>CM034157.1:397219990-397819990 GCA_019776745.2 Taxus chinensis | reverse complement strand
AAAAAATTGATGTGATGGCTTTGCAAGAAACCAAAATGAAAGAAGACATTTTCCTAAATTCCTATAAATCCTTCTGGAATAACTCAAAAGCTTTTGTTGTTAGTTCCAAAGGGGCCTCTGGAGGGTTAGTTGTGGTCTAGAATCCAACACTTTATGAGGGCACTCTGTTGGTGAAAAGAGACCACCATATGGTTGTTATGATGAGAAATCTGGAAAACAAAAAAAAATTGGATCTTATCCAACATCTATGCTCCTACACATTACAAAGAAAGGAAAAAATTATGGCAACATCTTCAAACTTTCAAATACCACATCACTGGTACTGAGTGGATAGTGATGGGTGATTTTAATACCCCTTTGTCTCTAAGGAAAAAAAAGGTGGCTCCAAGGAGTTTACCACTGGTATGGAGGATTTTAATGACTTCATCTCTAATTATTACCTCCATGACATTGATCTTAAAGGTAGTAAATATACCTAGTCCAACAAAAGAGTTGGTGTTCATCATATTCAAGTGAGATTGGACCATGTCTTGGTTTCAAAAGAATGGTTAAGCTAGGATATTACTCTATTCTCTCTTCCCAGGATAGGGTCGGATCATAACCTGATTTGTTTGTTGATAAAGAATCCCTCTAGAAGAAGAAATCCTTTCCACTTTTGAGAAGATGTGGCTCCATAGTGAAGATCTGAAAGATCTTATCAGTGAATGGTGGAAGTTGAAGGTGTAGGGAATTGCGATGTTTAGACTTACTAAAAAAATTTAGAATGTCAAAAATAATCTCAAAATATGAAACAAGAAAATTTTTGGCAATATTTTTCAAAAGAAAATGGCTATCAAATTTGACCTGCTAAATTTCCAAAGGAAAATTGAAGGGGGGGATAGTGACCTCAAATTAGAAGACTATGAAAAGGAAAGATCTCTTCTGTTAGAATACCACAACATCCTTGGTAAAGAGGAAATTTTCTGGAGACAGAAATCTCGAGTCACTTGGCTCAAGGAAGGGGAAAAAAATACTAGGTTTTTACACCTGTCTACCCTGAAGCATAGAAGCTTCAATAGAATATGTAAATTAAGGAGAGAGGAAGGTTCCCTTGTGGAAGAGAAAGAAGAAATCAATAAAGAAGCTATTCTTTCTTTAAAAACTTGCTCACGAATCACTGTGTTCCTAATCTGGCCAAAGAGAAAGATTTTTAAACTGCATTCCATCCTTAGTTTCAGAGGAAGATAATTCTCTTCTTTCTGTGACCCCTTCTTTAGAGGAGGTGGAATTTACGGTTAAAAATCTCAGCCCTAATAAGGCCCCCAGTCCAGACAGGGTTTCAAGCTTTCTTCTTTCAACATTTATGGGATATAATAAAAAAAAGGATGTTTATAATGCCATGAAAGAATTTTTCAATTAGAAAAAAATGCTAAAAGATATGAATTGTACGTTCCTGAACTTGGTTCTGAAATGTGGGAATGCGATGGAATTGAAGGACTTTAGACCTATAAGCCTGTGTAATAATACAAATAAAATTTTCATGAAACTCTTGGCTCTTCATCTTCAACTGATCCTCCTGGCTATCATTTCCAAACAACAAGGTGGTTTTGTCCTTGGCCACCAAATCCAAGATGGGATCATTACTATCAAAGAGAGAATTCATTTGGCAAAACTCAGCAAGAAGGCTGCTATGATCCTAAAATTGGATATGGCTAAAGCATATGATAGGGTCTTATGGAGTTTTCTTGACAAAATTCTTGATCGGTTTGGCTTCAATGATTCCTTTAGAAGTATTATCAAGGCTTATATTTCTAATGCCTAGTTCTCTATTCTTATGAATGGGACCCCCTATGGTTTCTTTCCCAGTTCCCAAGGACTAAGGCAAGGGGACCCCCTTTCCCCTTTTCTCTTCATTATTTTGGCAGAAGCTCTCAGCAAAAGACTTAATGTTGAAACTTGCAATGGCTTCATCAAAGGGTTATCTATGGTGAGGGGTATGGAGAAGGTGTCTCACCAACATTTTTTTGATGACACTATTATGGTGGGTGAAGCGTCTGTTCCTGAAGAAAAAAAATTTAAATCCCTCTTGGATGATTACATGGAGGTTTCAGGTCAGTTGGTGAACTATAACAAAAGTTCTCTTTTTTTCCTCAACTCTTTGGAGAGAAGATGTAAGAAGATTGCTGGGATTTTGGGTTGTGTCTATAAACCCTTCCCAACCTTATATTTAGGTATCCCCCTTGGGGATAAAATACCTTCTTGTGCAGGATGGAAATTTCTTATAGAAATATTCGATAAGAAGCTTGTGGGACGGAAATCCAATCTGTTATCTCAGGCTAGGAAAATCACCTTCTCAAGCGTTGTCTCCAAATTCTTCCGGTGTATTCTATGTATCTCTATCAACTTCTTGGGATAATAGTGGAAAAACTTGAAAATATCCAAAAAATATTCCTTTGGAGTGGTACAGAAAGAAAAGAAAGAATATCGTTGGTGGCTTGGAATAGAGTCTATAAAATGAAAAAAAAATAGGGGGACTTGGCCTTAGAGACTGGACTAAAATGAACAAAGCTCTTTTGGCCAAAATTGGTTGGAGACTAATAAAATAAAATGGGGTATGGATGAGAATTCTCAGGAAAAAATATTGGATGGATGCTAATGACAAATGGTGGATCTTCAAACCAGCATCTTTCAATGGGTCAAGTGTTTGGAAAGCTATTAATTGGGCTAAAGGACCTCGTTGCTAAGGGAAGCAGGTGGAAAATAGGGAAAGGAAATGAAATATGTTTTTGGACGGATAAATGGGATGGAAAATTTATCCTCAAAGACAAATTTCCCCAAATATCAAAACAATTAGAAGACCAATATGGGGAAAAAATAAACAATTATATGGAACCTCAAGAAAGCTTTCAGGTCTGGAAACACATAGAATTGGACAGGTAGGAATTAAAAACACATATGATTAATCTAAATGATTTTCTAAAAAACTTTTTCTTCTAAAAATAAGGAACAAGATCGGATTGTGTGGTAAAGAGAACATAATGGAAACTTCTCAGTTAAATCTACCTATATGTCATTCTTTGAAGAGGAAACTAGAGAGGAAGATATTATTGTGGGCATGGTATGGAATAAGAATATAACTCCCAAAGTCAATGTTTTCATCTGGTTAGTGGTGATAAATAGGATTCTTACTATGGATAACCTTGTTAAACGAGGTTTCCATATAGTCAACAGATGTGTTCTATGTGAACAAAACTTGGAAACGGTGAATCATATGTTTTTAGAATGTCCCTTTGCTTTCCATATTATGTCTCATATTCTAGGTATGTTTTCAGTCAAGTGGGTTATTCCCAAGGATCTCCAATCTGTCTGGAATCAATGGAAATTCCCCTTCAATAGTCAAGGGTTGAAAAACCTATGGATTATGAGCCTTGGCCACTCTTGGTGGGAAATATGGAAAGAGAGAAATCAGAGGATTTTCAATAACAAGAAACTCCCTAATAGATTGATAATAAACAAGTGTTTACAAGATGTTAGAAATAATTTTTCTATCCTTAAGAATAAATAAGTGGAAGTCATGGACTGTGAACAATGTATCATCAAGAAATGGAACTTAACCTACGCTCCTTTACCTAGGAAGAGAAATCCTAGAGATGGGGTTGAGTGGATACCTCCTCGGGAAGGAGTTATCAAACTAAAATATTATGGTGCTACTAAGGGAATCCGGGAAAGGTAGGAGGAGGAGGATTTTTTCATGATCACAAGGGTAGGTTTCTCCTAGCTTATTTCTTTTGTCTGGGAATTCAATCTAACCATGTCGCTAAGGTTGCAATGATGTTTTGGGGGGTTAAGTTAGCTGAAGAGAAAGGGTTCAAATACCTTCTTGTGGAAGGTGACTCCTTGAATATAATTTCATGTATGAGAGGGGGTAAAAAAAATTTCTCTATTACTATTGAAGACTTCATCAAAATGCTAAGAAAAAACTAACCTGCTTTGTTGATATCTCTTTCTGTCATATTTTTAGGGAAGGAAACAAATTGGCTGATGTTTTGGAAATTAAGGAGATGGAAGGTAAGGCTTGTAAGGTGGTCAAGGATCTTATTTTTTTTAAGACAACTTCATAGATATCTTGGATCAAGAAAAGGCCCCAAACAACATTTCTTCCAATGAGGATGGAAATAGGTAATAATGCCCATTGGGTGACGCACTTTGATTTTCTAAATCTTGAACTCATGTAATCCTTTATTTGCTATCATTTCAAAGTCTGGGTGGTTCTCCTTGTTATGTTGAATCATCCCTCCAAGTGTGTTAAAAGGAACCATATCAAGCACAAAATTTCTGTGCAGGAAGAAGAATTACTCAAGCACTATGGGTGGAGATCTCATGAGGACTGAACCAAGTAAGGTCCTGACAATGTCCAAAGAGGTAGAGGCGCTACTCAACAAAGTTGGCTTGTTAAAATTCTTCAACATTTTCAATGGGTTTGATGAAACTTTAAGTGAAGATATCGCAAAAACCTAGAAGGATGGCCATGTTTGGGTTGGAAAAAATTTCCTTCACTATCTCTCTGAAGTTCATTTCTAAAATCACAGGTCTGCCCCAAGAGGGAAAACATTTTTCAAGCCCAAGTTAGACTACAGCTAGGAGATCAATTGTTTCATGCTCGGTAAGGGGATCCCTAAAACTCTCCACAATGGTTATGCAAGAGAAGATCTACCCCATCCTTACAATGAAATTTCTTAGCTTCTTATGGCTTATATTACCCTTGAAGGGTATTATAAATTTATTTATGGGTATCATTTTCCCATGTTAAATCACATTCGGAATGACAAACCCTATAATTTCCCTAATTTTATGTTCCTTTCTTTGGCTAAGTCGGTCGCTCAGGTTGAGAAAGGAACTTTCTCCCTGCCTTTGCATCAAGGCCTTATCAAAGCCATGATAAAGTTGGGTACCCCCCTCATTGGTAAAAATGAAAGAATTGGGGCTTCTGCTAAATGCTCTTCTACCAGTTTTGGGGGAAAGACTGTGATTTTGGATGTCGGGGAGGATGTTGTTAATAGGGAGGATGTGGGGAAGTCTCTGGCTAAAATAACTAGATCCCATTTCACTAAGGATAGCTTTAAAAAGTAGTGATGGGAGAGAGGAGCTTCTGAACCTTGTGAGAAATTAGAGGTTAGCTCGGAATCAAGGGAACAATAGGCTGAGGACTTGGGTCATACGGAGATGGTGGATAATCAGGAAGAAGATGTCATCCTCATTGACAGTAGTGAGGAGAAGAATCTCAGGCATGACCTTGATTCCTACGAGGGTAAAAGATCTAAAAATACTGAGGAAGCCATTGAAATTATTTATGCACTCAAAAATGCCTAGAAGAATTTGTTTAATGCTCAGGATAAGGTGGTTAAATCAAATTTTTTCATGAGGGAGTTTGAGAACTGATATTGACACCGATATCAACTGACACAAGATTAGCATGGTGATAATTGATTTGAGGGAGCTGCATAAAAAAGTGGAGAAGCTCACCTCTATTTTTCTTAGCGAATAACTGAAAAACGCTAATGAAAGATGCATGTCTATGGAGAATGAAATGTTGAAGATGACTGGGATTATCCTTCAGATCAGGGATGTTCACATCCTAAATGTCAAAATTACAATTCACCATCTCAAACTCCTTGTTGAGATGATCCAATCCATGGAAATAGTGAAGAACAAGGAAAAAGAGGGGTCTGGTCCTAAAGTGGAGATAGCGGAACCAAACTATAAATATTGGAAATCCACTTATTACTAGCCTGGTTAAGGAATGGAATGGATGTATGCACATGGATGGGTGAAATGATCAATGAATGAAGGTGGATTCCTCTTTGGTGGTTATTTCTTTTGTTTTTTGGTTGTTGTTAGTTTCTGTGTCTTTGTTGTTAGTTATTATGTTATTGACCTTTTTGGCTTAGGTTTCTAGTGGTGGCTCTTTGTATTAATAATATCATTCTTAATATAAAAATTTTTTGAAGGAGAATGAGAGGCCTCATTTCTTCTTCATAATTAACTTTTAATTTGATGGAGAATGGGAGGTATCCCATTCTACCTCAATGCAAAATACTAAAGATGGGAGAGAATGATAAGCCTCCAATTCTCTCTCAATTTGAATAATAAAATATGAGATATATTTATAGGTGACTATAATGATTATATATAAGATTTGTTTTTTTCACATAGAGGGAGAATAAGAGGCCTCATATTCTATTTATTTATAGTTTTTTGTTTTTAAGGAAAATGAGAAGGTTTGTACTGTGAGGAGATTTAAAGGCACCATAATTTACCTAAAATTAAAAACCTTCATATTCTTTATAAAAATAAATAATAATTGTTAAGGAGATTGAGAAGACTCCCATTCTCTCTCAATCTAAAAATTAAATGTTGTGAGAGAATGAAAAACTTCTCTATCTATATCCACCTTTTTTTTCATTTTATTCACTTTCAAGGAATAAATAACAATTGATAAGGAGAAGGGGAGGCCTTCAATTCGTCCTCAATGTGAGAAATCAGAGCTAAGAGAGAATGAGAGATTTTTTATACTCTCAAATTTTCTTTTTACAGTAAGGGAGAATGGGAGGTCTCTCGTTCTCCTTATTTATTATTTATTATTTTTTCATGGTGTATTTATCCTTTTTTTTTTTTAATTCACTTTGAAGGAATAAATAACAATCCTTAGGGAGAATGGGAGACCTCTCATTCTCTCTCAATGTGAAATAATTAATGCAAAAATTCCTATTCTTAGATAAAATAAATAACAATTGATATGAAGAATTGGAGGCCTCTCATTCTCACTCAATGTGAAAAATAAAATCTAGGAGACAATGAGATGATATTATACAACTATTTTTCAATGTAAAAATTCAAAAGTAAAGGAGAATTGGGGGTTTTTAATTCTCTCTAGGAAATTTTTTTTATGTTATGGGAGAATGAGATGAATTTTATTCTCCTTCTTTGTTTTTTTTTTGTTTTCTAGGAGAATGAGAAGTTTTTCATTGTAAGAAAAACGAACAACAAAAAATAGTTACATTAGGCTAGCGACTGTTAAGATACATAAGGTTAGTGGCCTCTGGGCTACATAAGGCTAACACCCACTAAATTACACAAGGCTAGTGCCCGCTTTAATTATTTTTTTTCAGATTTGATTTTCCACATGTAGGGAGGATGGGAGTCCTCCCATTATCTTATTTATAGTTGCTTTTTTAAGGAGGAATGAGCATAGTTTTGCTATGAGGATTTTTGGAGGCATAAAAATTTACCTAAATTTATAAACCTTCCTATTCTCCAAAAAAATGAATAATAATTGTTAGGGATATTGGGAGGCATTCCATTATCCCTCAATATAAAACCTAAATGTTGAGCTGATGAAAACTTATCATTCTACATCCACCTTTATAAATTTCTTATTTATTCATTTGAAAGTAATAAATAGAAATTGAAAAGGAGAAAGAGATGCCTCCCTTTCTTCCTCAATGTCAAAATTCAGAGCTAAGATAGAATGAAAGGTTTTTTATTCTCTCTACATTTATTATTTTACATTAAGGGAGAAAGGGAAGCCTCCTATTCTCATTATTTATTATTTTTTAATTTTTCATAGCGAATGGATTTTTTTTAATTTTTTTATTCAATTTGAAGAAACAAATAAAAATCCGTAGGGAGAATGGGATACCTCCCATTCTAACTGAATGTGAACATATGGGTAAGCTACATAAGGCTAGCAGTTACTAAATTACATAAGGATAGCATCCACCAAGATACAAAATGCTAGAAAACACTAAGATACATAAGGGTTGTGACAACTAAGGTACATAAGTCTAGCGACTTCTAAGGTACATAAGGCTAGCAATCATTAAGCTATATAAGGCTAGTGGATGTTAAGATGCATAAGGCTCAAAAATAGGCCATAAATAGTTCCTGATGGCCACTAACCACGAAATCATTAAGAAAAAGTTCCTAGAAGATGCTAGCCTGAAAATTATGTCAAGAAAAGTGCCTAACAACTAACCTCATAGTTATTCTTGTAACTGCTAGCTACCCAAACTATCTAAGATATCAAAATCCAGATTGTTTATCTTATTTTACCGTCTTAACCTTGCCCAATTCTTGATCTAGTAAATCTATCATGAAAATAACCTCAACACCTTTCTAATGGTAACAATTTTTTTTCTTTTGAGTTATATAAAGAGAATTATGCTCATTCAAAGTTTGCATGGTCAGGTGAATTATGCCTAGCAGCCACTAGGTTCTAAAATAAGCCAAAAAAAGTGCCTATTAGCAGCTAACCTAAAAATCAGTAGGAAAGAGTTCCTAGTGTCCATTAGCCTCAAAATTAGGTTAGAAAAATTTCCTAGTGACCGCTAACCCCAAAATTATCCTTACGAACTTTATCCTTGAAACATCCTAGCTACCACTAGCCTCTAAAAATGGCTAAGATGGTGACATGAAGTGACATTAAGATTGCTTTTCCTAGTTTTCTCCCTCTTAACCTCACTCAATCCTTGATTGATAAATCCATTGTGAAGATCAACTCAAACAATTTCCAACAGTACCAATTTTTCCATATTTGGAGTTGTAGAGAGAAATTTATTCTCCTTCGAAGTTTGCATAGTTGGGTGAATTATACCTAGCAGCTGATAGGCTTGAAAATAGGCAAGAAAAAGTGCTCAGTGACTACTAAGCTCAAAATAACTAGGAAAAAGTACTTAGCAGCTGTTAACCTCAAAATTAAGTTAGCAAAATCTTTTAGTGGTCACTAGCATCAAAATTATCCTAGAAACCACTAGCCTCGAGACATCCTTGTAACCACTAGCTTATAAAAAAGGTTAAATAATGACATAAAGTGACATCCATTTTTTTTTTCTAAAATTTTCCATCTTAACCTCATCGAATTATTGATATGATAAATACACCATGAATATATCCTCCATACCTTTCCAATAGTACCAAGTTTTCCTACATGATTGTATGAATTATGCCTAGTGACCACTAGGCTCTAAAATAGAACAGAAAAAGTGCCTAGCGGCCAATAACCTAAAATTATGTATAAATTTTTTTGTAGTAGATGCTAGCATTAAAATAAATTTAGGAAAAAGTTCCTAGTAGTCGCTAACCTGAAAAATATGTGTGCAGCCATTAGCCTTCCAACATCCTAGTGACTGCTAGCCTACAAAAATGGCTAAGATAGTGACATAAAGTGACATCACCCATAATTATTTTCCTAATTGTTAAATATTAACCTCGTTATATTATTTATTTATTAAATTATCATGAAGAGCCCTCAATCCCCTTCGAATGCTACCAAGTTAGTCCTAATTTGGAATTTGTAGAAAGAAAGTTAGTTCATCTGAAGTTTGCCTATGTCGTGTGAATTATGCAGCAACAGTAAGGATCTAAAATAAGCCAAAAATTGTACCTAGTTTTTAATTCAACTCAAAATCAGTAGGAAAAAGTTCCTAGCATCTAATAGCCTCAAAATTATAAGAAAAAATGCCTTATGACTAGTAATCTCAAAATTATCTTGATGACCACTAGCCTTAAAACATAATTGCAACCACTAGCTTACAAAAATGGCTAAGATATTGACATGAAGTAACATCCAAATTGTTTTTCCTATTATTTTCCCTCATAACCTCATTTAATTCTTGATCAGATAAATCCATCATGAATATCTCCTCAAGGAATCTTAACAGTAAAATTTTTCCGATTTGGAGTTATATAAGAAGCATCTCATTTGAAGTTTCATCGGTGGGTGTAATTAGTCTAGGGGTTGTAAGGGAAAAATTTAAGACCCCTCCCCCCAATTTTTTTCCAATCTAAATTCCTAAAATCTGGGAATTTGACTTTTTTGTAATGGCGACTATGGGAAAATTGGATCTTTCACAATTAATATGAGTCAGCTGATAGCATTTTTTTATGACTACCGGTCGATAAACAGATATATGATGTCAAATGATAGTATATGATGTACGGCCAAAAATATATGTAAATTTTAAAAAAAAAAAATCATTTTTGACAATAGAATTGTAAAATGAACGACTTGACCAGAAAATCGTACTTACAAATAGGCACAAATACCAAAAAGTGATTTTTGTGAAAAAAAAAAAATACATATTTGCTAGTTGTATGGGACTAGTTTTTTAGTATTTGTTACGTTTAGTAGTTTAAATGATCATCTCAAGGAGCAATATACCTCCAAAAAATATGGCCCAAGCAAAAAATCCCATGTCGTTTTATAAAAATCTGGCTATTGATACTGAATGGTAGTGTTTTTCTCTGCTACGAGTCAGTAAATATTTTATGTACCAGCTAACAACATTATTTATGTTGTTACTGGTAGCATCAAAATATACTACCAATAACAAGATTAAGGTGAATTTATGAATTGTCTATTTTAAGGAGGAGAATAACCATAAAATTAACTCGTACCCAAAAATTTGGCGAATGAGGCCTTACTCTTTTCCCAAAAAACACCAATTCAAATTTAAAAACTAGATATTCTGAATTAAGAATATTCGCCACTAAAATTTTCCTTGAGAATCCTGGGGCTCGATAGGCTAGAAATATTTCCTAGCGCACACTAAGCTCAAAATTGGTAGGAAAACAGTTCCTAATGGCCACTAGCTAAAAACATCAGTCAAAAAGGGCCTAGTGGCCACTAACCTCAAAATTATCCTGGAAACTTGATAGCCTTGAAACATCCTAACGACCGTTAGCCCACAAAAATGGCTAAGATAGTGACAAAACGTAAAATCCAAATATTGTGTTTTATATTTTTCTCCCTTTTACCATCATCCAATACTTGATATGAAAATCATCGTGAGAGTTCCTTGAGACCTTTCCACCGTACTAGTTTTCTTTATTTGGAGTTGTTAGAAGAAAAGAATGATATTTGAAGTTTACATGCTCAATTTAATTATGCATAGTTGGGCCACTAGGCTCCAAAATAGGCGAGAATAAGTGCCTAACAGATGCTAACCTCAATTCAGTCAGAAAAAAGTGGCTAGTGCGTGTTAGCCTCAAGATTAGGTCAAAAAAAAGATCCTTTGCGCGCCACTAACCCCAAAATTATCTTGGTAATTGTAGCCTTGCAACATCGAGTTTCTCTAATTGAAAAAAAATGGATATAAGATTAGGATATTAAAGGACATCCAAATGTTTCACATTTTTATCCCCCTCTTAAACTTAATCAATACTTGAGATGAAATCATTGTTTAAGATCTCAAGACATTTTCACCGATACCAAAGTTTTTGTTTTGGAGTTGTACAAAGAACATTGTGATCATTTTAAAGTTGGATAGGCCGGTGAATTATGCCTAGTAGCCACTCGGCTCAAAAATAGGCTAGAAAAAGTTTTTAAGGCACTAACCTCAAAAACCATAGAAAAAGTGTTTGTTTGTAATGGCTGCTAGTCTAAAAATAAGGTTAGCTAAAGTGCACAACAGCTGCTACCTGAAAATTATCCTTACGAAAACTAGACTTAAACATCCTTGCAAACTTAGCCTGCAAAAAAATGGTTAGATAATTGTTGATAAGCATCCAATTTCAAGGGGTGACAAATTTTGGATAACAAATAATTTTTATACTGAAAAAATATAATGGATATACTAGGTCTTAGAATTTACCCCGATTAGCAAGTGTTACATGGTGGACTTCTAAGCTTTACACTTCTAATTTTTAAACAAAAAATTCCCATTTTTGAATTTTTTTTTAATGAAATTGAAATATTAATAGTTTTTTATTAATTCAAGAGAGATATGGAAAAAAAGGTCACTATGGTTGGAAGCCTAATGGTTGTTAATCTAGGATAGTAGTGTTACAATGAAAAACATAATGTGTAATGAACTTTTCTCAGAGTCTTAAAATTTATATTTTTCCGCAAGGTTACCTAAACAATCATAAATATCTACAATATTTGTTGATATATATCAATTTATTGGAGCACTAATGATAAAAATTTCTAAATATCATAATCATCTGAAATCATATAATATAAGGTAAAAAATTACTACTAAGCCAATACCATTGTTAGATGTTTACCAAATCATTTGAAATCGTTTGCTTCGAGTCACAGAGTTTGCTACTTTGAGGGCAATCTCTATTAAGCATTGGGAAAAGAGAATAATGATGAATACCTCGTACCAATTGTTTTTGCTAGCACTTCCTCCTCCTACAAAATCTTTATGACACTATCATATGAGTGAACACACCACAACAGTCACCTTTGAGAAGGTGGTCATCTATTCCAAAACGAAGAGGCAATGAACAACAAAGATCAGAAGATGCAGCAAAGCACTATCCTCCAATATAGGAAAGGAAAATTTTATCTCATCCAAGAATCCCAACAAAACCAAAGTCCAACGAGACACACCAATAATGTCCCCATTTGTGCATCGAGGGGGACTGACATCAATGTTGTTGTATATTCCTATAAAAAGGGTTCAAGCCATTCAAACCCAATAACCATCAGTGTAACAATAATCAATAAGGTAGTCCAACAACACAACAATCAAGGGTAGAAAATGGTTAATTTGGAAAAAGAAAACCCAACACAAGGTCAATTACCGAACGATGACAATTCCGATGAAGGACACCACATTATTCCTGCCAATTTGATGAAGAAAACCAAGTCCACACAAGATATTTTGTATGTTGACTAGGGTGGGCAACTCGACACACGTGACTGGACGTAAGGATGGTTTCTACACACTACTGACTCCTCCTAACAAGAACCATGTTTCATTATTGATGACTCATTATACAGTGTCAATGGGATTGGAAACATTCACTACCTCTTGGAAAGCAGGACTACAAAATCACAAATGTATTGTATGTACCTGGTTGACCAATAATTTGCTATCAGTTGTTAACTCTTGATCCCAACTTGAAGTTAGAATTTGATGAATAATGGAGAAAAAGTGGCTTGATAAATATAAGTCAAGAATTCCAAGATTGTAGCAATAGCCTTCATTGTGGGACGCATGTTTAAACTTGAGTTGTCCACAATGATGATGGAAGCTCTAGTGGCCCAAGACACACAATTTTCAGAACTCTGGCATCCGCAGATATCCCGTCACATCAGTTTTCGGCTATCTGCCAAACACTTAAAAGGAACATGGTGAAAGGATTACCTCCACTCAAGCACACACTGACAAGTGCCACATTGCCTAGCTGGAAAAGCACTAGAGTACCCGTCCAGAAGAACACATATAGAGTAAGGGAAATCTTATTTAGTGCACAACCGATCTTTTGCGGGCCCATGTAACCAAGAATCATCTGATGTCATAATTTCATGCTTTGTGTTGATGACTATCAAGAAAGCTGTCGATATATTGTCTAAGAAACAAGAGTCAGCCTTTAGGACATTTTAGAAGTTCCAAGCACTGTTTGAGAATGGAAGTTGGTTGCAAGGTTCAAAACTCTCCACTCAGATTTGAGGGGGGGAATTCATCAGAGCAATGATTTGTCACTCCTTACCTATAAATCTCATGGGATTCTTCGCAAATCTCCTACTCAACCACACGAAAAATGGTATAGTTGAGGAAGGAATCATACTATCATGGAAATGGTTGAATGTATGATTGACTACTTAGGGTTTAACAAGACATTTTTGCAGAAGTTGTAAGAACTGTAGTCTATTTGTTGAAATAGAAGTGCCCATGTAGCTCTTGAAGGAGTGCACCCTCAAGAAGATGGTCAAATCGAAACCATCATTGCACACCTAAGAGTATTTGGTGTAAAGCTAGCATCACATACCCAAGAAAATAGGAACAAGTTGGATATGAAAACTAAGAAATTGATATTCCATTAGTACAGTGAAGAATACTTGGGTACAGATTATGGGATCCACAACAAAGAAAATACGCAAGAAGGGATGTTGATTATTTGAGAAGAAACAAGTAATGCTTGCTCCCCTCAAACGACTCAAAAAACCTGCAGAATACACCTTTTGAAACAATTTGTGTTCCCACTGAAGATGATAGTGATGATTAGATATGGTGAAAACATTGGATCCACCACAACCCAATGGAATAGCTAAGAATTTCCTAAATGGTATACTGCAATTATAATAGATGTAATTTGGATGAAGCACCTATCACCATCACCAATCCTGGACCTTAGAACTCGCAGTCAAGCTTGTTGAGATGTTCAATTCTGCCCTAATGAGTAGAGTTGTTGAAACAGTTTGAAGCCATCTACATTCAAGAATCCCTACAATCAAAAGCTTGTAAAGATGCCATGGATTCAATTATTAGTCAGTGATGAAGACAACACATGGCAACTTGTCTAACTTCCACCAGGGAAGAACCATTATATGC
The DNA here is from genome assembly GCA_019776745.2 of Taxus chinensis. Lineage (NCBI taxonomy): Eukaryota > Viridiplantae > Streptophyta > Pinopsida > Cupressales > Taxaceae > Taxus > Taxus chinensis. Next base: position 397,805,666 of record CM034157.1, on the reverse strand, counting down.
AGAATGGATTTCAATACTAAGTACAAGAATAATGAAAATTTCTTCTGACAGGATATTCAGTTTAGATCTGTAGGAAACATGGATGATAGGAATCACATTAGCTTTGTCTTCTTTATGGGATCGGAACCAAATATCATGGAAGCAAAAACAGAAACTTTTTTCTCCGCTCTGCTACAGAAGTCTAAGTATCGAGCTGCAATTGAAGCTGTTTGTGAACAATAGGTCTACCCTGATACTTGAAGGAATTGGTCTACCACAAAAAAAATATACTCTCAGTAATATTTGATAATAATGAGTTCTAATGCTTGTTTCGCATCCAGTATTTCATGAAGAACCAAGCATATTGAAGTAACAGGTTCATTTCCATACGTGAGCTGTCTTGAGCACACATACAGCTCTCCAGTTCTATCCTACCTAAACAGAAGGCAAATGTTTTCACTAAGTCGCTTTGCACGTGACCAATTCACACACTGTTCAGAGAGTTCCCTCTCCACTCATTTGAAACTATGACAATTAAGGGGGTGAATGTTTAGCATAATTTAGCAAGGCATATTTATACATTTTATTGCCTTGTCTTGTATTTAATAATGTGCAACATGTGCACTCTCTTCTAGTGAATTGCATCAATGGGTTATGGTTGGATACATTCAATATTGGTATTATTAGTATTAACATGTGCATGTGAGATGGGTCGTATCATCTCGTAGTTGGTGTCTGCTAGTGTGTCATTCTATCCATATGTAGGCTGTCTTAATATCTATATAATATTACAGCTCTTCTCTTGCATTGTTATGTATCTGATTTCATGATCAATAATATTTGTGAGGAGGCTCCGTCCCTCTTTGGGTCATTTTGGCAATCTTATTCGATTCTATCATTTAGTATCTAAGCTATACCATTATTATCAAACAAGAAATTGATGACCTCTAAACAACCAAGGAGACCAACACTGGAGGTAAAACGTAAAACTATTGGAATCTAAGCAGAAATTCAAGAACTAAATGATTACATAGAGAAGGCGAGGAGCCATTTGTTTGAAAAAAAGTTTTGGCTATTTAAGTAAATGCATTCCTACTAGAAGGTACTTTGTATGGAACTCTTTTTTCATTAAAAAAAAGTGAAAACACTATTTCATAGTGTTGTTAGAAGGTGGTCCAATTTGAAGTGGAACCCAAAAGGACACTTGTAGGTAAGTTATCTATCAAATGGTTTCTTCCTTTTTAAATTCATTATTCAAGAAGATATGTAGAAGGTTTTGGAATAAGGACCTTGGTTCTGGGTAAAATATGGATGGTATCTCAGGAAATCAGAACCAACTTTCAACCTAAGAAAAATAAAATTTGAATCAGTTCCTTGTGTGGATTCATCTTCCTAATCTATTGGAATTTTGGCATGAAGATATTTTCAAAGGAATAGAAAATTCTTTGGGTTCTATGGTTATAATAGACAATGCAACCTTGCATATGACTAGACTAGTTTGTGCAAGATTATGCATCTATACGATTACTGATAGGGATATCCCTAAAAGCATCAAGCTCAAATCTAGCCTAGGGATATGGGAGCAGAAGATAGAAATGGAGAGTTACCTAGTGAAATGTACCAAATGAAATGGTTGGGGTCACTCGAATCAAAACTGTAATTTCAAGATCTTCAAGAGGTACATCACAGTGATCAGGAATGAAGGGAAAGAAGAGAAAGGAAAAGGAATCATGCAAAGTGCAGTAGATCATAGGAAAGATTTTATGAATAACCCTTCTGAAGGATTCAAACCCTTGAGAATCCAAGAAAAATAGATGTCTAAGAGAACCCAAACTAAAATCTCAGAAAAAGATGAGGAGGGATTTACCCTAGTGGTTAATAGAAGGAGCTCCAAAAATTAGTCATGTTCTGAATCAAAGGTAAGGGAAAAAATGAAGGATCAATCAGCCAAGGATTCTCCAAAGGACCAAAATATGGAGCTATTCTCTTAAAATAAAGAGAAAGGGAGAAAATCTATTGGTTAGGTTAATTCCCTATGAAAAAATCCAAGGAGGATATGTTGTTGATTGCCACCGCCCTGGAGGAAAAGGTGAAGGACCAGACCTTAGTTCAGAAGGAACATGGGATGAATGAAAGTTTGGATAGTTAAAAGGGAGAAAGGATGAAAATTGGATATTTGATTAATATTTCCATGAATGAAATAATGAATTTTCATTTCTCTATTAATCAAGAGATGGAAATCAAAGAAGAGGAGCTAACTCCTGGAAAGAAGGGAGCTCCCTTGGAAAGAACTCCTTCAGGGAAGAGAAAAGGAGCTCATACTACTAAAAAGGGAGATTCCTTAATGTCCCCTATGAGGAAAAGGAGAATTTCTAGAAGGAGATAATCCTATTAATGTGGAAAGTTCCACTAGTAAGTAAGGCAAGCCTAACAAGTTTGAATCAAGGAAAAAATATACCCAGAAGGAAATAGATTCAGGGAAACAACTATGTTTAGACCATAAGGTGTTTAAAATAAACCCAATCTTAGAAAATGAACTGCATTTCATGGAATATAAGAGGGATCAATAGCCCTGTGAAGTGGAGGGTTCTTAAAGACTTGATTGAAGGACATAAAATTGATGTGATGGATTTTCAAGAAAAAAAATGAAAGAAGACATTTTCCTAAATTCCTGTAAATCCTTCTGGGAATAACTCAAAATATTTTGTTGTTAGTTCCAAAGGGGCCTTTTGAGGGTTAGTTATGGTCTAGAATCTAAAACTTTATGAGGGCACTCTGCTGGTGAAAAGATACCACCATATGGTTGTTATGATGAGAAATCTGGAAAATAAAAAAATTGGATCTTATCCAACATCTATGCTCCTACACATTACAAAGAAAGGAAAAAATTATGGCAACATCTCCAAACTTTCAAATACCACATCACTGGAATGAGTGGATAGTGATGAGTGATTTTAATACCCCTCTGTCTCCAGGGGAAAAAAAAGGTGGTTCCAAGGAGTTTACCACTGGTATGGAGGATTTTAATGACTTCATTTCTAATTCTCACCTCCATAACATTGATCTTAAAGGAAGTAAATATACTTGGTCCAATAGAAGAGTTGGTGTTCATCATATTCAAGTGAAATTGGACCATGTCTTGGTTTTGTAAGAATGGTTAAGCCATGATATTAATCTTTTTTCTCTTCCTAGGATAGGGTCGGATCATAACCTAATTTTACTGTTGATAAAAAATCCCTCTAGAAGAAGAACTCCTTTCCACTTTAAGAAGATGTGGCTCCATAGTGAATATCTAAAATATCTTATCAGTGAATGGTGGAAGCTGAAGGTGCAGGGAAATGTGATGTTTAGACTTACTAAAAAACTTCAAAATGTCAAAAAGAATCTCACAATATGGAACAAGAAAAGATTTGGAAATATTTTAAAGAAGAAAATAGCTATCAAATCTGACCTACTAAATGTCCAAAGGAAAATTGAAGGGGGGATATTGACCTAGATTTTGTAGACTATGAAAAGGAAAGATCTCTTCTGTCAGAATACCACAACATCCTTGGTAAAGAGGAAATTTTCTGGAGACAGAAATCTTGAGTCACTTGGCTTAAGGAAGGGGACAAAAATACCAGGTTTTTCCACCTGTCTACCCTGAAGCATATAAGCTTCAATAGAATCTATAAATTAAGAAGAGAGGAAGGCTCCCTTATGGAAGAGAAAGAAGAAATAAATAAAGAAGTTATTTCTTTCTTTAAAAACTTGCTCACAAATCACTGTGTTCCTAATCTGGCCAAAGAGCAAGATTTTATGAACTGCATTCCGTACTTAGTTTAAGAGGAAAACAATTATATTTTTTCTGTGATCCCTTCTATGGAGGAGGTGGAATTTATGGTAAAAAATCTCAGCCTTGATAAGGCCCCTGGTCCGGACGGGTTTCAAGCTTTCTTATTTCAACATTTCTGGGATATAATAAAAAAGAATGTTTATAATGCTATGAAAGAATATTTCAATCATTAAAGTATGCTAAAAGATATGAATTGTACCTTCTTGGCCCTAGTTCTGAAATGTGGCAATGCTATGGAATTGAAGGAATTTAGACCTATAAGCATGTGCAATACTACATATAAAATTTACACGAAACTCTTGGCTCTTCGTCTTCAACTGATCCTTTTGGATATAATTTATAAACAAAAAGATGGTTTTGTCCTTGGCTACCAAATCCAAGATGGGATCATTACTATCAAAGATAAAATTCATTTCGAAAAACTCAGCAAGAAGGCTGCTATGATCCTAAAATTGGATATGGCTAAAGTATATGACAAGGTCTCATGGAGTTTTCTTGACAAAATTTTTAATTAGTTTGGATTCAATGATTCCTTTAGAAGTTTGACAAAAGCACGTATTTCTAATGCCTAGTTCTCTATTCTTATGAATGGGTCCCCCTGTGGTTTCTTTCCCAGTTCCCAAGGACTAAAGATAGGGTACCCCCTTCCCCATTTTCTCTTCATTATTTTCGTAGAATCTCTCAACAAAAGACTTAATGTTGAAACTTGCAATGGCTTCATCAAAGGGTTATCCCCATTAAGGGGTATGGAGAAAGTGTCTCACCAAAATTTTGTTGATGACACTATTATGGTGGGTGAAGTGTCTGTTCCTAAAGCAAAATTTTTTAAAGCCCTCTTGGATGATTACATGGAGGTATCAAGTCAGTTGGTGAACTATAGTAAAAGTTCTCTTTTTTTCCTCAACTCTTTAGAGAGCAGATGTAAGAAGATTACTAGGATTTTGGGTTGTGTCTATAAACCCTTCCCAACCTTATATTTAGGTATCCCCCTTGGGGATAAAATACCTTCTTGTGTGGAATGGAACTTTCTTATAGAAATATTCGATAAGAAGCTCGTGGGGTGGAAAGCCAATCTGCTATCTCAGGCTAGGAAAATCACCCTTCTCAAGAGTTCTCTCCAAATTCTTCCGGTGTATGCTATGTCTCTCTATCAAATTCCTAGGATAATAGTGGAAAAAATTTAAAAGATCCAAAAAATATTCCTATGGAGTGGTATAGAAAGAAAAGAAAGAATTTCGTTGGTGGCTTGGAATAGAGTCTATAAACCAAAAAAAAATAGGGGGACTTGTCCTTAGAGATTGGACTAAAATGAACAAAGCTCTTTTGGCCAAAAAATGGTTGGAGACTAATAAAATAAAATGGGGTATGGACGAGAATTCTCAAGAAAAAATATTGGATGGAGGCTAATGACAAACGGTGGATCTTCAAACCAACGTCTTTCAATGGATCAAGTGTTTGGAAAGCTATTAATTAGGCAAAGGACCTCATTGCTAAGGGAAGCAGGTGGAAAATAGGGAAAGGAAATGAAATATGTTTCTAGATGGATAAATGGGCTAGAAAATTTATCCTCAAAGATAAATTCCCCCAAATATTGAAACTGTTAGAAGACAAATATGGGGAAAAAATAAACAATTATATGGAACCTCAAGAAAGCTTTCAGGTCTAGAAACACATAGAATTGGACAGGAAGGAATTAAAAAAACATATGTTTAATCTCAATGATTTTCTAAAAAATTTTGTGACTTCTAACAACAAGGAACAAGATCGGATTGTGTGGCAAAGAGAACATAATGGAAACTTCTTAGTTAAATCTTCCTATACGTCATTCTTTGAAGAGGAAACTAGAGAGGAAGATATTATTTCGGGCATGATATGGAATAAGAATATAACTCCCAAATTCAATGCTCTTAGTTGTCTTATGGTGATAAATAAGATTATTACTATGCATAACCTTTCTAAACAAAGTCTTCATATCGTCAACAAATGTGTTCTATGTGAATAGAAATTGAAAAGGTGAATCATATGTTTTTAGAATGTCCCTTTGCTTTCCATATTATGTCTCATATTCTAGGTATGTTCTTGGTCAAGTGGGTTATTCCCAAGGATCTCCAATCTATCTATAATCAATGGAAATTCCCTTTCAATAGTCAAGGGTTGAAAAACCTATGGATTATGAGCCTTGGCCACTCTTGGTGGGAAATATGGAAAGAGAGAAATCAGAGGATTTTCAATAACAAGAAACTCCCTAATAGATTGATCATAAATAGGTGTTTACAGGTTGTTAGAAATAATTTTTCTATCCTTAAGAATAAAGAAGTGGAAGTCATGGACTGTGAACAATGTATCATCAAGAAATGGAACTTAACCTATGTTTCTCTACCTAGGAAGAGAAACCCTAGAGATGGGGTTAAGTGGATACCTCCTCGAGAAGGAGTTATTAAACTAAAATTTGATGGTGCTGCTAAAGGGAATCCAGGAAAGGCAGGAGGAGGAGGATTTTTTTGTGATCACAATGGTAGGTTTCTCCTTTCTTATTTCTTTTTTCTAGGAATTCAATCTAACCATGTCACTGAGGTTGTAGTGATGTTTTGGGGGGTTAAGTTAGCTGAAGAGAAAGGGTTCAAATACCTTCTTGTAGAAGGTGACTCCTTGAATATAATTTCATGTATGAGAGGGGGTAAAATTTATGTCTCTATTACTATTGAAGACTTCATCAACAATGATAAGAACAAACTAACCTCCTTTGTTGATTTTTTTTTAGTCATGTTTTTTGAGAAGGAAACAAATTGGTTGATGTTTTGGTAAATAAGGGGGTGAAAGCTAAGGCTTTTAAGGTGGTCAAGGATCTTAATTTTTTGGAAGAAAACTTCATAGATATCTTGGATCGGGAAAATGACCCAATCAACATTTCTTCTAATGAGGATGGAAATAGGTAATAATACCCATTGGGTGACGCACTTGGATTTTCTAAATATTGAACTCATGCAATCCTTTATCTACTATCATTTCAAAGTCTGGGAAGTTCTCCTTGTTATGTTGAATCATCCCTCCAAGTGTGTTAAAAGGAACCATATCAAACATAATTTCTCTGTAGGAAGAAGAATTACTCAAGCACTAATGGGTGGTAATTTCTTTAGGACTAAACTGAGTAAGGTACCGACAATGTCCAAAGAGGTAGAGGAGTTTCTCGACAGGGCTGGCTTGTTAAAATTTTTCAACATTTTTGATGGGTTTGATGAAACTTTGAGTGAAGTTGTCATGAAAACCTGGAAGGATGGCCATGTTTGGGTTTGAAAATTTTCCTTCACTATCTCTCTAAAGTTCATTGTTAAAATCACATGTCTACCCCAGGAGGGAAAAAGTTCGTTCAAACCCAAGTCGGACCACAACTAGGAGATTAATTGTTTCATGCTCGGTAAGGGGATCCCTAAAAATCTCCACAATGGTTATGCAAGAGAAGATCTGCCCCATCCTTACAATGAAATTTCTTAGCTTCTTATGGCTTATATTACCCTTGAAGGGCATTATAAATTTATTTATGGGTATCATTTTCCCATGTTAAATCACATTTGGAATGATAGACCCTATAATTTCCCTAATTTTCTGTTCCTTTCACTGGCTAAGTTAGTCACTCAAGTCAAGAAAGGAACTTTCTCCCTACCTTTACATCAAGGCCTAATCAAATCCATGATAAAGTTGGGTACCCCCCTCATTGGTAAAAATGAAAGAATTGGGGCTTAGAATAAATGGTCTTCTGCCATTCTTTGGGGGAAGACTATGATTTTGGACATCGGGGAGGATGTTGTTAATAGGGAGGATGTGGGGAAGTTTTTGGCTAAAATAAATAGATCCCATTTGGCTAAGGATAGCTTTAAAAAGAAGCGATAAGAGAAAGGAGCTTCTGAACCTTTTGATAAATTGGAGGTTAGCTCAGACTCAGGGGAGCAGCAGACTAAGGACTTGGGTCAGATGGAGATAGAGGATAATCAGGAAGTGGATGCCGTCCTCACTAACAGTAGTGAGGAGAAGAATCTTTGGCATGACCATGATTCCTACGAGGATAAAAGATCTAAAAAATACTGAGGAAGCCATTGAAAGTCTTCATGCTCTCAAAACTTCCCAGAAGAATTTGTTTAATGCTCAGGATAAGGTGGTTAAATCCAATGTTTTCATGAGGGAGTTTGAGAACTGCAGGATTGACACAAATATAAACAGACACAAGATAAGCATGGTGACCATTGATGTGAGGGAGTTGTAGGAAAAATTGGAGAATCTTACCTCTATTGTTCTTAGCAAACAACTGAAAAATGCAAATGAAAGATGCATGTCTATGGAGAATGAAATGTTGAAGATGAAGGGTATTATCCTTCAGATCAGGGATGTTCACATCCTAAATGTCAAAAGTACAATTCACCATCTCAAAATCCTTGCTGAGATGATCCATTCCATGGAAATAGTGAAGAACAAGGAAAAAGAGGGGTCTGGTCCTAAAGTGGAGATAGCGGAACTAGACTATAAATATTGGAAATCCACTATTGCTAGCCTGGTTAAGGAATGGAATGGATGTATGCACATGATGGGTGAAATGATAAATGAATGAAGGTGGCTTCCTCTTTAGTGGTTGTTTCTTTTGTTTTTTGGCCGCTGTTAGTTTCTATGTCTTTGTTGTTAGTTATTATGTTATTAGCCTTTTTGGATTTGTTTTATAGTGGTGGCTCTTTGTATGTCTCCCTCAATGCAAAAACTAAATCTAATCCGAGAGAATGATAAGCCTCCATTCTCTCTCAATTTGAATAATCAAATCCGAGAAAGATTGATAGGTGACTACAATGATTATATTTTAGATTTGTTTCTTTCACATGGAGGGAGAATGAGAGGTCTTCCATTCTCTCTATTTATAGTTTTTTGTTTTCAAGGAAAATGAGAAGGTTTACACTGTGAGGAGATTTAAAGACATTGTATTTTACCTAAAATTAAAATCCTTCCTATTCTCATAAAAATAAATAATAATTGTTAAGGAGATAAGGAGGATTCCCATTCTCCATCAATATAAACAATAAATGTTGTGAGAGAATGAAAAAATTCTCTTTCTATATCCACCCATTTATTTTTCATTTTTATTCACTTTGAAGGAATAAATAACAATTGATAAGGAGAATGGGAGGCCTCCCATTCTTCCTCAATGTGAGAAATCAGAGCTAAGAGAGAATGAGAGATTTTTTCATTCTCTCAACATTTCTTTTTGCAATAAGGGAGAATGGGAGGTACATCTCCTGTTCTCCTTATTTATTATTTTTATTTTTTCATGGTGTATTCATCCTTTTTTTTTTTTTATTCACTTTGAAGGAATAAATAACAATCCATTAGGGAGAATGGGAGACCTCCCATTCTCCCTCAATGTGAAAAATTAATGAAAAACTTCCTATTCTTAATCTAAAAAAAAAAAAACAATTGAAAGGGAGAATGGGAGGTCTCCCATTCTCACTCAATGTGAAAAATCAAAGCTATGAGACAATGAGATGATTTTATCCTATTATTTTTCAATGTGAAAATTCAAAAGTAAGGGAGAATTAAGGGGTTTTTAATTCTCTCTAAGCATTTTTTTTACGTTATGGGAGAATGAGAGGCCTTTAATTCTCTTTATTTGTTGTTTTTTTTTGTTTTCAGGAGAATGAGAAGTTTTTCATTGTAGAAAAACGAACATGACAAAAAATAGTTACATAAGGCTAGCGACTGCTAAGCTACATAAGGTTAGTGGTCGCTGAGCTACATAAGGCTAATGCGGACCACTAAGTTACATAAGGCTAGTGGTTGTTTCAATGATTCTATTTCAGATTTTAGTTTTCACATGTAGGGAGAATGGGAGGCCTCCCATTCTCTTTATTTATATATTTTTGTTTGTAAGGAGAATGAGCATATTTTCATTGTGAGGAGATTTGGAGGCATCAAAATTTACCTAAAATTATAAACCTTCCTATTCTCCACAAAAATGAATAATAATTGTTAGGGATATTGGGAGGCCTCCCATTCTCCCTCAATATAAAACCTAAATGTTGAGAGAATGAAAACTTATCATTCTATATCCACCATTTTATTTTTATTTTTTATTCACTTTGAAGGAATAAATAGAAATTGATAAGGAGAATGAGAGGCCTCCCATTCTTCCTCAATGTGAAAAATCAGCGCTAAGATAGAATGAGATGTTTTTCATTCTCTCAACATTTATTATTTTACATAAAGGGAGAACATGAAGCCTCCCATTCTCCTTATTTATTATTTTTTAGTTATTCATGACGAATGGATCCTTTTTTTAATTTTTTTATTCACTTTGAAGAAATAAATAAAAATCCATAGGGAGAATGGGAGACCTCCCATTCTCCCTCAATGTGAACATAGGGGTAAGCTACATAAGGCTAGCAGTCACTAAACTACATAAGGCTAGTGGTCACTAAGATAAAAAAGGCTAGTAGCCCCTAAGATACATAAGGGTAGTGAAAACTAAAGTACATAAGTTTAGCGGCCTCTAAGTTACATAAGTCTAGAAGTCACTAAGCTACATAAGGCTAGTGGACCTAAGATACAGAAGGCTCCAAAATAGGCCATGAAAAGTGCCTAGCGGCCACTAACCTCAAAATCAATAGGAAAAATTGCCTAGTAGTTGCTAGCCTCAAAATTAGGTCAGCAAAATGCCTAACAAAGTTATCCTCATGAGTAATAGCCTTGAAACATCCTAGCGACCACTAGCCTAAAAACTGGCTAAGATAAGATATGAAAACTGACATCCATATTATGTTTTTCCTTTTTTCCCCTCTTAACCTCATCCAATCCTTGATTTGATAAATCCATCATGAATATATCCTCAAGACCTTTCTCAATGGTACAAGTTTTTCTTATTTGGAGTTGTAGAATGAAATTATGCTCATTTGATGTATGCATGGTTGCGTGAATTATTCCTAGCAGCCACTAGGCTCCAAAATAGGCCAAAAAAATGTGCCTAGTGGCTGCTAACCTCAAAATAAGTAGGAAAAAGTTCCTAGTAGCCGCTAGCCTCAAAATTAAGTTAGTAAAATTTCCTAGTGGCTGCTAAGCTCAAAATTATCCTAGTGACGGATAATAGCCGTGAAACATCCTAGCGACCGCTAGCCTGCAAAAATGGCTAAGATAACGACATGAAATGACATCCAATTTTTTTTTCCTATTTTTAACCTCTTAACCTCACATCAATCCTTGATATGATAAATCCATTGTGAAGATCATCCTCAATACCTTTCAACAGTACCAATTTTTCCTATTTGGAGTTGTAGAAAGAAAGTTATACTCATTTGAAGTTTGCATAGTGTCACGTGAATTATGCCTAGCAGACTGACTAGGCTATAAAAATAGGCATAGAAAAAGTGCCTAGTGGCTAATAACCTCAAAATCAGTAGGAAAAAGTTTCCTATAGCTGTTAACCTCAAAATTAAGTTAGCAAAAGTGCTTTTAGTGACTGCTAACCTCAAAATTATCCTTGCGACCACTAGCCTTGAAACATCCTAGCGACCACTAGCTTGCAAAAATAGGTATAAGATAATGACATGAAGTGACATCCATTTTTTTTTTCTATTTTTCCCCTCTTAACCTTATCAAATCCTTGATCTGATAAATCCATTGTGAAGATATCCTCAAGACCTTTCCAATGGTACCACATTTTCCTGATTTGGAGTTGTAAAAAGAAAGTTATGCTCATTTGAAGTTTACATGGTCAGGTGAATTATGCCTAATGGCTAGGCTCTAAAATAGGCCAGAAAAAGTGCCTAGTGGCCAATAACCTAAAATCAGTAGGAAGAAAAAGTTCCTAGTAGCCGCTAGCCTCAAAATAAATTTAGGAAAAAGTTCCTAGTAGTCGCTAACCTCAAAAATATGCGTGCAGCCATTAGCCTTTAAACATCCTAGTGACTGCTAGCCTACAAAAATGGCTAAGATAGTGACATAAAGTGACATCTTAATTATTTTTCCTAATTTTTCACCTCTATTAACCTCGTATAATTATTTATTTATTAAATCTATCATGAAGAGCTCCTCAATACCCTTCCAATGCTACCAAGTTAGCCTAATTTGGATTTGTAGAAAGAAAGTTATGTTCATTTGAAGTTTGCATGGTCAGGTGAATTATGCCCAGCAACCGTTAAGATCTAAAATAAGCCAAAAATGTACCTAGTTTTTAATAACCTCAAAATCAGTAGGAAAAAGTTCCTAGCAGCCAATAGCCTCAAAATTAAGTAAGAAAAAGTTCCTTGCGACTGTTAACCTCAAAATTATCTTGATGACCACTAGCCTTAAAACATAATTGCAACCACTAGCCTGTAAAAAATGGCTAAGATAGTGACATGAAGTAACATCCAAATTGTTTTTCCTATTATTTTCCCTCATAACCTCATTTAATTCTTGATCAGATAAATCCATCATGAATATCTCCTCAAGATCTTTCAACCAGTAATAATTTTTCCTGATTTGGAGTTATATAAAGAAAGCTATGCTCATTTGAAGTTTTCATCGTTAGGTTAATTATGTCTAGCGGTTGTAAGGGAAAATTTTAAGACCCCTCCCCCCAATTTTTTTAAATATAAATTCATAAAATCTGGGAAATTTGACTTTTCTTGTAATGGCGAATATGGGAAAATTGACTTTCACACTAATATGATGTCAGCTGATAGCATTTTTTATGCTACTGGTCGATAACATATATTATGATGTCAACTGATAGTATATGATGTCGGCCAAAAATATATGTAATTTTAAAAAAATCATTTTTGACAATAGAATTTAAAATGAACGACTTGACCAGAAATCTGTACTTACAAATATGGCACAAATACAAAAAAGTGATTTTTTGTGAAAAAAATACATATTTTGCTAGTTTTGTATGGGAATAGTTTTTTTATTATTTTTTACGTTAGTAGTTTAAATGATCATCTCAATGAGAAATATACCCTCCAAAAATATGGCCCAAGCAAAAAAATCCCATGCTCTTGTTTTATAAAAATTCTGGCTATTGATACTGAATGGTAGTTTTTTTCTCTGCTACGAGTCAGTAACATATTTTATGCTACCAGCTAACAACATATATTTATGTTGTTACCTGGTAGCATAAAATATACTACCAAATAACAATATTAAGGTGAATATTATGAATTTATATTTTTTAAGGATGACGAATAACCCATAAAATTAACTCGTACCCAGAAAATTTTGGCGAATGAGGCCTACTCTTTTCCCAAAAAACACCAATTTCAAATTTAAAAAACTAGAATATTCATGAATTAATGAATATTCGCCACTAAAATTTTCTTGAGAATCCTTTAGGCTCCATAATAGGCTAGAAATATTTCCTAGCGCACACTAAGCTCAAAATTGGTAGGAAAAAGTTCCTAATGGCCACTAGCCTAAAAAATACATCAGTAAAAGGGCCTAGTGGCCACTAACCTCAAAATTATCATGGAAACTGCTAGCCTTGAAACATCCTAACGACCGTTAGCCTACAAAAATGGCTAAGATAGTGACAAAAAGTAAAATCCAAATATTGTTTTTATATTTTTCTCCCTTTTAACATCATCCAATACTTGATATGATAAATCCATCGTGAAGAGTTCCTTGAGACCTTTCCAACCGTACTATGTTTTCTTTATTTGGAGTTGTAGAAAGAAAGATATGCTCATTTGAAGTTTACATGCTCAATTTAATTATGCCTAGTGGCCACTAGGCTCCAAAATAGGCTAGAATAAGTGCCTAACAGATGCTAACCTCATAATCAGTCAGAAAAAGTGGCTAGTGAGTGTTAGCCTCAAAATTAGGTCAAAAAAAGCTCCTTGCGGCCACTAACCCCAAAATTATCTTGGTAATTGTTAGCCTTGAAACATCATAGTGATCTCTAACTTGAAAAAATGGATAAGATAGAGATATAAAGTGACATCCAAATTGTTTTCATATTTTTATCCCTCTTAAACTTATCCAATACTTGATATGATAAATCCATTGTTAAGATCTCAAGACCTTTTCAACGATACCAAATTTTCTTGTTTTGGAGTTGTACAAAGAAAATTGTGCTCATTTAAAGTTAGGATGGCCAGGTGAATTATGCCTAGTAGCCACTAGGCTCAAAAATAGGCTAGAAAAAGTTCTTAGAGGCCACTAACCTCAAAAACAATAGGAAAAAGTGTGTAATGGCTGCTAGTCTAAAAATAAGGTTAGCTAAAGTGCACAACAGCTGCTAACCTGAAAATTATCCTTACGAACACTAGACTTAAAACATCCTTGCAAACTCTAGCCTGCAAAAATGGTTAAGATAATTTGTGATAAGCCATCCAAATTTTCAAGGGGTGCAAATTTTGGATAACAATAATTTTTTATACTGAAAAAATATAATGGATTATTCTCAGGTCTTAGAATTTACCCCGATCTAGCCAAGGTTACATGGTGACTTCTAAGCTTTAAATATCTACATTTTTAAACAAAAAATTCCCATTTTTGGAATTTTTTTTAATGAAATTGAAATATTAATAGTTTTTTATTAATTCAAGAGAGATATGGAAAAAGGTCACTATGGTTGGAGCCTAATGGTTGTTAATCTATGTATATAGTTGTTTACAATGAAAAACATAATGAACTTTTCTCAGGTCTTAAAATTTATATTTTTCCAGCCAAGGTTACCTAACAATCATAAATATCTAAATATCTTGTTGATATATTATCAATTTATCTAGTGAGCACTAAGATAAAAATTTCTAAATATCATAATCATCTGAAATCATATAATATCAGTAAAAAATTACTACTAGCCAATACCATTGTTAGATGATTTACCAAATCATTTGAAATCTGTTTTCTTTAGATTCACAATAATTTTGAAAGTAATTTTAAAAAATTTGCCAAGTAATATATATGATTTTTAGGGGGTTCTTAAAATTTACCTTACCAGTAAGATACATAAGGCTACGGCCACTAAGATACATAAGGTTAGTAGTCGCTAGGCTACATAAGAGTAGCGATCACTAGGCTACATAAGGCTAACAACTGCTAGGATACATAAGTCTTGTGGTCACTATGATACACAAGGCCCTATTGTAACATCCCCATTTTAAGACATTAGAACAAGGGAATTTTTTTTATATATAACGTTATCTATTCTGAATTATGCAATTAAAAACACACGACCAAGTTTTAATAATTGTTCTCTGTTCAATTAATTTAATTTAGATCACACAATTACTTTTAAAAGCAATGTTCTCTATTCACAAATTTATAATATGGAACACACATTCAATGCCATTCAATCATATAACAAATACCATATGCTACTGTAAATGACTCGAAGAACTACCAATCTCCCATTTTATGGCTCAAAGTTTCAACGATCTCTCATTTCATGACTCGGTGACTTACCGATCCTTCATGTTAATCCATGCATTATATACTAAGTATACTTGGTTCTCTTTACTGTTTTTAGTTGTAAAGTATTCCATTAAAGAGTCCTATATGAATATCTATTACTGATATTCATCTAAAATCCTGCTTCCTAAACTAGGTGATTAGAACAACGCAACCAACAACTTGCGATACTTTGGCCAAAGATTTTCACATGCTTTGCATGATCATATTCCTAGATGTTATACACATCAATGGAATACATCCTTCACCTCACTTCATCTGTTATCTAGAATGGTCTTTTCTGACCTTTGTCAGTCCTTTTGTCTAAGGTTAAACATTAACCCAAACTAGCAATATGAAAGAGTACAGGAAGACACTCGCGGTGACTAAAGGTACATAGACATACTTTGTCAATCCTAGACAAATGCGTGCACATCTATTTACCTTTAGTCTTCCTGAGTCACTCCGTATACACAGTCACATTCCTATCATCGTCCAATTAACTTGGTCCCATCTTATGTAAAGTTGATGATTTGATTCTGGAGGGTGTTGTAACATGTCAGCTACAACATTGTGTTCTCATGAAAGGCCCCTCCTTCATGAAGACACCATATTGTAGCTGGCGTGTGCCAAGGTCCTACAGAATCCTCTCATCAAGGGATACACATCCAGCTAGAAGTATGATTAGATTATAATCTTAAGTATTTAAGATCAATTTTCAGCAACCATACTGATCTTCTAACCTCACTGTTTGTTACAGTTGCATAGCTAAGAGAGACTTAAACTGTCTTAAAGATTAATATGCATTTACTCCTCCTTACTTAAGGATTGATTAATTCCATATTAGTTCCTTAATTTTAGCTTCAGACTAATAGTCCACTACAGCTTAACGTAATAAGATCAACTTACTAAACTTAATCAAGTTTTATTCACAACTGAATTTAAATTCAGAATTCCATCTTATTAGACGTCATTTAAATGAGACCTAATTCCAAATGAATATATTCATTTATTCACTATAACCTTACTTCAGTAAAGGTTTTTTACGAGGAGATATGTTTCCTCATACCAAATATCCTCTGGATCAAACATCTCAAGGATATTAACGAAATTAGAATACAATATTCAATTGTCTCTTTATCTATATTCATTAGGTCATATACCAGTTCCAAATATCGCTCATTTAAGAATTCATATTCACTTAAATCTTTTCAAATGTCAATTTAAAATCCATATAGACCTACGTATGAATTAATTGTACATTTCAACTTAAAAGTTGTATTCAAGTAAATAATAGATATTATGTCCTTTTAAAATCTATCAACCATCATTTGAATATATCCAAATTCAATGAATAAAAATTATATTATCAATCATATTAAAACAGTTCCAAGGTGGTACAACCATTAAAATAACACATATTTCCTTTGTACTCAATCCTCAAGATTAAGATTTATACAATTTACCAGCCCATACAACCATACTTCATTCATGCCAAACAACATTAAAAATTCATAAAGAAGAAGAATACAACTTTCTCTTTTTCCATTTCCTCATAGAAGAATAATAAATTATCAGATACAATCCATACTTAGCTAATCAGAAGAAGTATTAGAAAACAACATGTCTTCATTTTTACTCATGGAAACCATCTGCAAAATTTACTTACACGGGCCAGTTCATTGAACTGAGCATATTAAGCACTTATCATTAAAATGAGGTTCTCTTAATTAACTGTCTCAATAAAAGAACTCTGCTTTTATGAAATGTTTAAAAATTGAGATGGACATCATCTACGAATTAAGTGTTGATAAGGATGAACAACTTAACAACCCAATCCGATAATTACCATCACAATCAAACAAAAATATTTACTAACTTTATTTCAATAATTACTACAACCTGCAGAACTTTATTCATATTTCCTTACTATTTTTATTCCAATAACGCAAGGGGGTTCATTCTGTATTTAAAAAAATTACTACCAAAAGTAATTTCCTCTAAATAGTTCTAGATTAGAAACATCTGTAAGGGCTAATACACTTATGTATATAATGTTGTTCTAATGCGATTACTATCAATTCCATTCCCTTATAATAGATGAATTTCAAGAGATGAATTTTAATTAAGAATTCAAACATAACTACTTCCCTTTTTTACTACTCATTTAATTTCAAACAATCAAATGCAGAAGAGAAAAGTAGTCATTCACCATGGCAACACTGGTGTCATTTCTTAGAATTCAACAAGAAGCATAATACTTCTTTCAAATCAAAAAAGAAGGAAAAACATCAGTTAAATGCAGATGCTTACGCCTAAGACAGTAAGAAATTCTTTCAATATCAAATATAGAATTTCAACTGGTTAAGAGAAGAAAATAATTATTACTTCCAATTACCCAACCAATATTCCCTTTCTTTTCATCACAACTGCAGTGGATGATTTAAACAAGAAGTGATATCAATCAATGATAAGAGCCAAGGAGAGAGAGCAAATAAAGTCAATAATCGAATGAAAGGAAGAAGAATCATATTATCTCTTCTCACTGCCTAGCCAAATATCAACTATTTAGTACAGACCTAATCCAATAGGGTGATTCCTTCTAAAAAGTCTATTTCATTATTAAAAACTTACTAACTACCATTCCAGGGAGTATGCCAAAATTCATTTACATCTTGTCCGTAAGTATCAATATCAACGAGACCTCTAAATAAAATCATTTCCTTTAATTTGTCACCCAATGGACATTCTCATCCAGATACAAACAAGTATGAGTGTACAACAAAAAACAAATCATGTTTTCATCGTAATAATAAAAGTATTCATTCTCCAAACACCAAGTAAGAACCTATTTTCGATTTAGTATTAATGCAAGCAGCAAAGAAGTTTAGACTATAGCTTGCATGAATATATATATATATATATATATATATATATATATATATATGCTATATAAATTCACCAAAAAATGAACATTCCCAGCTAGGTCTGAAACAAGCAAGAATGTACAACTAACAACAAAATCAGTAATTTTATCACAATAATAAAAGGAATCATTTTTCAACATCAGAGTAAGAAATAAACTTCAGTTTAGTTTTAATGAAACATCGAAGAAGTTTAGACTGTAGTTAATTTATATATAATATATAAATTCATCATCGAATTCAAAGGAGAATAAAATGATAAGCTCTATTCCATCCAACAGATAACCAGATACTCTACTCCAGATTTAAGAAAATCATTCCTAAAAATCATTCACGGATTTCAAACCAAATAAGGAGACATTGAATCATTTTTAAATCACACAAGGGTAAGAAAATGGAATGAATTCGCTGTCCCTTGTGAAATCGTATTCTATACAATGTAAAGCAACTAGGATAATAACTCACACAAACAGTTTCATCAAGCATTCTCATGATTTTTCCCAAATCATTTACATGTACATAACTCAGAAAACAATATTCACATCACTGGTTCATTCATCAACTCAAACCCATAATGGGTAATAAAACTGAATACCCAATACTATCAAAAACTCATACATCAAGGATAGATTTCATTTCTTTTACTCTTTTTGCAAAGAAAATACCCAAATCTTATTCATCTAAAACAGACAACTCAACCCAGAAATCACATTAATTGAATCAACATTTTCATTTTACAAAAACCACGCAACATAAGAGCAGAGTTCTTTTTAATGAAGACACTTAAGAAAGAGAAAAATGATTTAAAGAGAATATCTCAACATGCCTGTAAAATTTCTTGTGGCTTGAAGAAACCCATGTCCCCGCCCTCAGGAATTCTTCTTTTCCCACGTTGATAAACAACAAGTTTTCTCCAATGATCTCCTTACTCCCACAGGCTCCAAGATAGTTGTGGTTAGTCAAAATAACAGTTACAATGACCAAAATGGTTGCAAATTTGAAATAACCTCAAAAGAAATGCAGAGAGAATACGAGAAACCCAAATGAACACAATAACCACAAAATTTCCTCTTTCCCCTTTCCAAGGTAAGCTGGTCACCAAGACTGAGATCAATAAATGCATTGAATGCATTTCTTTTTCCTCTATCTCCACACCACCACCAACTTAGGTTTGGTGAGTTCCACCTTTAAATTTTTTGCATGTAATTTCCTTCTAAGCTACATTGCTAGTTGGATATCTCCAACTTCCCATGTTCCTGCCAAACTTGGCATTTAAAACTTCAAGAACATCATTTAATGTCCTTTATTAAATTTCTAACCTTCCCTTCTTATCCGCTCATCAACATGTGTCCATAGGTCCCCTCCTTATGTTAGCAATAGTTTAGGTTGTATTGTCCATAGCTAGGTATTCACCTAGGTCACAAATCATTAGGATTTGCAATATTTTAACATCCTATTTAATTTAAAATACACATAAGGTAGTAGTTAGGTTATAGGCTAAAACATAGTTATAGGTTCAAACGTAGCCATAGTATTTTAATTAATGGGTTCTTCTAGTAAGTTTACTAACTTACGTTTGAATCCAGCATAATGCAGGACGTTTCGTCCTATGCTCAACATATACCTTGCTCACTTGCATCAAGGCTCTTACTTCCTCATGCTTTCTGGCATTGCAATTTGTATGTAGTTCAAAAATCAAACCTTTTCCGTTGGTATCAAGGTACTGGATAATTATACCTGTAACCAGGTTCTATAACATTTATAACGACCTTCAGTCTATTTTCAGACTTCATTCCATTTAGAAAGTAAATCGACAAAGCGATCACAAACAAGGCCACAACATACCTTGGATCAATGGAATTGATTCAAGGTGTGCTGTCAACAACAATATGAGTTCATCAAATGCAAAAGCAAGTCTGTTGTTTCAACACTTTGCAAAACACAAGTTATAATGACCTTCATCCCAAGTAAACAAGTTAGAGTAAACAAGGGTTCATATCAGTAACACATTCTTTTTAAGATTAAAAGATATATCTTAACATAATTATCTTCATTTCCATAGTTACAACATAATGAAAAGAGGTTATTATAGTAGCTTCTAAAAAATCAAGACGTTACATTCCTCCCTTCTCAAAGAATCATCATCCCAATGATCAAATTAGCCAATTCATAGAATTTTTGGGAAAAAATTCAATTATCGTCCTTCCATTCATAAATTCATACTAAAAATAGATTTAATCATTAAAACAATGTTTTAAGATAACTATAAAATAGGCCAGTAATTGTCCATATTTGGTAGAATTATCAGTTTTTCGAATTCAATTTTGATCAAACAAGTAGGGAAAAGCAGATCTCATTTCTTCAATATTTTCCCAAGTTACACTTTCTTCGCTAAACTGGTCCCACTAGACCTTACATTGATTTACTTTGTGATTTCTTAAGTACAACTGGTGAGTTCCCAACACTCGAATGGGCTTAACCACAATTATTCCTGGGTCTTGGACCTGCAAGGGATTCTAATTCAGCACATGTGATAAATTTGATACGTATTTCTTAATAAAAGAAATATGAAAAATATCATGCATTTGTGATAAAGTAGGAGGTAATGCTAGATGATAAGCTACATGGTTGATTATTTCAATAATTTCAAAAGGTCCCACATAACAAGGTGATAACTTGCCAGCCTTGCCAAAAGTTATAGAACTGAAGAAAGACGTTCTCACCAAGTTTATAATTCAGTTAATAATTTCTTTCTTAAATCATTAGCCAAGGGTATATATACCCTATTTTGAAACCTTAGAATCCCTTCATTATCAAAATGGAATCCTTTATACTTCACATCCTTTGGATCTGCAATAAGTGTTGTTTTTAAACTTGCTGAAAATAAGAGTCAGATTCCATGACATCTTTCACCCTCATCTTTAAAACTGAGTTCTTAATGTTATAAGAGTAAATATGTGCTTCATACGAATCAGAGCATATGCTACCCTATTTTCCTTTCCTTTTATGTAGTTTATATCAAAATCATATTGAGATAAAAACTCTAACCATCTTCACTATCTTGCATTCAGGTTTGGTTGAGTAAAAATATACTTCAACCCTAGATGGTCAGTTTTTAGCTCAAAGGGATTACCAAGAAGGTAATGCCTCCATGTTTAAAGTGCATGAACAATGGAAGTGAGCTCTAGGTTTATGTGGAGCATAATTCTGTTCATGTAACTTAATATTTCTGCTTTCATAAGCTATGACATGGTCATTTTGTAATAGAATGCCTCCGAGACCCTCTCTAGATGCATCTGTTACGACCATAAAATATCCATTTGGGTCAGGTACATTCAGAATAGGTGCTGTAGTTAACTGTTCCTTTAAAATTTTAAAGGTAGATTCACATTTTTTATTCCAGAAAAATTTCTTATCTTTCTTTTGTAGTGAAGTGATTGGGGCAGAAACTTTTGAAAAGTCCTTAACGAACTTTCTATAGTATCCTACCAGGCCCATGAAGCTTCTTACTTCATGCATGTTCTAAGGCGCATGCCACTTAGTTATAGCTACGATCTTTGAAGGGTCCATAGCTATCCCGTTCTTTCTTATAACATGCCCTAAATAATGCCCCTCTAGATCATAAAAGGAACATTTAGACAATTTACCATACAACCTTCTATTCCTCAAAATTTCTAGCACTACCTTTAAATTCTCTTGATGCTCTTTGACATTTTTGGAGTATATAAGAATGTCGTCTAAGAAGACAAGCACGAATTTATCCAAATACTCTTGAAAAATATTTTTTCATCAAATTCATGAAGGTGGCAGGTGCATTCATCAACCCAAAAGGTAACATTATGAGTTCATAATGCTCGTACCTTGTTCTAAAATCTATTTTATGAATATCTTCTTCCTTTAATCTCAGCTGGTGATATCCAAATCGAAGATCTATTTTTGAGTAGACTGATGCTCCACACATCTGGTCGAACATATCATCAATCATAGGAAGTGGATATCGATTCTTAATGGTTGCCTTATTCAACATTATGTAATCAATGCACGATCTAAGTGTGCCATCCTTCTTCTTTACAAAAAATTACCGGTGCTCCCCATGGTCAGACGCTCAGTTTTATCAGACCTTTTGTCAAAATTTCTTGTAACTGAGCCTTAAGTGCTACAAAATCAAGGGTGGTCCATTCGATATGGTGCCTTAGATATGGGTTCAGTTCCTGGTTTGATCTCTATTGCAAATTCAAAATCTCGTTTGGGTGGGAGACCTGGTAAATCCTCTAGAACTACATCACTGAAATCTCTTAATAATAAATACTTTTCCATGAGATCATTATCTTACTCAGCATTTTCTATCATTCTTATAGCATACAAAGTACAACCTCTATTTTTATCCCTTTTTAGTTGTATAGTTGTTAGTTTCCTAACTGCAACCTCACGCTTTACACCTTGAATGACTGTTACTTTCTATA
Source organism: Taxus chinensis (assembly GCA_019776745.2). Taxonomy (NCBI): domain Eukaryota; kingdom Viridiplantae; phylum Streptophyta; class Pinopsida; order Cupressales; family Taxaceae; genus Taxus; species Taxus chinensis. The sequence continues at coordinate 397,783,062 of CM034157.1, read as the reverse complement.
GGTCATCAAAACATCAAATCTAATTTTCATAACAGTCAAAATTTTCCTTACATTCTGCCAAGCAATTAAATCCTATAATTATATTATATGACCCTAAAGGAGTGACATATAGGTCAACTTCTATCGAGAAATAGGGCAAGTCAAGAATTTCCCCAAAAAGGCACATATCGACTGTATGGACAACATTATTCCCTTAATGCACTATCCATGTCTTATCCATTTGTTCATCTTTCCTTTTTAATTTCATTATTAGTTTAGAAGAGATAAAACATTCAGTAGCTCCAGTATCAAAAAGTAATGACTACAGGTGTATCGAATAACTTACTTGGAACTTCTATGGGTGTGACTTTCTTTTCATCTTATTCGTCAGCCATCGCAGCGTGTATCATGTGCTGCTGATCATGATCATCCTTCTTCAGAGGACAGTGACTCACATAATGGTCCTTTCCATAGTTGAAGCAACCTCCGATGGGCCCCCTTCCTAGGCTCAAATTTACTACCAGCCTTGAAGTTATCACTCTGGCTTCCATAAGACTTTTGTCCATTACCACTAATTTTTGCAAAGCTGCTTCGCACACTATTAACAGGCTTGTTCATTACTAATTTCTTATTGTTATCCACAACAATTTTGTTTTTCATGCCAAACATTTTCCAGGGTCCCTTTTTGGGTGTGAGAAATGAAGAAGAGTTGGGAATCTTCTTCCTAATCTCCTCCCTATGAGCAGAGATTGCTCTCAATTTCTGTTCTTGGCTGATTGCTTTTTTGACAACTCCCTTCCATAGTGGTTGGACTGTGGACATCTACTTCGCCACCAATGATGGGATTTAGTCCCCATTATGAACTTTCTTATTCTAAAATTCTTGTCAGCTTGGTACTACGGTACATACATAACGATTTTAGTAAACCCTTGCCAATATTCTGTCACTGTCAACCTACCTTGCGACCAGTTCTGAAATTCAGTCATTTTTTCTATCAAAAAAAACTGTAGGCAGCCATCATTTCCTAAAGTAACCTTTAAATTGATCCCAAGTTATGTCTGTTTCGACAATATTCAACTCAACCTTATGATTTTCCCACCATGATGATGCTTCCTAAGAAAGCTGATATGCTCCCCATATCACTTTGGTCTCCTCAGAGAAGTTTCTTATTACAAAATACTTCTCCATTTCACTGAGCCAATTTTTAGCCCCATCCCCAAGTGTTGTTCCATCAAAATTTGGAGGACTTATTCTCTTTATGTCATTTGTAAGTTCAACCGCTAATCTTTCCCTTTTATTTTCAGGATGATTAGGAGCATTCACATTACTATTATCAAAACCCGGATTCCCCCCCATTGGTGTTGTCCACAGGAGGTGGCTGATCATTTATATCAGCTTCTTCTTCCTCCTCCTCATTGCCCATTGCTTGTTGTTCCAAAATAGTCAAACAATCTCTAATATCTAGTAGGGCAGCAAGGATTTCATCTAGATTTTGAGCAGTAGTTGCTTCTCCACCCGGTAGTGGGTTGTTCGCATCATTTCCTCTTGTTCTAACCATTTTCTGTTCAATAATAAAATGTAAAACTTATTAAATTATGGACTCATTAGGTTCAAGAGCTGCAACCTTCATCTCTGATAGCAAGATGTAACATCCCCATTTTAAGACATTAGAACAAGGGATTATTTTTTTTATATAACGTTCTCTGTTCTGAATTATGTAATTCAAAACACACGACCAAGTTTTAATAATTGTTCTATGTCCAATTAATGTAATTTAGATCACACAATTACTTTTAAAACCAATGTTCTCTATTCACATATTTATAATATGGAACACACATTCAATGTCATTCAATCATATAATAGATACCATATGCTGCTATAAATGACTCGAAAAACTACCGATCTCCCATTTTATGGCTCTGATTCTCAACGATCTCTCATTTCATGACTCGGCGACTTACTGATCCTTCATGTTAATCCATGCATTGTGTACTAAGTATACTTGGTTCTCTTTACCATTTTCATTTATTGAAGTATTCCATTTAAGAGGCCTATCTAATTATCTGTTACTGATATTCATCTGAAATCCTGCTTCTTAAACTAGGTGATTAGTACAACACAAGCAACAACTTGCAATACTTTGGCCAAATATTTTCACATGCTTTGCATGATCATATTCCTAGATGTTATACACATACATGGAATACATCCTTCACCTCACTTCATCTATTATCTAGAATGGTATGTTCTTACCTCTGTCAGTCCTCTCAACCAAGGTTAAACATTAACCCAAACTAGTAATATGAAAGAGTATAGGAAGACACTCACAGTGACTAAAGGTACGCAGACATACTTTGTCAATCCCAGATGATTGTGTGTGTCTATTTACCTTTAGTCTTCCTGAGTCACTCCATATACACAGTCACATTCCTATCATCGTCCAATTAACTTGGTCCCAACTTATGTAAACTTGATGATTCGATTCAGGAGGGCATTGTAACATGTCAGCTATAAGATTGTGTTGTCATGAAGGCCCCGCCTTCATGAAGACACCAAGTTGCAGCTGGCATTTTCCAAGGTCCTACGAAATCCTCTCATCAAGGGATACACATCCAGCTAGAAGTATGATTAGATTATAATCTTAAGTATTTAAGATCAATTTTCAGCAACCATGCTGATCTTCTAACCTCACTATTTGTTAGAGTTGCATAGGTAAGATATACTTAAATTATCTTAAACCTTAATATGCCATTACTCCTCCTTACTAAAGGATTGCTTAATTCCATCTTAGTTCCTTAATTTAAGCTTTGGACTAATAGTCCACTACATCTTAATGTAGTAAGATCAACTTACTAAACTTAACCAAGTTTTTATTCGCAACTCAATTTAAATTCAGAATTCCATCTTATTAGACGTCATTTAAATGAGGCCTAATTCCAAATGAATGTATTCATTTATTCACTATAACCTTACTTCAGTTAAGGTTTCTTATGAGGAGATATGATTCCTCATACCAAATATCCTCTGTATCAAACATCTCAAGGATATTAATGAAATCAGAATACAAGATTCAATTGTCTCTTTATTTATATTCATTAGCTTATATACCAGTTCCGAATATCATTCATTTAAGAATTCATATTCAGTTAACTCTTTTCAAATGTCAATTTAAAATCCATATAGACCTACATATGAATTAATTGTACATTCCAACTTAAAAGTTGTATTCAAGTAAAGAATAGATATTATGTCCTTTTAAAATCTATCAACCATCATTTGAATATATCCAAATTCAATGAATAAAATTTATATTCTCAATCTTATTCAAACAGTTTCCAAGGCGGTACAACCATTAAAATAACACATCTTTCCTTTGTATTCAATCCTCAAGATTAAGATTTATACAATTTACAAGCCCATACGACCAGACTTCATTCATGCCAAACAACATTAAAAACTCATAAAGAAGAAGAAATACAACTTTCTCTTTTTCCATTTCCTTTTAAAAGAATAATAAATTCTCAGATACGATCCATCCTTAGCTAATCAAAAGAAGTATTAGAAAACAACATGTCTTCATTTTTACTCATGGAAACCATCTACAATATTTACTGCACGGGTCAGTTCATTGAACTGCGAATATTAAGCACTTATCATTAAAATGAGGTGCTCTTAATTAACTGTCTCAATAAAAGAACTCTGCTTTTATGAAATGTTTAAAAATTGAGATGGACATCATCTATGAATTAATTGCTGATAAGGTTGAACAACTTAACAACCCAATCCCCTAATTAGCATCGCAATTAGACAAAAATATTTACTAAGTTTCTCCCAATAATTACCAACACCCGTAGCACTTTATTCATATTTCCTTACTATTTTTATTCCAATAATGCAAGGGCTTTTATTATGTATTTAAAACAATCACTACCAGAAGTAATTTCCTCTAAATAGTTCCAGATTAGAAACATATGTAAGGGCTAATACACTTATGTATATAATGTTGTTCTGATGCAATTACTATCAATTCCATTCCCTTATAATAGATGAATTTCAAGAGATGAATTTTAATTAAGAATTCAAATAGAACTACTTACCTTTTGTACTACTCATTTAATTTAAAAAAATCAAATGCAGAAGAGAAAAGTAGTCATTCACTGTGGCAACACTGGTGTCATTTCTAGGAATTCAACAAGTAGCATAATACTTCTTTCAAATCAGAAAAGAAGGAAAAACAACAGTTAAATGCAGATGCTTACGCCTAAGGTAGTAAGAAATTCTTTCAATATCAAATATAGAATTTCAACTGGTTAAGAGAAGAAAATAATTATTACTTCCAATTACCCATCCAACATTCCCTTTCTTTTCATCGCAACTGCACTAGATGATTTAAACAATAAGTGACATCAATCAATGATAATATCCAAGGAGAGAGAGTAAATAAAGTCAATAATTGAATGAAAGGAAGAAGAATCATATTATCTCTTCTCACTACCTAGCCGAATATCAACTATTTAGTACAGACCTGATCCAATAGGGTGATTCCTTCTGAACAAGTCTATTTTAGTATTGAAAACTTACTAACTATCATTCCAGGGAGTATGCTAGAATTCATTTGCATCTGGTTCGTAAGTATCAATATCAACGAAACCTCTAAAAAAATCATTTGCTTTAATTTTTCACCCAACGGATATTCTCATCTAGATATAAACAAGTAAGAGTTTAAAGTAAACAACAAATCATGTTTTCATTGTAATAATAAAAGGATTTGTTCTCCAAACACCAAGTAAGAACCTATTTTCGATTTAGTGTTAATGTAAGCAACAAAGAAGTTTAGACTACAACTTGCATGAATATATATATTCTCCAAAAATGAACATTCCCAACTAGGTCTGAAACAAGCAAGAATGTACAGCTAACAACTAAATCATGATTTTTATCACAATAATAAAAGGGATCATTTTTCAACATCAGAGTAATAAATAAACTTCAGTTCAGTTTTAATGAAACAACGAAGAAGTTTAGACTACAGTTCGTTTATATATAATATATAAATTCATCATCGAATTCAAAGGGAGAATAAAATGATAAGCTCTATTCCATCCAACAGATACCATATACTCCTGCTCCAAATTTAAGAAAATCATTCTAAAATCATTCACATATAGATTTCAAACCAATAAGGAGACATTGAATCATTTTTAAATCACACAAGTGTAAGACGATGGAATGAATTCACTGTCCCCAGCGAAATCATATTATATGCACTGTAAAGCAACTAGGATAATAAATCAACATAAACAGTTTCATCAAGCATTCTCACCATTTTTCCCAAATCATTTACACATACAGAACTCAGAAAAAATATTCACATCACTTGTTCATTCATCAACTCAAACCCATAATGTGTAATAAAACCAAATACCCAATACTTCAAAAACTCATATAGTAAGGATAGATTTCATTTCTTTTACTCTTTTTGCAAAGAAAATACCCAAATCGTATTCATCTCCAATAGACACTCAACCCAGAAATCACATTAATTGAATCAACATTTTCATTTTACAAAAACACTTAACATAAGAGCAGAGTTTCTTTTAATGAAGACGCTTAATAAAGAGAAAAATGGTTTAAAGAGAAGAGGTCAACATGCCTATAAAATTTCTTGTGGCTTGAAGAAAACTGCGTCCCCACCCTCAGGAATTCTTCTTTTCGCACGGAAACAAACAACAAGTTTTCTCCAATGATCTCCTTACTCCCACAAGCTCTAAGATAGCCATGGGTTAATCAAAACAACATCTACAATGACCAGAACGGTTGGCAAGTTCAAAAGAACTGTTATCCAAAATTCACCCTCCAGGGTAATTTTGATAACATGGATCAGATTATTCTGTCCTGAGCAAGTAGATTGATTCAAGGCTCAAAATCATGAAAATCGGCTAAGTCCTAGTCTTCACAGCAGCTGGGACAGTTGGGACGTCGGGGCGCGAATCGGCTTGAAAAGCCTCCAGGCAGTCCGCACAAGTCAATTGGAACGTCGGGACGCCGGGACGCTAAGGGGTGAACGCGGCCGAAAAAGTGGGAAAAAAAATTCACCAATTTTTGTCTGGGAACAAGTCCGGGACAAGAGTAAATGGAGGAATGCGATCTGCCAGTTGGTTGCAAGTCATTCATTTCAGGCGTTCGAGAATTTTGGTCCCAGGCAGCCAGGGCAATCCGAGAGACAAGATGTACGCGGAGGACGCGAACCGCTCGATTCGTGCTGACACAGAGGACTGTTCAATTTGGGACATAATCCGGGCCAAAAGTAGGCATGGGAACGTGAAAATGTGAAGTGGCGACAAAGAGAACAAAGGAGGCCCATAGACAAATCAGGAAATATCAACGTGTTAGGGGGAAAATTACTTGAAGAATTCGCTAAGTGTTGATTAAAAATTTCAAAGGCAAGGTTTAGAAGGGGAGGGTCGGGCCCGAGCCATAGACATAGGACAACGCATCCTAAGGTGGGGGGAGTTCAAACCAGGGGAAAGACTTAGGAAAAATTTGACAAAGTCTGGGCCAAAAAAATTAAAAGACAAGGATGACCCCGCGCCCCTGTCCTCCAACTAGATCACGCCACGTGTCCCAAGTGGCGGGGCGTGGGGGGAAGTGATTTTTTTTCCAAAATTATAAAAACGTCAAAATTTCAAAGGGAAACCCATGGGAGGTGGAGGAGAGAGAATTTATCATCCAATCAGCGCCCAACACGTGTCATCCAAGTGGCAAAAAGAGGTAAAATTTAAAATATTTTCCCGCCGATCCATTTTGGCCTGTTTTTTCCCTAAATCTTCAGATCACCATATCTTTCGATCCAGAGCTTAGATTTTCACGTTATTTAGATAAATGGAAAGATGTTGAATTTATCTACACGATTCGATGGTCAATTTCTAATTTTGGTTCAGTTTGGAGAGAGAAACTTCAAAAACGGATCTGGTACGTGTCTATGGCCAAAAATGACATTTTAACAACCGGTTTTAATGCAGAATGGGTCTCATTCTCCTCTAATTTGGTCAAAAATGACAGGGGGTATGGGTTTGTAAGGTACCCGATGCTGATTTAATGCATTTTTAGTCAATGAGGAATGGGTTCCCCACGTAATTGTACAGTTTCTCTCTCCTGGGCTCGACCCATGCAATGTAAAAGCCAGATTTGGCTCACTTCTTCAGGGGGGAAACACTTTTGTTGAACATCAGACTTCTTCTTTCAACCTGAAAACAAGTGAATTTTGTAAGTATCAGGACTTTTTCAAGGATTGTAACAGGTTTATTACCTCTTTGATGGTGTATGCAAGGGATTTTTACATGGAAATGGTAGTGCAAAACGCTGTTAATGTTTTCAGTCCTCTGTTTGTATTGTCTTTACTACTTCATTTCAGATCTCTTATTGCATCTTATTAGCTTGTGTATGCTTTTTGTGTTGCATTTCATAGGATTTGTTCCTATTTGTATGAGAAAAAAAATTTCACCACTCCTTTGGTGCATCACCATCATAGGTTAGTTTTATTTTCTGCATTTTCTTATCCCTGTCTACTTGCAAATTAGGGTAAAACTAGGATTTGAACCTCTGCAATTGTGTAAACACTAGATCTAAACAGAGGAGTTTGAGGAACCAGCTTATAATCTGGAGATTCTTCTCTCATTTTACAAGTCTTGACACTTGGAGAAAGGATTCAATGTTGTACAATCACACTGGATGCTAGAGTGATCAACCTAGAAATCTGATCAACATCCAGGGGTGTTGTGATTTTGCACTAACATTTTGACACTCCCGTGGGAACACAGAGTGCTTTTTATTACAGCAAGGTGATGTGCATCTGCTGTAAAGTTTCTTCTTGCTTGCAAAGAGCTATTATTTTCATATCGATGACTCCAAGGGGAAGAACCCACCGTTGCAGCAGTCAGGCTGAAAACTCATAGAAAGAGTCACCCACAAGGTCAAGAGTTGGAGAAGAAGAAGTTGCTATTTGAATACCTACAATTATCTCCAAGAGAAGGCAGAGGAGAAGGATTCAAAGGTCTCCATCTCCACCAAACAGACTCTCTCAACCCTCACCTGGTAGGCCTTTCATTCAGTCAACCAAGGGTTTTAAGACAATTGAATGGCAGAAAAAATCAAAAAAACCCCCATGTCAACCTTCACAAGCAGCAAAAACTCAACTTGCCCTCAGTCACAACACCAATTCCATATTGCAAAAATCTTGAAGAACATTTCAATACGTCACTGGAGAAAAATCAGACTACTCCAGGTGATCATGTTAAAGATATTGCTAACCTTTGTGTAATTCATGGAAATCAATGCTATGCAAGGGGCTGTCAAGTTACGGCTCTTCATTCAAGGTAAAGCATTGCAATGGTTAGGAGCCTTGGAGCTGTTTCTATCACAAATTGGAATCAGCTATGTATAACACTGTCATTAGCGATTGGAGAAAAGGGAAGACAACTTGTCCTGCTTTTTGGAGCAGCTGACAAACCATCAAGAGCTCCCAATGGAACAGCTTGACTGATTCAACTTCAGATTTCAAGACTTGGGAGAGAATTCCAGTGGCAGTCATACCAACAACAGAGGTTGCGTTTCTCTCTACTTCTTAAGCTCTAAATTATGATATTTCTATGTTGAGTTAAGTCCTGGTAGGCATAACTACCCTATGTCTTATTCATTGCCATTAAGGGCTGAAATTGTTTGATCCAATGCTGGCAACTTGCCCCTAGACCCTCCCATCATTTTTTCCAAGCTTAGAGAGTCCCAAACCCCATCAAACACCTCATTTGGATCCTTCTCCCACTCCTAGAAATCAGAGTTTCAAATTAAGCTTCCCCTCTTCATCTTCAAGTGCCCCAATGAAGCCATTCAAGAATTCATAAGCAATTGCAAAAACCTAGGCAAGAGCTGGTTACTCTCAAAAGGCAGCAAGGCCCCAGGTTTTAGAGACCTCTTCTCATCCCCAGCACCCAGGCCTATAGGCAGCCATAAACCACCACAAAGCCACCTAATCCTTCGCAAATATTAACTCAAACAAGGCCTCCTGCCAATAGACCATATCAGCCCTATAATCCAAATGGCCATATCTGCCTATAAGGCATTGGGTGCCAACACAAAACAACATTGCCCAGGAGTATGATGGGTGGTTCCATTCAATGAGTCTCATAAAACCAATCCATGTACTCACTGGTGGCTTTGAATCAAATATAAATGGTGACAACTACTTGGTGTGGAGGTGAGGACAGTTTAAGGAAACAGCCAACGACAAGAAATATTCCGACAGCAATCAGCCCCCAATGACACCACGTTTGTAAAATGGCAAGTATATGATTCCTATGGCATAACCAGGTAGTTGCCCAAGGGGTTGTCAACCAACACAATTCAACAGGAGGAATTTTGGGTGAAGAACAGCCATTAGCCCCAACCAATCCACACATTTCCATGGCTCCACACATGGTTGGCAAGAAAAAATCCAATTTCAAATGCACAAGGGCAGCCAAGAACACCCCTATGCCAACTTAAAATACCAAAGTTGTTGTTTCCGAACCCGTGCATGGAGTAATTGCAAAACCAAGGAAACAAAGAGATCCTTCATCACCATTCAGTTAATAATTTGATCGATGAAGAAGACAAAACGCAATATACAATGTGGGTAATCCCTATCTATCCCAGGAAAAAGAGATGGCGTACAACAACTGCTGCCTATGAAGGACTGGCCCATTTGAATTCAACAGTTCAGAATGCAAAACAAAGTGCTTACAACTGCTGCCCAGCCTGAAGGAGATCATGGAGGCAGCAGTTAAAAATGTTGAAACCCCCTCCTTTCTATGTTTCATTGATCATGGGAAATAACTAGTTCACAATTGCATGATAGACTCCGGGGCAAGTGCTCAGTAATGCCTAAAAACAAATAGCTGATCAGCTGGGCTCAGTATGAAACAATTCCACAGGGGTAGTGCATATACACAGGCAGAACGAGAATGCCTTGCCATAGTCTTTGCTACTAAAACGCCTAAGACATTATATGCTGAATCAAAAAACAAGGTCATGGTAAAAAAAAAACGGACCATTTACGACGAACTTTCCTCACACAAGGGTCCTTGTCTAAAAAAAGGCTGGACGTTTTATAACCTTAATGGGAGAATTCGAATTAACATTTGTAAATCAGAAGTCAGTTAAAGGACAAATCATCGCAGATTGGTTAGCTGACAACCCATTAGATGGAGGTGATTTAGTAGATTTAGACTTCAGATGAGTGCGTATACTACAAAACCCGACCCTCCCTATCTCTGAGTGTCCTTTGGTACACTGATATCATTAATTATATCATGGACCATACGTACCCAGAAGGAGTTACACCAACAAAAAGGCGGTTACGCATTATCGTAGCTAAATACGTCATTATAGAGCAGGTGCTCTATCGAAAAGCATTCGATGGAATGCTCCTAAGATGTGTCGACACAGAAGAATCCAAGAAGATTCTCCATGAATCTCACACAGTGGAATATGTGGAGGCCACTTCGGTGGCCATGCCACCACTCGAAAAATACATCGAATGGGCTATTTCTGGCCCACTCTAGAACATGACGCAATAGAGTTTGTACGCAGGTGTCATAAGTGCCAAGAATTCTCCCATGAGATCCACATGCCGCACAAGCTCTGCAACCAATCGCTACTCCATGGCCCTTTTCTACATGGGGTCTAGATTTGATAGGGAAATTCTCTCCCTCATCCACAGATGGCCATAATTTATAATCACGGCCACTGAATATTTTACCAAATGGGTATAGGCTATGCCTCTTACTACTGTACTTGGTTCTGTAATCACCAAGTTCATTTTGAACCAAATCATTTAGGTACGGTATCCCGCAAATCATTATCTCTGATAATGGAACTTCTTTTAAGAATGAAGAGGTTCGCGAACTATGCAATAAATTTAAGATAAGCCATCATACGGCTTCCTTGTATTACCCCCAAGCCAACGGACAGGCTGAAGCGACAAACAAGACACTGAAAGCCATTCTCCTTAAAACGGTAAAAGAAAAAAAAAGATTGGCATTTGAAGTTATATCCGCCTTGTGGGCCCACCGAACCTCAATAAGAACACCAACGGGAGCAACTCCTTTCTCACTAGTATTTGGGGGGCAGAAGCAGTTCTCCCCCACTTGAGGTCGAAATACCCAGTCTCCGCATTTCACTACAAGGGATTCTGGATGAAGACGCTTATAGAGAAGCACGTCTTTCCCAACTAGAGCCTAGATGAAACTAGGTTAGATGCTGAACAGCGCATAGAGCTTATGCTGACCGAATGTGCCGGCAGTATAACAAGAAGGTCTATGAACGCGACATATACGAAGGTGATCTAGTTCTAAGGCTAGACAGCCGGATCGACAAGAAGACCGGCGAAGGAAGGAAATTCCGGCCCAAATGGTTGGGCCCATACCGAGTCATGAAGGACTATGGAAATGGTGCATACCTCTTATATATGCTAGAAGGTGAGGAATTTGGTGAAACAGTCAATTCCCTGCACCTCAAGTGGTTCTACGCGTGAGCAACTAGCACTACTTATATATATAGCTACATTGCATCTTCATATAGATTAAGATCATTTTGTCCACTTGTTTCTTACACAAATGGTGATCAAGGAATCTATTCTCAAAGCAATTCATTACAAACTCATGATGTTGTTGGCATAAACTTTTAATCATACCTCTCCATTTTCATGATATCATCAAAATCATCTCAGAATCATTTTATCAATAAAGTCAGACATGACAAAGTCTTAACGGTAACCATACCAAGATCTGCAAGTTTATTCTCACTTTGATTTCTTCTTAGGATAGGTGTCTTGCCTATGGTCTGTTCTAGAAGCTTCATGGTGTCACATCTATCCCATATGTATATCTCTTTGGAAGTAAACACATACTGACATTTTACTCAAATAAACAAGTCAAAAAGTGATTAAACAGAAAATTTTAATTTTACACATTTCCTTGCCCCACCAACCTTCCATGTTGAGCTTACACCTCTTACTAGTGACGTAGTGAGATTGGGAAGGGAAGGAAGTGCCCTTAATCACATATTCCTTGTCCTTGGTGATGAGCCCATGCTTCCTACTGGTAGCATGGGGCAAGGTGTAGGGGGTCCTCTGTAAATAAATTAGTAAGTGCAAATGATCAATTTGAATTCAATAAACAAGTGTTTTGAAACTCATAAATCCCAATAAGAATGAATTAGGTGTGTCAAAATTCCAAAATAGTTCAAAATCCTTAAAAACCAGAATTTTGTCAACTCAAGAGGCCATCTACGGGTCTAATTCTAGATAAAATTGCAAAGTAAATCACATTCTAGACTGTGTAGTAAAATCGTGTGTAGAGTTAGTTTATAGATTCCTAATTTGGATTTCTGTCACTAAATCTTTGCCTTTCTCTCATCACTATCCATTTTATCAAAACCTCATACAACTCACGTGCCCTTTCTGGATCTCAGTGTTGAGCCCTCGCATCTTACTAGTTGCGTGGAGTTAGAAGTGGAGCAAGATTCATTTGTTTATCATACTAGTTACATTCATCACATTTTGCCAAACAAAACAAGAAGTAGTCAAAATATTGCTTGACGGAAACTAAAGTTTCAACATTACATTGTATCTACATATCATTAGCATCATATAAATACAAAACAACAAGGAAGACAAATCATTTTGTTAAGCATATCATCATCCATTGCATGCATTCTAAAAAGAATATAAACATAGATATTAGTAAAACATCTAAGAGTACAAATGCGAAGTAAACCATAAATGGAAGTCAACTCATGAGTGCAAAGGATAACCGAACCAAAAAGAGATATTTGTATATATCATAGATGAGTCAACGTTTGAGATACAATGTCATCATGCACACTAGGTGTGGTCAAAATGCTCGTAATGAGCATGTGAAATAGCCAAGAACATCATATACATGCCTCACATAATGGCATCGAAGCAATAAGGGCTCAAGTGGCCTATCCCTCTCTACGGGAACCTTCCGAGATGGTGCACGGCTATGTCTAGTGACTCTGGCTATGCCGGCACTCTAAATGTCATGAATGCGCTGAATGGATCCCGAGGAGCAGACCGTGAGATCTCATCGCTAGTCAACGACCTTGATGCATGAGTGGCTCAGCCGTCCTATAGCCATCCTCTCTAACATCTCAAATGCGGCAAAAAAAATTGTCTGATACCATCCTAAGAGCTCACATGCCAGCCTTCCAAAGAGTCACAAACACGTCAGTGTGTTGCCTACCAGCTGCTACAATGGTTATCCTGAATCTACTAGACAGCTATGCACGCGTCCTCCCCATAGGGATCAGAAAGGTATGAACACAAATCATACGAATCAAGATCCCACCACTCATTCAACAGTCGTCAGCAATGGCTAAGGAAAATAAGAAAGTTAGATGGTGAGTTACGAAAACCATCAGGAATACAAGATTGTAACTAAGAATAGCTTAACATATTCTAGCTAACAAAGTCAAGAAAAGAGTATCTACATACTTGGATCACCGGGCATCTACGTAGTATTAGTCACTAGTGCAGCTGGCACCTGCTGTGGATGCCATTATTGCTGACTTGTTGAGTCTCTCTCTCTCTGGCTGAGGTGCAACGTGTTGTCACCATCCGCGAGACTGACTCATCCTGGTGCCTCCCTGGCCCTGGGAGAAGGGGATCCTCTAGAAACCAGAGTATCTCCTCTCTGCGCATTTGCTTCAGCTCCTCTCTGCTCTACCAAAGAAATTTTTAGTGTCATAACCCACTCAGGATCTATATCATCGGTCTTCCTCCTCATGTTCCTCCCTCTTCTCTAACCTCCTCAGAATCGGAGTCAATCCTCACCAGCCTCATCGCTGCTATGAGCAGGACCTGCTGTATTCTGAAGCAAAGTTGCCCGTTGGCATCACTCAGATCCTCCCTCTAGCTATGAACTATCCTGCAGCCTGCAATTTAGGAACGCCAGGAGTAATCACTGTCCAACCTGGGCCTCTAGACCAAACTGATTGGCCTCACGATACTGATATATATACTGGTGCCACTGGGGGATAGCATACCCATATATGGTATACCATAGCTACTATAGGAACTCAGATTAAAGGGGTGCACCTACACTTGTCCCACTAAATCGATAGAAATAACCAACAGAAGAGCAGGAGATACACAAGATATAGAGTCTGGTCGCACCCATATGCCCGGCTACGGTCTGACCAAGGTTTCAACTCAATGTCGGCATTATTCTAGGGAGGCAACTGGCTAATTGAAGATCTACAATCTTCCAGCACCTTACATGTCTGACCAATACTCGCTGCCTCTAACAAGATTCTCTAATATCTGCCACAAAGACATTCTTTCCATACAGGGATGAAATGCTCCCAATCTCTCAACTCATAACCCTAGTTTCGGGTGGCTTATATAACTGTCCCTATACAAACTTAGGGTACCACCCTATATCCATTCATGGAAGGTAGTCCCATTAATGTCAACTTTATAAGCAAATATTAGATCTAATTCCCATCTCTATGTAAATATAAACAATCATGCCAGCACGTATAACTGATGCCATTTACCCTAACCGATGTCCTCGTTTAATCCCGAGCCAATGATCCCCATAGTATGGCCTAGATCGACCTACGTCGGATCATCTGGCTAATGTCATTTACTGTGTAAACCTACAAGTTGTAAATAAGCTCATTTGTGACGCAATTCAGCTCCACAATCTCAACACCCTAGGTGCTCTGGGGACTACGACCTTCTCCACAAAGATAGGTACTCTCGGTATCACCATTTTCCATCCATGTCAGCCTACGGACCCCTGGCAATCGGAAGGTGTTCCGATCTGCATCCCAGTAAGAGAATAAGTCACAAAGGATGTGACTAGATGGTGCAACATGGGGCACGCGCGATATGCGCAGTATAGCCCTCTCTGAAGTGTGTCCTCCTCATCCTGTGAAAGGGCATCTAGTACCCCTGAGAGCCAATCACACTCTCTCTCTCTCTCTCTCCATCGGATGTACTCCTCTCTCGCCTGCATACACCCAAAAACACACAAAAAAACAAGTTTAGCATCCAGGCAATACTGAGAAAAGTCATAAAAACACGTAGAAATGCTAAAAATACAAAAAACAATCTCAAAAACAAGTTCTTTTTGCATTCTGTGCAAAACCGCCGCCCTGAGCAGGGAGGCGGTTTTGTAACCGCCGCCTTAAAGGCGGCGGTCGTGTAAACCGCCGCCCTGAAACAGGGCGGGGTCATGTAACCGCCGCCCTGGCCAGGGGCGGCGGTCGTGGTCCGAAAACCCACGCGGGTTTTTAACCTAAAAAGGCCTAAAAAGTGCAAAAAAAAAAACCATTTAACTAAAAAAAAGCCTACCCAGTAGGCGCCCCCCCTAGGTGGACCTTTTGAACCTAGCATTTTCAAAAATGACCCCCCCCATTACAAGTATTTAGCATTTCAAAATTAAGGGGGGAAAAAAAAATAAAAATGAAGAAAACTAACCTGTGATCTCTGAGGTCGGTGTTCCGCACGTGGAGGCATGATCACGATCTCGCTGCGAACGTTTCGAGGCCACTATCCTCAAAAATACATCAAGAAAAGGGCCTATGCCACAACCTCAAAATTATCATGAAACTGGCTAGCCTTGAACATCCTAACCGCCAGTTTAGCCACAAACGGCTAAGATAGTGACCAAAGTAAAATCCAAATTTTGTTTTTATATTTTTCTCCCTTTTAAAACCTCCAATACTAACTGCATATTATAATCCATCGGGAAGCGGTCCTTGAGACCTGTCCAACCGTACTAGTTTTCTTTATTTGGAGTTGGGTAGAAAAACAGATATGCTCATTTAAGTTTACCTGCTGCAATTGAAATTAGCCCTAGTGGCACTAGGCCCAAATGGCTAAATAATTCCTAACAGAGGCCACCTCATAATCA
Organism: Taxus chinensis; assembly: GCA_019776745.2. Taxonomy (NCBI): domain Eukaryota; kingdom Viridiplantae; phylum Streptophyta; class Pinopsida; order Cupressales; family Taxaceae; genus Taxus; species Taxus chinensis. The sequence continues at coordinate 397,767,100 of CM034157.1, read as the reverse complement.
GTCGAACAAGTGGCTAGTGAGTGTTGTAGCCCAAAATTAGGGGGGAAAAGGGCAAAAGCTCCTGCGGCCACCAACCACAAAATTATCTTTGGTAATTGTTAGCCTGAAAACATCATAGTTCTCTCTAACTTGGAAAAATTGGATAAGATAGAGATATAAAGTGACATCCAAATTGTTTTCATATTTTTATCCCTCTTACACTTATCCAATACCTGTATGATAAATCCATGTAAGTATCTCAAACCTTTTCAACGATCCCAACTTTTTCTCTGTTTTGGAGATTTGTACAAAGAACATTGTGCTCATGTAAGTTAGGAGGGCCGTGAATTATGCTAGTAGCCACTAGGCTCAAAACAGGCTAGAAAAGTTCTTAGAGGCCACTAACCCTCAAAAACCATAGAAAAGTGTGTAGGCTTGCTAGTCTATAAATAAGGTTAGCTAAAGTGCACAACAAAGCTAGCATGCTAACTGAAATTATCCTTACGAACCCTCGCTTAACCATCCTTCAAACTCTAGCCTGCAAAAATGGTTAGATAAGTTGTGATAAGCCTCCAAATTTCAAGGGGTGTCAATATTATTGGATAACAAATAATTTTTTATACTGAACAATATCATGGATTATTCTCAGGTCTTAGATTACCAGCCCCATCTAGCCCAAGGTTAACCTGGTGACTTCTAAGCTTTATCTCTACCTTTTTAACAAAAAATGCCCAATTTTTGGAATGTTTTTAATGAAACTTGAAATATTTGAATAGATTTTTCTTATTAATTCAGAGAGCTATGAAAAAGGTTCACTTAGGTTGTGAGCCTAATGGTTGTTCTCTATGTATATAGTTTGTTACAATGACAACCTAATTACCTTTTCTCAGGTCTTAAAATTTATATTTTTTCCAGCCAAGTTTACCTAACATCATAAATTCTAATATCTTGTTGATATCTAATCAATTTTATCTCAGATGAGCACTAAGATTAAAATTTCTAAATATATAATCATCTGAATCATTAATACGTAAAACATTCTACTGGCCAATCCCATTGTTAGATATTTACCACTCATTGAAATCTGTTTTCTTATATTACAATATTTTGAAAGCTCAACTTTTAAAAAATTTCAAGTAATATAGTTGAATTTTTAGGGGGTTCTTAACATTTTACCATTACCGTAAGATACTAAGGCTAAACGGCCACTAAAATACATTAAGGTTAGTGTCGCTATGCTCCATAGGTAGCGATCACAGGCTACATTAAGGCTAACAATGCTAGGATACATAAGTGTGTGGTCACTATGATACACAAGGCCCTATTGTAAACCTCCCATTTAAAGAATGAAGAAACAAGGGAATTTGTTTGATATATAACGTTATTATTTGAAATATGCAATTCAAAAACACAGACAAAGTTTTAAGTAATTGTTCTCTGTTCCATTAATATTTAATTTAGATCACAACAAGTACTTTAAACGCATGTTCTCATCACAAAATGTATTAATAGGGAACACACATTCAATGCCATTCAAATCATTAACAAATACCATATGGTACTGTAAATGACTCGAAGAAAGAACTACCCATCTCCCTTTTCAGGCTCAAAGTTTCACGATCATCTATTTATGAATCGGTGACTTACCGATCAGTCATGTTAATCCATGCATTATATAAAAGGATACTTGTCTCTTTATGTTTAGGTTGTAAAGTATTCCATTAAAGAGTCCTATATGCATATTATTAACTGATATTCATCCTAAAATCCTTGCTTCCTAAACTTCGGTGATTGAACAACGCAACCACCAAACTTGCGATACTTTGGCCAAAGATGTTACCTGCTTTGAGCTCATATTCCTAGATGTTATACACATCAATGGAATACATCTTCACCCACTTCATCGGTTATTAGAATGGGTCTTTTCTGACCTTTGGCAGTACTTTGTCTGAGGTTAAAACATTAACCAAATAGCAATATGAAAGAGTACAGGAGACACTCGCGGTGAACTAAAGTACTAGACATATTTGTCAAATCATAGACAAATGCGTGCACATCTATTTACCTTTCGTCTTCCTGAGTCACTCCTTGATACACAGTCACATTCCTATTCATCAGTCCAAGTAACTTGGTCCCCATGGTTATGCGAAAGTTGATGATTTGATTCTGAGGTGTCTGAACATTGTCCGAACAACATTGTGTTCTCATGAAAGCCCATCCTTCTGAAGACACCATATTGTAGCTGGCGTGTGCCAAGTCCTACAGACTCCTCTCATCAAGGGATACACATCCAGCTAGAAGTATGATTAGATTATAATCTTAAGTATTTAAGATCAATTTTCAGCAACCATACTGATCTTCTAACCTCACTGTTTGTTACAGTTGCCATAGCTAAGAGAGACTTAAACTGTCTTAAAGATTAATATGCATTTACTCCCTCCTTACTTAAGGATTGATTAATTCCATATTAGTTCCTTAATTTTAGCTTCAGACTAATAGTCCACTACAGCTTAACGTAATAAGATCAACTTACTAAACTTAAATCAAGTTTTATTCACAACTGAATTTAAATTCAGAATTCCATCTTATTAGACGTCATTTAAATGAGACCTAATTCCAAATGAATATATCATTTATTCACTATAACCTTACTTCAGTAAAGGTTTTTTACGAGGAGATATGTTTCCCCATACCAAATATCCTCTGGATCAAACATCTCAAGGATATTAACGAAATTAGAATACAATATTCAATTGTCTCTTATCATATATTCATTAGGTCATATACCAGTTCCAAATATCGCTCATTTAAGAATTCCTATTCACTTAAATCTTTTCAAATGTCAATTTAAAATCCATATATAGACCTACGTATGAATTAATTGTACATTTCAACTATTAAAAGTTGTATTCAAGTAAATAATAGATATTATGTCCTTTTAAAATCTATCACACCATCATTTGAATATATCCAAATTCAATGAATAAAAATTATATTATCAATCATATTAAACAGTTCCAAGGTGGGTACAACCATTAAAATAACACATATTTCCTTTGTACTCAATCCTCAAGATTAAGATTTATACAATTTACCAGCCCATACAACCATACTTCATTCATGCCAAACAACATTAAAAATTCATAAAGAAGAAGAATACAACTTTCTCTTTTCCATTTCCTCATAGAAGAATAATAAATTATCAGATACAATCCATACTTAGCTAATCAGAAGAAGTATTAGAAAACAACATGTCTTCATTTTTACTCATGGAAACCATCTGCAAAATTTACTTACACGGGCCAGTTCATTGAACTGAGCATATTAAGCACTTATCATTAAAATGAGGTGCTCTTAATTAACTGTCTCAATAAAAGAACTCTGCTTTTATGAAATGTTTAAAAATTGAGATGGACATCATCTACGAATTAAGTGTTGATAAGGATGAACAACTTAACAACCCAATCCGATAATTACCATCACAATCAAACAAAAATATTTACTAACTTTATTTCAATAATTACTACAACCTGCAGAACTTTATTCATATTTCCTTACTATTTTTATTCCAATAACGCAAGGGGGTTCATTCTGTATTTAAAAAAATTACTACCAAAAGTAATTTCCTCTAAATAGTTCTAGATTAGAAACATCTGTAAGGGCTAATACACTTATGTATATAATGTTGTTCTAATGCGATTACTATCAATTCCATTCCCTTATAATAGATGAATTTCAAGAGATGAATTTTAATTAAGAATTCAAACATAACTACTTCCCTTTTTTACTACTCATTTAATTTCAAACAATCAAATGCAGAAGAGAAAAGTAGTCATTCACCATGGCAACACTGGTGTCATTTCTTAGAATTCAACAAGAAGCATAATACTTCTTTCAAATCAAAAAAGAAGGAAAAACATCAGTTAAATGCAGATGCTTACGCCTAAGACAGTAAGAAATTCTTTCAATATCAAATATAGAATTTCAACTGGTTAAGAGAAGAAATAATTATTACTTCCAATTACCCCAACCAATATTCCCTTTCTTTTCATCACAACTGCAGTGGATGATTTAAACAAGAAGTGATATCAATCAATGATAAGAGCCAAGGAGAGAGAGCAAATAAAGTAATAATCGAATGAAAGGAAGAAGAATCATATTATCTCTTCTCACTGCCTAGCCAAATATCAACTATTTAGTACTAGACCTAATCCATAGGGTAGATTCCTTCTAAAAGTCTATTTCATTATTAAAAACCTTACTAACTACCATTCCAGGGAGTATGCCAAAATTTCATTTACATCTTGTCCGTAAGTATCAATATCAACGAGACCTCTAAATAAAATCATTTCCTTTAATTTGTCACCCAATGGACATTCTCATCCAGATACAAACAAGTATGAGTGTACAACAAAAAACAAATCATGTTTTCATCGTAATAATAAAGGATTCGTTCTCCAAACACCAAGTAAGAACCTAGTTTCGATTTAGTATTAATGCAAGCAGGAAAGAAGTTTAGACTGCAACTTTCATGAATATATATATATTATAATATATATATAAATTCACCAAAAAATGAACATTCCCAGCTAGGTCTGAAACAAGCAAGAGTGTACAACTAACAACAAAATCAGTAATTTTATCACAATAATAAAAGGAATCATTTTTCAAACATCAGAGTAAGAAATAAACTTCAGTTTAGTTTTAATGAAACATCGAAGAAGTAGAAGAAGTTTAGACTGTAGTTAATTTATATATAATATATAAATCATCATCGAATTCAAAGGAGAATAAAATGATAAGCTCTATTCCATCCAACAGATTAACCAGATACTCTACTCCAGATTTAAGAAAATCATTCCTAAAAATCATTCACGGATTTTCCAACCCAAATAAGAAGACATTGAATCATTTTTAAATCACACAAGGGTAAGAAAATGGAATGAATTCGCTTTTGTCCCTTGTTGAAATCGTATTCTCTACAATGTTAAAGCAACTAGGATAATAACTCACACAAACAGTTTCATAAGCATTCTCATGATTTTTCCCAAAATCATTTACATGTACATAACTCAGAAAACAATAATTCACATCAACTGGTTCACTTCATCAACTCAAACCCATAATGGGTAATAAACTGAATACCCAATACTATCAAAAACTCATACATCAAGTGATAGATTCATTTCTCTTTTTACTCTTTTTGCAAAGAAAATACCCAAATCTTATTCATCTAAAACAGACAACTCAACCCAGAAATCACATTAATTGAATCAAACATTTTCATTTTACAAAAACACGCAACATAAGAGCAGAGTTCTTTTTAATGAAGACACTTAAGAAAGCGAAAAATGATTTTAAAGAGAATATCTCAACATGCCTGTAAAATTTCTTGTGGCTTGAAGAAAACCCATGTCCCCGCCCTCAGGAATTCTTCTTTTCCCACGTTGATAAACAACAAGTTTTTCTCCAATGATCTCCTTACTCCCACAGGCTCCAAGATAGTTGTGGTTAGTCAAAATAACAGTTTACAATGACCAAAATGGTTGCAAATTTGAAATAACCTCAAAAGACATGCAGAGAGAATACCGAGAAACCCAAATGAAACACAATAACCACAAAATTTCCTCTTTCCCCCTTTCCAAGGTAAGCTGGTCACCAAGACTGAGATCAATAAATGCATTGAATGCATTGCTTTTTCCTCTATCTCCACACCACCACCAACTTAGGTTTGGTGAGTTCCACCTTTAAATTTTTGCATGTAATTTCCTTCTAAGCTACATTGCTAGTTGGATATCTCCAACTTCCCATGTTCCTGCCAAACTTGGCATTTAAAACTTCAAGAAACATCATTTAATGTCCTTTATTAAATTTCTAACCTTCCCTTCTTATCCGCTCATCAACATGTGTCCATAGGTCCCCTCCTTATGTTAGCAATAGTTTAGGTTGTATTGTCCATAGCTAGGTATTCACCTAGGTCACAAATCATTAGGATTTGCAATATTTTACATCCTATTTAATTTAAAATACACATAAGGTAGTAGTTAGGTTATAGGCTAAAACATAGTTATAGGTTCAAACGTAGCCATAGTATTTTAATTAATGGGTTCTTCTAGTAAGTTTACTAACTTACGTTTATATCCAACATAATGCAGGACGTTTCGTCCTATGCTTGACATATACCTTGCTCACTTGCATCAAGGCTCTTACTTCCTCATGCTTTCTGGCATTGCAATTTGTATGTAGTTCAAAAATCAAACCTTTTCCGTTGGTATCAAGGTACTGGATAATTATACCTGTAACCAGGTTCTATAACATTTATAACGACCTTCAGTCTAGTTTCAGACTTCATTCCATTTAGAAAGTAAATCGACAAAGCGATCACAAACAATCCCACAGCATACCTTGGATCAATGGAATTGATTCAAGGTGTGCTGTCAATCAATAATAAGAGTTCATCAATCATATAACCAAGTCTGTTGTCTCACTCTTGCAAAACACAAGTTATAACAACCTCCGTCTTAAGTAAACAAATTACAGTAAACAAGGGTCCAGATTAGTAACACATTCCTTTTTAAGGTTAAAAGATATATCCTTAACATAATTATCCTCATTTCGATAGTTACAACATCATGAAAAGAGATTATCATATTAGCTTATAAAAATCAAGGCGTTACATTCCTCCCTTCTTAAAGAATCATCATCCCAATGATCAAATTATGCCAATTCATAGAGTTTCCAGGACAAAATTCAATTATCGTCCTTCCATTCATAGGTTCATACCAAAAATAGATCTAATCATCAAAACAATGTTTTAAGATAACTGTAAAATAGACGAGTAGTTGTCTATATTTGGTAGAATTATCAGTTTTTCGAATTCAATTTCGATCAAACAAGTATGGAAAAGCAAATCTCATTTCTTCGAGATTTTCCCAAGTTGCACTTTCTTCGCTAAACTGGTCCCATTGGACCTTACATTGATTCACTTCGTGATTTCTTAAGTACAATTGGCGAGTTCCCAGCACTCGAATGGGCTTAACCACGATTATTCCTGGGTCTTGGACTTGCAAGGAATTCCAATTCAGCACATGTGATAAATCTGTTACGTATTTCTTAAGCAAAGAAATATGAAAAACATCATGCATTTGTGATAAAGCAGGAGGTAATGCTAGATGATAAGCTACAGGGTTGATTATTTCAACAATTTCAAAAGGTCCCACATAACGAGGCGATAGCTTGGCAGCCTTGCCAAAATTTATAGAACTCTTTTTCGTCTTAAACCAAAGAAAGACCTTCTCACCAAGTTTATAATTCAGTTAATAATTTCTTTCTTAAATCATTAGCCAAGGGTATATATACCCTATTTTGAAACCTTAGAATCCCTTCATTATCAAAATGGAATCCTTTATACTTCACATCCTTTGGATCTGCAATAAGTGTTGTTTTAACTTGCTGAAAATAAGAGTCAGATTCCATGACATCTTTCACCTCATCCTTAAACTAAGTTCTTAACGTTATAAGAGCAGAGATATGCTTCCTTCAACTCAGAGCATCTGCCACTCTATTTTCATTGCCTTTGATGTAGCTTTTATCACAATCATACTGAGACATAAATTCTAACCATCTTCGCTGCCTTGCATTCAGATTTGGCTGAGTGAAAATATACTTCAACCCCAGATGGTCAGTTTTTAACTCAAAAGGTTTGCCTAAAAGGTAATGCCTCCACATTTGAAGTGCATGAACAATGGCATCGAGCTCTAGGTCGTGTGGATCATAATTCTGTTCATGTAACTTAAGCTTTCTGCTTTCATAAGCTATGACATGGTTATTTTGTAACAGAATACCTCCAAGGCCTTCTCCTGATGCATCTGTTACAACCATAAAATTTCCATTTGGGTATGGTACAGTTAAAATAGGTGCTGTAGTTAACTGTTCCTTTAAATTTTTAAAGGCAGATTCACATTTGTCCATCCAAAAAAATTTCTTATCCTTATTTCACAGTGAAGTAATTGGGGCACCAATTTTTGAAAAGTCCTTAACGAACTTTCTATAATATCCTGCCAAGCCCATGAAGCTTCTTACTTCATGCATGTTCTTAGGCACAGGCCACTTGGTTATAGCTGTGATCTTTGAAGGGTCCACAGCTATCCCGTTCTTGCTTATAACATGCCCCAAATAATGCACCTCTACATCATAAAAGGAACATTTAGACAATTTACCATACAACCTTCTCTTCCTCAAAATTTCTATTACTACCTTCAAATGCTCTTGATTCTCTTTGACATTTTTGGAGTATATAAGAATGTCGTCCAAGAATACAAGCATGAAATTTATCTAAATACTCTTGAAAAATATTGTTCATCAAATTCATGAAGGCGGCAGGTGCATTCGTCAACCCAAAAGGTAACACCGTGAATTCATAATGCCCGTACCTTGTTCTAAAAGTTCTTTTATGAATATCTTCTTCCTTTATTCTCAGCTGATGATATCCAGATCAAAGATCTATTTTTGAATAGACTGATGCTCCACGCATCTGGTCGAACAGATCATCAATCCTAGGAAGTGGATATCGATTCTTAATGGTTTCCTTATTCAACATTCTGTAATCAATGCACAATCTAAGTGTGCCATCCTTCTTCTTTACAAAAATTATCGGTGCTCCCCATGGTGAGACGCTCGGTCTTATCAGCCCTTTAGTCAAAAGTTCTTGTAACTAAGCCTTAAGTTCCACCAACTCAAGGGTAGTCATTCTATATGGTGCCTTAGATATGGGTTCGGTTCCTGGCTTGATCTCTATTGCAAATTCAAACTCTCGTTTGGGCGGAAGACCTGGTAACTCCTCCGGAAATACATCACTGAAATCCCTTAATAATGGATACTTTTCCATGAAATCATTATCTTCTTCAGCATTTTTTGTCATTCTTACTAGCATACAAAGTGCAACCTCTATTTTTAGCCCTTTTTAGTTATATAGCTGTTAGTTTCCTAACTGCAACCTCACGCTTTACACCTTGAATGACTGCTGCTTTCTGCAGGTCATCAAAATAGCAAATCTATTTTTCATAACAGTTGACCTTTGCCTTATGTTCCGCCAACCAATTAACTCCTATAATGATATCATATGACCCTAAAGGAGTGACATACAGGTCAACTTCTGTGGAGAAACTAGGGCAAGTCAAGAATTGCCCCAAAAAGGCACATATCGACTGTATGGACAACATTATTCCCATAATGCATTGTCCATGTCTTATCCATTCGTTCATCTTTCCTTTTTAATTTCATTGCATTAGTTTAGTAGAAATAAAACATTCAGTAGCTCCAGTATCAAAAAGTATGACTACAGGTGTACCGAATAACTTACCTGGAACTTCTATGGGTGTGACTTGCTTTTCAGCTTGTTTGTTAGCCACCGCAGCGTGTATCCTATGCTGTTGATCGTGATCATCCTTCTTCAGAGGACAGTGACTCACGTAATGGTCCTTTCCACAGTTGAAGCAACCTCTGACTGGCCCCTTCCTAGGTTCAAATTTACTACCAGCCTTGAAGTTATCACTCTGGCTTCCATAGGACTTTTGTCCATTACCACTAATTTTTGCAAAGCTGCTTCCACACACTATTTACAGGTTTGCTCATTACTAATTTCTTATTGTTATCCACAACAATTTTGTTTTTCATACCAAACCTTTTCCAGGGTCCCTTTTTGGGTGCGAGAGATGAAGAAGAGTTGGGAATCTTCTTCCTAATCTCCTCCCTATGAGCAGAGATTGCTCTCAATTTTTGTTCCTGTCTTATTACCTTTTCGACAACTCCTTCCATAGTGGTTGGACCGTGGACATCTACTTCGCCACCAATGATGGGATTCAGTCCCATTATGAACTTTCGTATTCTGAACTTCTCGTCAGCTTGGTACTGCGGTACATACTTAAGGAGTTTAGTAAACCCTTCCCAGTATTCTGTCACTGTCAGCCTTCCTTGCGACCAGTTCTGAAATTCAGTCATTTTTCTATCAAAATAGAGTTGAGGCAGCCACCATTGCCTAAAGTAACCTTTAAATTGATCCCAAGTTATGTCTGTTTCGACAATATTCAACTCAACCTTACGGTTTTCCCACCATGATGATGCTTCATGAGAAAGCTGATATGCTCCCCATATCACTTTGGTCTCCTCAGAGAAGTTTCTTATTGCAAAGTACTTCTCCATTTCACTGAGCCAATTTTTAGCCCCATCCCCAAGTGTTGTTCCATCAAACTTTGGAGGACTTATTCTCTTTATGTCATTTGTAAGTTCAACTGCTAATCTTGCCCTTTTATTTTCAGGATGATTAGGAGCATTCACATTACTATTATCAACACCCGGATTCCCTCCATTGGTGTTGTCCACAGGAGGTGGCTGATCATTTATATCAGCTTCTTCTTCCTCCTCCTCATTGCCCATTGATTGCTGTTCCAAAACAGTCAAACGATCTCTCGTATCTAGTAGGGCAGCAAGGATTTCATCTAGCTTTTGAGCAGTAGCTGCTTCTCCACCCAGTAACGGGTTGTTCGCAGCATTTCCTCTTGTTCTGACCATTTTCTGTTCAATAAGAAAATGTAAACCTTATTAAATTGTGGACTCATTAGGTCCAAGAGCTGCAACCTTCATCTCTGATACCAAGATGTAACATCCCCATTTTAAGACACTAGAACAAGGGAATTATTATTTTTATATAACGTTCTCTGTTCTGAATTATGTAATTCAAAACACACGACCAAGTTTTAATAATTGTTCTCTGTCCAATTAATGTAATTTAGATCACACAATTACTTTTAAAACCAATGTTCTCTATTCACATATTTACAATATGGAACACACATTCAATGCCATTAAATCATATAACAGATACCATATGCTGCTGTAAATGACTCGAAGAACTACCGATCTCCCATTTTATGGCTCTGAGTTTCAACGATCTCTCATTTCATGACTCGGCGACTTACCGATCCTTCATGTTAATCCATGCATTGTATACTAAGTATACTTGGTTCTCTTTACCATTTTCATTATCGAAGTATTCCATTTAAGAGGCCTATCTTAATATCTGTTACCGATATTCATCTGAAATCATGCTTCTTAAACTAGGTGATTAGGACAACGCAACCAACAACTTGCGATACTTTGGCCAAATATTTTCACATGCTTTGCATGATCATATTCCTAGATGTTATACACATCAATGGAATACGTCCTTCACCTCACTTCGTCTATTATCTAGAATGGTCTTTTCTTACCTCTGTCAGTCCTCTCATCCAAGGTTAAACTCTAACCCAAACTAGCAATATGAAAGAGTATAGGAAGACACTCACGGTGACTAAAGGTACGCAGACATACTTTGTCGACCCTAGATGACTGCGTGTGTCTAGTTACCTTTAGTCTTCCTGAGTCACTCCATATACACAGTCACATTCCTATCATCGTCCAAGTAACTTGGTCCCAACTTATGTAAACTTGATGATTTGATTCAGGAGGGCATTGTAACATGTCAGCTATAACATTGTGTTGTCATGAAGGCCCCACCTTCATGAAGACACCAAATTACAGCTGGCGTGTGCCAAGGTCCTATGGAATCCTCTCATCAAGGGATACACATCCAGCTATAAGTGTGATTAGATTATAATCTTAAGTATTTAAGATCAATTTTCAGCAACCATACTGATCTTCTAACCTCACTATTTGTTACAGTTGCATAGCTAAGAGATACTTAAATTATCTTAAAGCTTAATATGCCTCTAATCCTCCTTACTTAAGGATTGATTAATTCCATCTTAGTTCCTTAATTTAAGCTTTGAACTAACAGTCCACTACATCTTAACGTAGTAAGATCAACTTACTAAACTTAACCAAGTTTTATTCGCAACTGAATTTAAATTCAGAATTCCATCTTATTAGACGTCATTTAAATGAGGCCTAATTCCAAATGAATGTATTCATTTATTCACTATAACCTTACTTCAGTTAAGGTTTGTTACGAGGAGATATGATTCCTCATACCGAATATCCTCTGGATCAAACATCTCAAGGATATTAATGAAATCAGAATACAAGATTCAACTGTCTCTTTTATTTATATTCATTAGCTTATATACCAGTTCCGAATATCATTCATTTAAGAATTCATATTCACTTAACTCTTTTCAAATGTCAATTTAAAATCTATATTGACCTAAATATGAATTAATTGTACATTCCAACTTAAAAGTTGTATTCAAGTAAAGAATAGATATTATGTCCTTTTAAAATCTATCAACCATCATTTGAATATATCCAAATTCAATGAATAAAATTTATATTCTCAATCTTATTCAAACAGTTCCAACGTGGTACAACCATTAAAATAACCCACCTTTCCTTTGTATTCAATCCTCAAGATTAAAATTTATACAATTTACAAGCCCATACAACCAGAATTCATTCATGCCAAACAACATTAACAACTCATAAAGAAGAAGAATACAACTTTCTCTTTTTCCATTTCCTCGTAGAAGAATAATAAATTCTCAGATACGATCCATCCTTAGCTAATAAGAAGTATTAGAAAAAAACATGTCTTCATTTTTACTCATGGAAACCATCTACAAAATTTACTTGCACGGGTCAGTTCATTGAACTGAGCATATTAAGCACTTATCATTAAAATGAGGTGCTCTTAATTAACTGTCTCAATAAAAGAACTCTGCTTTTATGAAACGTTTAAAAATTGAGATGGACATCATCTATGAATTAAATGCTGATAAGGATGAACAACTTAACAACCCAATCCCATAATTACCATCGCAATTAGACAAAAATATTTACTAAGTTTCTCCCAATAATTACTTTTATTCATATTTCCTTACTATTTTTATTCCAATAATGCAAGGGCTTTTATTATGTATTTAAAACAATCACTACCAGAAGTAATTTCCTCTAAATAGTTCCAGATTAGAAACATATGTAAAGAACTAATACACTTATGTATATAATGTTGTTCTAATGCAATTACTATCAATTCCATTTCCTTATAATAATTGAAATTTCAAGAGATGAATTTTTAATTAAGAATTCAAACAGAACTACTTCCCTTTTGTACTACTCATTTAATTTCAAAAAATCAAATGCAGAAGAGAAAAGTAGTCATTCACCATGACAATACTGGTGTCATTTCTCATAATTCAACAAGCAACATAATGCTTCTTTCAAATCAGAAAAGAAGGGAAATCAACAGTTAAATGCAGATGCTTACGCCTAAGGTAGTAAGAAATTCTTTCAATATCAAATATAGAATTTCAACTGGTTAAGAGAAGAAAATAATTATTACTTCCAATTACCCATCCAACATTCCCTTTCTTTTCATCACAACTGCACTAGATGATTTAAACAAGAAGTGATATCAATCAATGATAACATCCAAGGAGAGAGAGTAAATAAAGTCAATAATTGAATGAAAGGAAGAAGAATCATATTATCTCTTCTCACTACCTAGCCGAATATCAACTATTTAGTACAGACCTGATCCAATAGGGTGATTCCTTCTGAACAAGTCTATTTTAGTATTGAAAACTTACTAACTATCATTCCAGGGAGTATGCTAGAATTCATTTGCATCTGGTTCGTAAGTATCAATATCAACGAAACCTCTAAAAAAATCATTTGCTTTAATTTTTCACCCAACGGATATTCTCATCTAGATATAAACAAGTAAGAGTTTAAAGTAAACAACAAATCATGTTTTCATCGTAATAATAAAAGGATTCATGTTTCCAAACACCAAGTAAGAACCTAGTTTCAATTTAGTATTAATTTAAGCAGAAAAGAAGTTTAGACTGCATCTTGCATGAATATATATATATATTCACCAAAAATGAACATTCCCAACTAGGTCTGAAACAAGCAAGAACGTACAGCTAACAACTAAATCATGATTTTTATCACAATAATAAAACCCATCATTTTTCAACATCAGAGTAACAAATCAACTTCAGTTCAGTTTTAATGAACACAACGAAGAAGTTTAGATAACAGTTCGTTTATTTATAATATATAAATTCATCAATCGAATTCAAAGAAATAAAATGATACAGCTCTATTCACTCAACAGATAACCATAGTACTCAGCTCCAAATTTAAGAAATTTATTCCCCCAAATCCATTCACAGATTTCAAACCAAATAAGGAGATATTGAATCATTTTTAAATCACACAAGGGTAAGACGATGGAATGAATTCACTGTCCCTGGTGAAATCATATTATATGCAATGTAAAGCAACTAGGATAATAAATCACACAAACAGTTTCATCAAGCATTCTCACCATTTTTCCCAAATCATTTACACATACAGAACTCAGAAAAAAATATTCACATCACTTGTTCATTCATCAACTCAAACCCATAATGTGTAATAAAACCAAATACCCAATACTGTCAAAAACTCATATAGTAAGGATAGATTTCATTTCTTTTACTCTTTTTGCAAAGAAAATACCCAAATCGTATTCATCTCCAATAGACAACTCAACCCAGAAATCACATTAATTGAATCAACATTTTCATTTTACAAAAACACTTAACATAAGAGCAGAGTTCTTTTAATGAAGACGCTTAATAAAGAGAAAAATGGTTTAAAGAGAAGAGGTCAACATGCCTATAAAATTTCTTGTGGCTTGAAGAAAACTGCGTCCCCACCCTCAGGAATTCTTCTTTTCGCACGGAAACAAACAACAAGTTTTCTCCAATGATCTCCTTACTCCCACAAGCTCTAAGATAGCCATGGTTAATCAAAACAACATCTACAATGACCAGAACGGTTGCAAGTTCAAAAGAACTGTTATCCAAAATTCACCCTCCAGGGTAATTTTGATAACATGGATCAGATTATTCTGTCCTGAGCAAGTAGATTGATTCAAGGCTCAAAATCATGAAAATCGGCTAAGTCCTAGTCTTCACAGCAGCTGGGACAGTTGGGACGTCGGGGCGCGAATCGGCTGAAAAGCCGCCAGGCAGTCCGCACAGCAATTGGGACGTCGGGACGCGCGGGACGCGAAGGGGTGAACCGGCCGAAAGTGGAAAAAATCACCAAGTTTTGTCTGGGACATCCGGGACAAGAGTACATGGAGGATGCGGATCGGCCAGTTTGGTGCAAGTCAGTTCATTTCAGGCGGTTCAGAGAATTTTGTCCCAGGCAGTCCAGGGCATCCGGGACAAGAGTACGCGGAGGACGCGAACCGACCGATTCGGCTGAAACAGAGGACTTTCATTTGGGACATCCGGGCCAAAAGTATGCATGGGACGTGAAAATGTGAAGTGGCGACAAAGAGACAAGGAGGCCCATAGACAAATCAGGAAATATCACGTGTCAGGGGGAAAATGACTTGAAGAATTTGCTAAGTGTTGGCCGAAAATTTCAAAGGGCAAGGTTTGAAGGGTCGGCCCGAGCCAATAGACACAGGACACGTGTCCTAAGGCGGGGGGAGTTCGGAGCCAGGGAAAGACTTAGGAAAATTTGACAAAAGTCTTGGGCCAAAAAAATTAAAAGACAAGGATGACCCCGCGCCCCTGTCCTCCAACCAGATCACGCCACGTGTCCCAAGTGGCGGGGCGTGGGGGGAAAGTGAATTTTTTTTCCAAAATTATAAAAACGTCAAAATTTCAAAGGGAAACCCATGGGAGGTGGAGGAGAGAGAATTTATCATCCAATCAGCGCTTGCAACACGTGGCATCATCCAGCGGAGTGGGAAATTTTTTGAAAAAAAATTCCAAAGACAAAAAAGAGGTAAAATTTAAAATATTTTCCCGCCGATCCGTTTTGGCCTGTTTTTGCCCTAAATCTTCAGATCGCCATATCTTTCTATCCAGAGCTTGGATTTTCACGTTCTTTATATCATTGGAAAGCTGTTGAATTTATCTACACGATTCCATGGTCAATTTCTAATTTTGGTTCAGTTTGGAGAGAGAAAATTCAAAAACGGATCTGGTACGTGTCCATGGCCAGAAATGACATTTCAACAACCAAATTTAATACAGAATGGGTCGCATTCTCCTCCAATTTGGTCAAAAATGACAGGGTATGGGTTTGTAAGGTACCCCATGCTGATTTAATGCATTTTCAGTCAATGAGGAATGGGTTCCCACGTTTTTGTACATTTTCTCTCTCCTGGGCTCGACCCATGCAATGTAAAAGCCAGATTTGGCTCATTTCTTCAGGGGGAACACTTTTTTGAACATCAGACTTCTTCTTTCACCTGAAAACAAGTGAATTTTGTAAGTATCAGGACTTTTTCAAGGATTGTAACAGGTTTATACCTCTTTGATGGTGTAATGCAAGGGATTTTACATGGAAATGACAGTGCAAACTCTGTGAATGTTTTCAGTCCTCTGTTTGTATTGTTTTTACTTCATTTTCAGATCTCTTATTGCATCTTATCAGCTTGTGTATGTTTTTTGTGTTGCATTTCATGGATTTGTTCCTATTTGTATGAGAAAAAAAATTTCACCACTCCTTTGGTGCATCACCATCATTAGGTTAGTTTTATTTTCTGCATTTCTTATCCCTGTCTACTTGCAAATTAGGGTAAAATTAGGATTTGAACCTCTGCAATTGTGTAAACACTAGATCTAATCAGAGGAGTTTGAGGAACTAGCCTCTAATCTAGAGATTCTTCTCTCATTTTACAAGTCCCGACACTTGGAGAAAGGATTCAATGTTGTGCAATCACACTGGATGCTAGAGTGATCAAACTAGAAATCTGATCAACATCCAAGGTGCTGTGATTTTGCACTAACAGTTTTGGCATGCCCGGTGGGACTAGAGGTCTCATTTTTATTACAGAAAAGTTGATGTGCATCTGCCGTAATTTTCTTGCTTGAAAAGAGCTATTATTTTCATATCTGAGTGACTCCAAGGGGAAGAACCACCTGGTTTTAGCAGTGCAGGCCTGAAAACTCATGAGAAGAGTCACCACAAGGTCAAGAGTTGGAGAAGACGAAGTGCTATTTGAATACCTGCAATTATCTCCAAGAAGAAGGAAAAGAGGAAGAAGGATTCAAAGGTCTCCATCTCCACTAAACAGAACTCTCTCAACTCCTCCACCTGGTAGGCCTTTCATTCAGTCAACAAGGGTTTTAAGACCAATTAGAATGGCACAAAACAACCCCTATGTCAACTTCACAAGCAGCAACCCACTTGCCCTCAATGCACAACATCCAATTCCTATTGCAGCCTTGAAGAACATTCCGTACTTCACTGGAGAAAATCAGACTACTCCAGGTGATCATGTTAAAGATATTGCTAACCTTTGTGTAATTCATGAAATCAATGAGATGCAAGTGGCTGTCAAGTTACTGGCATCTTCATTCAAGGGTAAAGCATTGCAATGGTTTAGGAGCCTTGGAGCTGGTTCTATCACAAATTGGAATCAGCTGTGTATAGCACTTCATGAGCAATTTGGAGAAAAGGGAGACAACTTGTCTCTTTTGGAGCAGCTGACAACCATCAAGAGAGCTCCCAATGAACAGCTGACCGATTTCAACTTCAGATTTCAAAAGACTTGGGAGAGAATTCCAGTGGCAGTCAGGCCAACAACAGAAGGTGCTTTTCTCTACTATCTCAAAGCTCTAAATTCTGATATTTCTATGTTGATTCAGTCCATGGGAGGCATAACTATCCCTATGGCTTATAGCATTGCCATTAGGGCTGAAAATTGTTTGATCCAAGCTGGCAAACTTGCCCCTAGACCTCCCATGCCATTGTTTCCAAGCTTAGAGAGTCCAAACACCAATCAAGCACCTAATTTGGCTCCTTCTCCCACTCCTAGAAATCAGAGTTCAAATGAAGCTTCCACTTCATCTTCAAGTGCCCCAAATGAGCTTCAAGAAGTCATGAAGCAATTGCAAAACCTAGGCAATGAGCTGGTTACTCTCAAAAGGCAGCAGGCCCAAGGTTTTAGACCTTCTTATCAGCCCCAAGCTCAGCCTAACAGGCAGCCATACCAACCACAAAGGCCACCTAATCCTGCTGCAAATATGAATCAAACAAGGCCTCCTGCCAATAGACCATTTCAGCCCTATAATCCAAATGCCATATCTGCCTCTAAGGCATTGGTGCCAACAGAAAACAACATTGCCCAGGAGTATGATTGGTGTTTTCCATGCAATGAGCCTCATAACCAATCCATGTGCTTCAATGGTGCTTTGAATCAAGCATTAATGGTGACAACTACTGGTGTGGAGGGTGAGGGCAGTCAAGGAAATAGCCAACGACAAGAAACATTCCAACAGCAATCAGCCCCAAATGACACCACGTTGGTAAATTGGCAAGCAGAGGATTTTTGTGGCATGAACCAGGTAGTTTCCCAAGGTGTTGCAGCCAACACAAGGTCAAAAAGGAGGAATTTGGGTGAAGAACAGCCATTAGCCCCAACCAATCCACAACCTTCCATGGCTCCACAAATGGTTGGCAAGAAAAATCCAATTTCAAATGCATAAGGGCAGCTAAGAACAGCCCCTAGGCCAACTTAAATACCAGTTGTTGTTGCCCACGTGCAAGGAGTGAATGTGCAAACCAAGGGACAACAAAGAGATCCTTCATCACCATTCAGTATCATTGATCAGATGAAGAAGACAAACGTCAATATATCAATGTGGGAATCCCTATCTATCCCAGGCCAAAGAGATTTGCTACAAGCTGCCATGAAGGACTGGCCAACTTCGAATCAGCAAGTTCAGATGCAAGACAAAGTGCTTACAAATGCTGCCCAGCCTGAAGGAGATCATGGAGGACAGCAAGGTAAAATGTTGAAACCCCCTCCTTTCTATGTTTCATTGATCATTGGAAATCAAGCTAGTGCACAATTGCATGATAGACTCCGGGGCAAGTAGCTCAGTAATGCCTAAACAAATAGCTGATCAGCTAGGGCTCCAGTATGAAACAATATCCAAAGGGGTAGTGCAGCTAGATGGGACAGCAGTAACAACAGTTGGGGTGATTAGAAACTTGAGTCTTACCTTGCATGCCTGTCCAAATGTTGTTGTTTTACAAGATGTATCAGTCATAGACCTTCCACCACTCTTTGCCCTATGCTTGTCAAGGGACTTCACAGCCAAGATTGGGGGATATTTGTCTGCTGATTGGTCACACATGCTATTCAGAACGAGGTATGGAACTAAGGCTACAATCAGGTCTGAACCTATTGCAAACTTTCATTTTGAGCCTTACACCCCAAGTCAGATCAACGCCAATTGTTCAACATTTGATCAAGAAGACCACCCAAGCACTGATGAGGCTGACACCAAGGTTGGAAGCATCCCAGATCTAACTCTTGATGAATGGGCAAACAAGATACATGCATTTGATCCTTATCAAGAAGTGGAAGAATCTGAGCTAGGGGTCTATTGCATACACGAAGAAAATCAGCCTATTCCTAGCATCACCAAGCCAAACCACAAAGATGACAATGAGGTATGGCAGCTGTTTTTTGATGGATCAAGGAGTAGACAAGGTGCAGGAGGTGGAGCTATGCTTGTTTCACCTCAAGGAATAAAGTACTATTCAGCTTTTAGATTTCAGTTTGCATGCTCCAATAACACTACTGAATATGAAGCCTTAGTGCAAGGGATGCATTGGGCAATCAAGAGAGGAATAAAGAACTTGCAAGTCTTTGGTGACAGTGAATTGATTGTAAATCAGGTCAAGGGACAACATGCTACCAAAAATGATCTTCTCAAGTGCTACAAGAATAGGGTGTGGGACCTCATGGAATATTTTGAGGGTTTTGGCATCAAATCCATTCCTAGGGAAGAGAATCAAGCTGCTGACAGGCTTGCAGCAGTAGGGGCAGCCTTTGACATTGTGGAAAGCATTCAACAAGACAAGGTACAGCCAAACATCCATGTGATTGTGAGGCCTTCAGTGCCGGATAACAATGTCAGTTGGCAAGTGTTTGAAAATGACCAGCAAATCATCCATTTCTTGCAAGAAGAAGCTGAGTTCTCAGCCAAGAATCAAGAAAGATTGGAACAACAGTATGGTGACCAAGTGGTACAGCTGAGAACTAACAAGCTGCCCAAGGGACTTATCACTTTGGAGTCCATTTTTAACCCCAATGATCAGTTTAGAAAGGAGAAAGCAAACATTCAGGTCAAGAGAGAGGATTCAGTATCCATCTTGGTAGAAGAGAACAAACCATTGCAAATTGGAAGGATGACAACTGAACAAGAAAGGTATGAGTTCATACAGCTGTGTCAAGAGTTCCCTGATGTGTTTGCTTGGAGCTATGAAGACTTGAAAGGGTTCAATCCCAACTTAGCTCAGCATACCATCGAATTGGATCCAGATACTAAGCCTGTCAGGTAGAAACAAAGACCAGTCAATCCACACATGGAGCCTCTCATGAGGAAAGAATTGGACAAGCTGATTGAGTCAAGGATCATATTCCCAATCAAGCATTCTAGTTGGGTTGCCAACTTAGTCCCAGTCAGAAAGAAGAGTGGAGAGATAAGATTGTGTGTTGACTTCAGAGACTTGAATAGAGCCTCTCTCAAGGACCATTACCCACTCCCTTCCATGGAGCAAATCTTGCAAGTTGTGGCTGGCTCCGAGAGGTTTTCACTACTTGATGGCTACTCAGGCTACAATCAGATTATGGTGAAGGAAGAAGACCAGTTCAAGACAGCCTTCACAACCAAATGGGGAACTTTTGCATACAGGAAAATGCCATTTGGGCTGTCCAACACTGGTGCTACCTTCCAAAGGGCAATGGACATGGCATTCAAAGGTTTGATTAACAACGTGGTGCTGATTTACCTTGATGACATCACTATTTTTTCCAAAAATGCAGCAGACCACCTCTCTCATTTGAGACAAGTCTTCACGAGGTGCAGGAGATTTGGAGTGTCTTTGAATCCTAAGAAGTGTATCTTTCTTGCACATGAAGGAAAGCTCCTTGGCCATATTGTCTCCAAAGAAGGATTAGCAATTGATCCAGAGAGGGTTGAAGCCATAAGAGCACTACCATTGCCAAGCCACAAGAAAGCCCTTCAGAGTTTCTTGGGAAGGATAAACTTTGTTCGGAGGTTTGTCCCAGATTTTGCAGCCCTTGTCAAGCCCATCACCAAAATGTTAAAGAAGAGCATGGCTTTCAAGTGGACAGCAGAAGGCAAGGAGAGTTTTGAAGCAATCAAAGAAGCTATCTCTCAAGCACCAACTCTCATCAACCCAGATTTCTCCAAGGATTTCATCCTCTATGCATTTGGAGGTAATGATACTATTTCTGCCATTTTGGTACAGCAGAACAAGGACAATGATGAGCAGCCAATTGCCTTCTTCAGCCGGAGCCTAGATGACTATGAGGTGAGGTACTCTTTTATTGAGAAGCATGTACTTGCAGTAATCAGAAGCTTGAAGAAATTCAAGCATTTAATCTCAAGCAACAAGGTCCAGTTGCTGGTCTCACATGTTGGGGTTAAGGACTTCCTCCTCAACAAGGATTTGAATGAGAAAAGGGCAGGTTGGATCACCCGTGTCATGGAGTATGACATTGAGATCAAGATCACCAAGCTGGTAAGAGGGAAAGGATTGTGTGAGCAGCTAGTTTTGGGGAAGCAAAAAGAAGTATGCAATGAAGAAGAGGCTGTTTTGACAGTCCAGGACAGCCATGAGCCAAGTGGCAATCAAGAAGAAGACAATGCTGCCCCCACTCCTTGCTAGACCCAAGGTATTATACACTTCCTAGGCATAGGCCTATGCCCTCCGGAGATGAACAAGACCCAAAAGAGACACTTCAGATTGCAGGCTGTCCCGTATGCCATTGTTGATGGAGTTTTGTTCAAGAAAGATGTGAATGGAGTGCTGCTGAGATGCATTAGCACAAATCAGATTCAAAGGGTGTTGGAAGAGTTCCATGGTGGACCAGCTGGTGGTCATTTTGCACCAAGAGTGACAGCTCTAAAAATCATGAAGGCTGGTTATTATTGGCCTAAGATCTTCAGTGATTGCTATGCATGGATCAAGAGGTGTAAGAATTGTGCATTCTTCACAGGAAAAGAGAGACTTGCTGCCCTTCCATTACATCCAATCTCAGTTGACCAGCCATTCATGCAATGGGGTTTGGACTTCATTGGAGTCATTAATCCCAATTCAAGCCAAGGGCACAAATGGATTTTGACAGCCACGGACTACTTCACCAAATGGACAGAAGCAGTAGCACTCAAAGAGGCAAATGAGTCTAGCATCTTAGACTTTTATGAGGGGATAACAACCAGATTTGGTGTACCTGCTACAATAATCTCTGATAATGCATTGGCATTCATTGGATCTAAGGTGACCGAGTGGGCTGTTAAGAACGGGATCTACCTAAGCACTTCATCAAACTATTACCCTCAAGGTAATGGCCAGGCCGAGTCTACAAACAAGAACTTGTTGAGGATCATTAGGAGGACTCTTGACGAGAATCAGAGGTCTTGGCATACCAAACTGAAATCAGCCTTATGGGCTGATAGGATAACTCCCAAGAGATCCACAGGTAACTCTCCATTCAGGCTTGTCTATGGAAGAGAAGCAATCTTGCCCATGTCACTTGAGTTGCCAACATTGGAACTCATGAAGCAGCTGGAGTTGCTAGAGTTTGAGCCCATGGAGGTGAGGTATGCAGAGTTGATGGAGCTGCAAGAGATCAGAAATCAGGCATCCCAAGCAATGGAAAAGGATCAAGCTTTGATCAAAAAGACCTTTGATAGGAAGGCCAAGGATAGATCTTTTCAGGTTGGAGATCTAGTGTTGAAATGGGATGTGGATAGAGAAAAACCGGGAAGGCATTCAAAATTTGATGCCATTTGGAGTGGCCCATACATGGTCACGAAGTGCAAGAACAACAATGCTTTCCAATTGGCCTCATTGGATGGTGAAGAACTGCAGATTCCAGTAAATGGAATCTATCTCA
This sequence comes from Taxus chinensis, assembly GCA_019776745.2. Classification (NCBI taxonomy): domain Eukaryota; kingdom Viridiplantae; phylum Streptophyta; class Pinopsida; order Cupressales; family Taxaceae; genus Taxus; species Taxus chinensis. The sequence goes on along the minus strand of CM034157.1, from coordinate 397,744,173 downwards.
AGCATTGCTTCTAGAGGAAAAATTACCACCTTGTAAATATTAGATTAGATTTCCATTCCTCCAAGTTCTTGTGCACATTGTTTTGCTGTAGGATTAGTTTTGTTTTCCCTAAGTGCTTTGGCACAGCTTGCTATCCATGGAGATGTTTTATAGTCCTTGCTCCCATCAGGTTATATTCCATCTTCCTCCTTACACATTCTAAGTCAGTTGGGGTTCTAAATAGAATATTTGATGACTCCATGCCAATGGACTGCTTCAGGAAACTGGTATTTTCTACCTAGCAGGCAGGTGACCCCGCTGAGTCACCAAATTGTTATCCAAAATTCACCCCCTAAGGTAATTTTGATAACATGCATCAGATTATTCTGTCCCGAGCAAGTAGATTGATTCAAGGCCCAAAATCATGAAAATCGGATAAGTCCTAGTCTTCGCAGCAGCTAGGACAGTTGGGACATCGGGGCATGAATCGGCTGAAAAGCTTGCCAGGCGGTCCGCATAGCAATTGGGACATCGGGACGCAGGACAGTTGCGTGGGAAGGGACGCGAAAGGTGAACTGGCCGAAAGTGGAAAAAATCACCAAGTTTTGTCTGGGACATCCGGGACAAGAGTATGCAGAGGATGCGGATCAGCCGGTTTGGCGCAAGTCAGTCCATTTCGGGCGGTTCAGAGAATTTTGTCCCAGGCAGTCCGGGACAGTTGGGACAAGAGTACGCGGAGGACGCGAACCGGCCGGTTCGGCCGAAACAGAGGACTTTCGTTTGGGACATCCGGGCCAAAAGTACGTGTGGGACGTGAAAAGGTGAAGTGGCCAAAAAAGACAAGGAGGCCCGCAGACGAATCAGGAAACGCCACGTGTCAGGGGGAAAATGACTCGAAGAATTTGCTAAGTGTTGGCCGAAAATTTCAAAGGGCAAGGTTTGAAGGGTCGGCCCGAGCCAATAGACACAGGACACGTGTCCTAAGGCAGGGGGAGTTTGGAGCCAGGGAAAGACTTAGGAAAATTTGACAAAAGTCTTGGGCCAAAAAATTAAAAGACAAGGATGACCCCGCGCCCCTGTCCTCCAACCAGATCATGCCACGTGTCCCAAGTGGCGGGGCGCGGGGGGAAAGTGAATTTTTTTTCCAAAATTATAAAAAAGTCAAAATTTCAAAGGGAAACCCACGGAGGTGGAGGAGAGAGAATTTCTCATCCAATCAGCACCTGACACGTGTTATCCAAGTGGCAAAAAGAGGTAAAATTTCAAAATTTTCCCGCCGATCCGTTTTGGCCTGTTTTTGCCCTAAATCTTCAGATCGCCATATCTTTCTGATCCAGAGCTCAGATTTACACGTTCTTTATATCATTGGAAAGCTGTTGAAATTCTCTACACAATTCCATGGTCAATTTGAATTTTGGTTTAGTTTGGAGAGAGAAAATTTAAAAACAGCTCTGGTACGTGTCCATGGCCAGAAAATGACATTTCAACAACCAAATTTAATGCAGAATGGGTCGCATTCTCCTCCAATTTGGTCAAAAATGATAGGTGTATGGGTTTGTAAGGTCCCCATGCTGATTTAATGCATTTGTAGTCAATGAGGAATGGGCTCCCATGTTTTTTGTATGTTTTCTCTCTCCTGGGCTCGACCCATGCATTGTAAAAGCTAGATTTGGCTCACTTCTTCAGGGGGAACACTTTTTTGAACATCAGACTTCTTCTTTCACCTGAAAACAAGTGAATTTTGTAAGTATCAGGCCTTTTTCAAGGATTTCAATAGGTTTATACCTCTTTGATGGTGTTATGTAAGGGATTTTACATGGAAATGACAGTGCAAACTCTGTGAATGTTTTCAGTCCTCTGTTTGTATTGTTTTTACTTCATTTTCAGATCTCTTATTGCATCTTATCAGCTTGTGTATGTTTTTTGTGTTGCATTTCATGGATTTGTGCCTATTTTTATGAGAAAAAAATGTTCACCACTCCTTTGGTGCATCACCATCATTATGTTAGTTTCATTTTCTGCATTTCTTATCCCTGTTTACTTACAAATTATGGTAAAACTAGGATATGAACCTCTGCAATTATGTAAACACTAGATCTAAACAGAGGAGTTTGAGGAACCAGCCTCTAATCTAGAGATTCTTCTCTCATTTTACAAGTCCCCACACTTGGAGAAAGGATTCAATGTTGTGCAATCACACTGGATGCTAGAGTGATCAACCTAGAAATCTGATCAACATCCAGGGGTGCTGTGATTTTGCACTAAGTAACAAGAATTCATCCTCTCCCCATGTAGAAACCTGAATTCGAGAAATTCAAATGAAAATCACAATTTCAAAAATTTCCATCTTTGAAGCCCTTTCCAGTGGTGTCTGATGAAATACCAAGTGGTGGTCAATCTGCATTGAATGCATTACTTTTTCCTCTAGTCTCCAGTTCACCACCTACAACTAATTTTGGTAAGTTCCACCAAGTGGGGGACAATTAAGTGGACATGTAATCCTGAATCTTTACATTGCTAGTTGTAAAGCATCAAAACTTCCCAAATGTAGGAATCTTACCAAACTTGAACCATGTAAAAATTCAAGGAAATGTGTCATAAAATGTCCTTGCGTATTAAATTTCTTTGTAGAAATACCTTCCCTTCTTAAAGTCCTAGTCATCAGCATATGTCATTTTATAAAATCCTATTAGAGTTAGCTAATAGTTTAGGTCTTGATTAAGACACTTTTTCATAGCTGAAGATGTTTATGTCTACCTTTAAGACTGCAAAATTTGTTTCAATATTTTAATATGATAAAATGATAATCCAACATAGTTGGTAAGAAGTTAGGTTATAGGATTAAAAAAAAATTTATTTGAAATTCAAATGTTGTTATTGATAATTAATGGTGTTCTTCGGTAAGTGCTACTAAAGCTTCTTTATATTTTCATAATGCAGGACGTTTCACGGAAAAAAATGAAATAAAAATATCACTTACATAAAAAAGCTTACTAAATCACGCTCTGGCATTGCAATTTGTATGTAGTTCGGCAATATGAACCTTTTCATTGAATCAAGGAAAAAAATAGATGTTTAATTGTTAACTAGGTTTTGGATAAATTTATAACGCAAACAGACTGGTTTCAGATCTTCATTCCATTTAAAAAAAATCGACAAATCAAGTCATTGAATTTTGAAGGTTTAACATAGCTTGGATGAATGGAATTTTTTCAAATTAGTATGCTTCAGACTTTAGAACTAGATTCCGATGCTTGATCAACATTGCAAAAGCAAGTTATTGTTTTCACATTTTGCAAAACACAATTATAATGATCCTTCGTCCCAAGTAAATATTATAAAGTATTTGGTTAGATGTCACGGATGACATCTTATTTTAGGGTTCAAGATTCCAAATCATTACCCTATCTTAACATTTTAACTCCTAATTTCACATAGTTATAAACTCATGTTAACAGGTTATCAGAATGAAGCTTCTAAAAGGTCATGACGTTACAAGTATGCATTTTCTTCTAGTGAAAAAATAGTTCAAGTGATCAGATACATATTCTCCATCTTATGGTGGAAATTAATCAATAGTTCAATGAGTGGTCTTACATGATCTAACTAAATGGAAAAATAATTAAAAGGAAAAAAATGTAAATATTTCTTATTAGTTTTAGAGGATAGTCAACCCACAATTGTTCTATGATTGTAGTAAAATTTAGTGCAGTAGGCCTCCCATAATTTGTTTCAGAGTTCTAAAATTTAAGATATTGATAAATGATCTCTTCCAATCTACATCAAAGTAGCAACTAAAGGCACTTAGGTCTATAGAATGAGATAACTCCAATGTAAAAAGATGGCTATAAAGATAAGAATGTGAGGCCTGGATTTTAATTCCTATTTTAGTTTTACCATTTAAATTATGTCTTCAATAATCAGAACAAATTGAAGCACCAAAAATAGTTTAAATATGCAACATGGTATAGACTAGATTGTAACCCGTGAAATGGTCAATGTTTTTGTAGAGTAAGCTACACAAGATCATTACAAATTACATTTCTCCTTAGAATCTATAAATCATTATGTACATATGTCTTATTTCTATACAATGAGTTTTATTGTGACCAGGACTTCTAGGATCTTCTATTTGTACTATAATTAGTTATGTCCTGCTATATAAATCAGTAAGTGTATTCATTTTTTGAAAATCTTCTATATTTTCACAATTAGTCATCATAGATTTTTCATGCATAACATGTTGATTATTTTCAATAAGGAATATGAAATTGCTTGTAACAAGGTATTTCTAAGTATAAAAACTTCCTAGTTCATTGTACATAATGGGAGTACTCCTTTTATTTTCCATTGTTTAGATAAAGTTGGGTATGGGAAATATTGGTTTCCTTATTTGGTTTCTATGGAAGAAAAATTTTGGAACAAGTAGTACATAGGGTTTTCATTTTCTCTATCATTTCACTGAATAAGGGATGTTAGACAATGTTGATTTGTATTAGGACCCTAGATCTATTTTGAGATGAAACTTAAATCCATGGTATCAATGTAAATCAATTGATTCATTTCAGGTTGAAATTCCATATAATTTCAGAAAATGTATAGTTTGTTTCGAAAAATATGTATATTCAATTTGCTTGTAAAGAATGTCATATTTGGAAAATTCTCATTTTATGACATGGAGAATATATAGGGGATTTATATAAGGCATATTGATTGATTTGGACCATAATTTCTTCAAGGTAAGAATTAGGGTCCACCATCTTTGGTCGTCATGGTGGACCAAGCATAAGGATTTCCTTGTAATATTTGTTCATCATTAGTGAAACTATGTTGATGATCCCTTAGCATTTCCAATAGATTGAATTGGTAAATCTGAATACAAGTTTTCAGTTGGTTTAGTTACCCAAGGTGGTTGTACATCTATAATTTTAGCCTAGCTTCAAATTTATGTGTATCATTGTCCATGGAATATTGAGGATCTTGGCATAAATATTAGTCGATATTTCTTCATGGATAATAAATATTCAATAGGGGACAATTCGGTTAAGATGTGGCTTGAAGGAGTTATGTTTAATTATTAAATGTTAGATGAATAATTAAGTAAAGTATTCAAGTCAAAAATTATTCAATGGTTCTTGATTCCATATGCAAGACATATTTTTGATTTATCCAAAGGACAATGGCCTAGAAATTAAGTGCATACTTTTTTGTTCTAGGACAATGTAATAGCCAAAGGAAGTTTTAGGATATACTTTAGCTTGTAAGATCCATAGTGTGGTTAATTGCACTAGAAGATTCACTTTTAAATTTCTCATGTCCAATTCCTTTGTTCATATCTGGAATTACACTTAGTCATGAACCTTTTCTAGGCCCACCTATTATTCTGACATCTACAAATCGAAGGCCCAATATATTCATTCTTATAATGTGGAATTAAATGTAATAAAGCTACTATCAGATAAGTTAATGAATTCTATAGATTGGTCATAAATTTGAGAAAATGGTTTGTTGTAAAAATTAATGTCTTAGGACAAATCCACATGTTTTGCTAATAAAGAGGAATGGTCTGCCATAAGTTTATATTATGAGTGAGGTTTCCTAAGAAGATTTTGGTTAGAATGCATTGGGAGAAAATTCCATAATTTGACTCCCACTAAATGCAACAATCATGTTATTTATCTAGGAAGGCAGTCTCCATTGGGATTTTCCCATAGTGCTAAAAGTTGGATGTTAATGAGCCATTATACACATTTTGGCTCATTAGCTGCATCCTTCAAAGTGGATGGAAACAACCTTGAGTTTTTGATTATTTATTTTATAATCATAGGTCTGACATAGTAATGTTAATTCAATTAGAAATTTGCCAGGATACTTAGGAAAGTGAAATCCCTAGTAAAGGTCAAAAATGTCAGGTGAGATATTTAGATCATTGATGTGTCATCATCTCCCAATTGGATTGGATAGGTAAAGGTTAACTATCAGGTGTTCTCTGACATTTACTTGTGCCAGTCTCAAAAAGTATAAGATATGGAATAAATTTTCCCATCCAATGTCACAATCAATGTGGTAAGTTGTATTTGATTGGAGGAAGGTGAAAACTTATTTGCAGGACTGTAGGAGGTTGACAACTCAATTGAAAGTCAAAAAGTGTCCATTCCCATCATCATTTCTTGGGTAATAAGCCTTCTGGAGGACACCTAAGTTCATACTCCCCTCAGGTGATTGATCTAAGATTTCAAAATATCCAATGTAGATAACTTATGTTTCATTTTTGAATTGGGATGGTGGTGCCTCTAATTCTTAAATCAATTTCCTTCCACTTTTTCTAGAGGATGTTATGAATTCTTGTGAAGATGTCCCCTTGGAAGGAATCTACCCTGTGAGTCTCTTAAGTCTACTCATATAGTTTGTGATATAGTTAGGCAAGATTCTTCAGCTACTAGATGTATGTTTTGATTGCTCTTGTTAAGCTACTTAATGGAGACAATGTAAACTAGTCAATCCTTGGAAATGGTGCAGCAAAAATGATGGGTGTCGTTATTCCCTTCATTTAATCAACTCCTTGTTGATGTCATATTCAAACCAGGGGTTTGTCTAAAGCTATATGCAACAAGAAGAATATTAGTGATCTAGTAATTGATTGTAGGTATTTGTTTATTTTTATATTTTTGGGGGATTTTTCAATGTCTTGAGGATTTCTTGGATAAAACCTTATTGAAATCAAACTATGAAAACTTGTTGGAAGTAAACACTCTCTGTAGAAATAAATTGCTTGGAAATAAACACACATTTTACTTTGAAGATTGCCTTGTAAGTAAACACACTGTTAGAAATCAGAAATAAACACACTTGCTTTGAAAATAAACACACAATTGAGAATGCTTAGAAAGATGATTGCAAAGAAATAAGAATCTAATCTAGAACACCTGCAGGAACAAGTATACGACAGATTTCAACATGAAATTGAAAGTGATACATAGAATTAATAGATCTATACTATTTTCTCTTAAAAATATAAATACCAATAAAATGAGATGATCTCGGTTCTTGGAAGAGTGGGCCCTTGCTCCACCTTGAAACAGGATTTGACAACTTAATATACTCTCAAAACAGAGGAATGGCTATTTTATTGATAAAATGTTCTGCATTACAAAAACTGTATTGGATCTTTTCTATCTCTCTGTCTTTATCTATGTATAAATATATCTCTCTATCTCTATCTATCTATTATATCTGCAAGTCTACATGTATATATAATACTATTTCCAAAGGTGTGCATTTACAGCCATAGTTGTCCTACCGATTCAGATAGAATTGAATCGTGCCCAAAATAGATGTTGAATTGGATCATGGTTGGACGTACTGCTATATGATAGTTATCCCTGGATCTGCGAGTATGAAGAATTAGAAATCTTCTAATCTACTCTTGATTGAAAGGATCATTGATTTGACAAATCATTGGATGTTGTTAGAATAAATAAATTATCATTGGCTCCAGAACTTTAGAGAAGTTCCATAGAACTAAAGGAAATAATTCTATGTTCAACAGTAGAGAGATTCTAGAGCTATCATGCAGGAGTTCTAGAGCTAAGTCTGATAAGTTCCAGAAGGATACTAGAGTTCCGGAACTAAGTTTGAAAGTTCTAGAACTAGGTGATAAACTCCTGTGACTGCGTAATGGAGTTCTGGAACTAAGTGATTGAAGTTCCAGAACTGAGCTGTATTGAAACCAATGCTTCTCAAAAACATGCTGACGACTTCATATTCATGTTCTTCCAACTGATTGTGACCTTTTTTATTACAAAACTGAATTTCCAAAACACTTTGTTAGGAATTACAGAGTTTTTAAACGTTAGAATTACAATCAACAAAAGATGGACAATTACATCCTAACTCATATTAGATCAAACAAAAGTCACAAAATGTAATCAATCTTGATCAAAAGGAGAGTAAAATTAGATCATTTATTATACATTAATTGCAGACATATTATGGCCTCAACATTTCCCCCGTAAATAATTTTTTGTAAGTCCTCTTACAAAATTTTCTCTTCAAACCTTGGGGTTGTGTATTATGCACTCCAATTAATTTCTTAGGTCAAATGGATTATAACTTAATATCCCAATGTTTTAGTTCAGAAACACTATACCCTAATCCTTACTTCCACTTTCCTCTTCCATTCATCAAATTGAGTGGAATCTTGAGGTTATCTATTTTTCCATGGGGACATGTGGGTCGAGAAGAAAGTGGGGGCCTTGTTCTAATTCCTATCCATATGTCTCTATGTTTTTCATTGATCTAAGGGATCAGTGTGCACAAGGATTTTTCTCTTTCCAGACTACTAGATCAAATTCGTGGGAGATATTACTTCCCTTCTCCTCAAGGAAACTATGAGAAGCTCCCATATTTTCAAACATGCCATCATAAATCTCCTCAAAAATTTCCACCTCATAAAAAGTAAAGGCATCAATACTTTTCTAAAAACTGGCAAGATAATGTGTCCTTGAACCATCTATCAAAGGCATGGATCTCCAAAATGTTTAATAAAAGTGGATGGTTTACCATAATGAGTTCTCATACAGAGACTAGATGAGATAACCTTTCAACAGATGCTAAGAACTCCCTTTTCTTTCATGCAATCTGTATTTTGGATAATAGAAACAAATGCATTAAGATAGATCTCCCCTACATACAAACTGATCATAAAACTTGAGTTCTTCTCCAGCATGAAAATTATAGAGATAGAATTCACAGAGAATATTTTTTTGCTCTGTATTGGCTAAGGAATAGGCTACTATGAAATCATATTTATCTTTTATTTCATGTGGAAGACCACATGCTAACCTTGACAACTACTAGTGAATGAATTGTTCCTCCAAAAACACACTATATGTAGGAGAAGGTCTCCTGCATGCAAGTAATTTCTCACTCATCATGAAAACCATTTGTATTTTCACAAGATAATTAAATTTATCATTTTTTTCTTTGTATAACTTATCTTCCCATCCTTTTCTAGCTTTCTTCTCTTCTTCTATCTTGTTTTTCAAGTCCTCATTATATGTCTTGGCTTCACTGATTTCTCTACAAGTATCATCCCATAGCTAAGTGGCCAATAAGTTAATTCAATTTGTGTAGAGACTATTGACAGAGAATTTTGTTTTCTAGAATTTTGAGATTCCTCCTCTTTCTTGATTATCTGTTGTTTAACTCTTTTCAATTCCTTGGTCTTTAACATGTTGTTTCTCTTCTTTCTCTAAAAGTTCCTTTGGTGTTAAGAATTCTTCTTCTACTATAGGGGATTTCCCTTTCTGTTTCCTTTATATGAATTCATCTTCTTCATGTGACGGTGTTGTTGATTCACCCATCTCTTGGAAAAATTGTTCATAAAATCTCTCATCTCCTTGTTCTATCTCTATTTGTCTTGGTCCTAGAGGAGTCATGGCCATGCTACCCAAAATATCAGTAGCTTCATTTTCCAACCCTTCTTGATCTTCCATCTCCTCTGGAATTTCTCTAGACCTTTTATGAATTCTCCTTCTTTGAGGAGCCTCAAAATGTACAGAAATGGGTCTCCTCCTAGAGCTTCTTCTAATTTTCATCTCTTTCTCTTGCTTGGGTGAAATGTCACTATCAAAGACAAATATTAGCTCTCCTATATATTCTATAGAGGAAGGAATTTCTTTAGAAGGCACAATAGATTCTATAGTTTTAGTACTTCCAGATATTCTTATTTTTGGTATTTCCTCTCCAGCTAGTTTTTTCTTTTCTTGAGCAGTGGCATAAATTTCCAAATCAATTGCAGGATTAGGAGTTGTTATTACTCTCCTGAGAATATCAGGGCTTTGCTTAAACTTTCTAAGAAATTTCTCCCATATTTATTCTCCATTTTTCTTCGAAAGGAAATGGTGCTAGCACACTAAATACACTAACCCATGATGTCTGATTGTTCCCACACCCAAGGAATACTTCTAGGCCATTTTTTGGATGGAGTAAAAAAAAAACCCTGGAAGGTTTACAATATATTCTGGTTTTGTATCTCCATATATAAGGTATATGAGGATCTTCAGAACTTCTCTTCATACCAACCCGAATTAACCATCATAGGTTAAATACTTGACTATCCAAAATGCCACTTTGTCAAAGGGTTTGGGAAAGCTGGCCCTTCTAACCCCTGTTATGATTTTCTTCATGTTGTAAATATATTGGCGTGGTTACAGGAAAAAATGGAGAATATTTCCTCTATTGTTCTTAACTAACAATTGAAAAACATAAATGAAAGATGCATGTCTATGGAGAATGAAATGCTGAAGATGAAGGCTATTATCCTTCAGATCTTGGATGTTCACATCCTAAATGTCAAAAGTACAATTCACCATCTCAAAATCCTTGCTAATATGATCCATTCCATGGAAATAGTGAAGAACAAGGAAAAAGAGGGGTCTAGTCCTAAAGTGGAGATAGTAGAACCAGACTATAAATATTGGAAATCCACTATTGCTAGCCTGGTTAAGGAATGGAATAGATGTATGCACACAATGGGTGAATTGATCAATAAATGAAGGTGGATTCATCTTTGGAAATTGTTTCTTTTGTTTTTTGGCTACTGTTAGTTTCTATGTCTTTGCCATTAGTTATTATGTTATTGACCTTTTTGACTTCGGTTTCTAGTGGTGGCTCTTTGTATGGATCATTTTCTATGAGATGGTTTCAATGGCCATCCCATTGATCCTTCTATGTTGTTATGTATTACTTTATATGGGGAAGGGTCCCCTCAACCCTTTTTAACCTATAATAAAAAAAATTAAACAAATTATTTTATTTGAATAAAGTCAATGTTTTATATTCTCATTAACCAACAATAATTTAAACATTATTTTTCATCCTGAAGGAGAATGGGATGGTTCCCAACCTAATAATATCATTCTTAAAATAAATTTATTTTGAAGGAGAATGAGAGGCCTAATTTCTCCTTCATAACTAACTTTTAATTTGATGGAGAATGGGAGGTATCCCATTCTACCTCAATGCAAAATACTAAAGATGGGAGAGAATGATAAGCCTCCAATTCTCTCTCAATTTGAATAATAAAATATGAGATATATTTATAGGCCACTACAATGATTATATATAAGATTTGTTTTTTTCACATAGAGGGAGAATAAGAGGGCGAATAAGAGGCCTCCCATTCTATTTATTTATAGCATTTTGTTTTTAATGAGAATGAGAAGGTTTGCACTATGAGGAGATTTAAAGGCACCATAATTTACCTAAAATTAAAAACCTTCATATTCTTTATAAAAATAAATAATAATTGTTAGGGAGATTGAGAAGACTCCCATTCTCCCTCAATCTAAAAATTAAATGTTGTGAGAGAATGAAAACTTCTCTATCTATATCCACCCTTTTTTTCATTTTTATTCACTTTCAAGGAATAAATAACAATTGATAAGGAGAAGGGGAGGCCTTCAATTCGTCCTCAATGTGAGAAATCACAGCTAAGAGAGAATGAGAGCTAGCGATTGTTAAGATACATAAGGTTAGTGGCCTCTATGCTACATAAGGCTAACACCCACTAAGTTACACAAGGCTAGTGCCCACTTTAATTATTTTGTTTCAGATTTGATTTTCCACATGTAGGGAGGATGGGAGTCCTCCCATTATCTTTATTTATAGTTGCTTTTTAAGGAGAATGAGCATAGTTTTGCTATGAGGATTTTTGGAGGCATAAAAATTTACCTAAATTTATAAACCTTCCTATTCACCAAAAAAAAGAATAATAATTGTTAGGGATATTGGGAGGCATTCCATTCTCCCTCAATGTGAACATAGGGGTAAGCTACATAAGGCTAGTGGTTGTTAAGTTATCATTCTAGGCTAGCGACCGCTAGGCTACATAAGGCATAACAATTCGCTTTGAAGTACATAAGGCTAGCGGTTGTTAAGCCTCTAGAATGATTTTGTTAATTCACAAATGTCTTCGGTCAATGCGAAAAATTACATTCGGTGATAATTTTAGATATGACTAGGTTTTTCATTCACTAATCATTTATCTAGGATAAACTTATATTTAGGGAGTATGAGAAGCCTCACTATTGTTTACACCAATAACTGATTATTTTTTATTGTTAGCATTGTAATTTGTTAACAATTCTCATTCACATTCACTCACAGAAGACAAGAATGGGATACACATATCATTATTGTTGGAATAGTGGAAGACTACCTTCTCCCTCAAGAGTCAAGATAGGTTTGAAATGACACAATCTAATGGAATATGCCATTTGGAGTAAGTGTGTAGCGGTCCCAAGGTGAGAGCGATCATCAAAGCCTACACAGTCAGGGAGAACTGTCATGGATGTCAGGCTCAGCGGTTGTTATAGCCTCATGAAATGACATATAGATTATTTTCCTTTTTTTTTCCCCTTTTTAAATTTTACATTCGGTGAAATCTCAATAATTCCTGACTAATTCACACTAAATTTTCCTAGATTTGATAAGACTTGTATAAAGTAGGGGTTTATGTCAACACTAATGTTTACACCAATAACTGAAGATGGGCAGTAAGGAAAATTATGCCTAGCAAACAAATTGCTATTTGCATAAAATTCTCAGGTCACACACAAATCTCACTAATGGTTACACACAGTAACACACATAAATTATTGTTATGAACCAGTGGCTGCCTTAAAACTATCTAGCAACTACTAATCTACAGAGTTGGCTAAAATAACGACATGAAGTGACATCTATAGAATTTTTTCTATTTGGACCTCAATGATCTACACACTCCCAATCTTCGTTTTGATAATCAATCAATTGATAAAAGATGGCATCATTAGACCTGTCCTGGATCGTATTATCAATTTTTCTTGATTTGAGTTGTTTGAAATGACATATGGTTATTCTCGATTTTCGTTTCCCCTTGAAATTCATCGTGAAGATCTATAAACCCCTTCGTTGATCCACCCGTACTAAGTTGTCCTTTGATATTTCAGGCTAGTTGTAAAAAGTGCTTCTTCGATGCTCGCCTTCGAAGTTTCCATGGTAGGAAAAAGTTCGCTAGTGATTGCTAGCCTAAAAATTAGCACAGAAAAATATCCTAGACTGGTTAGCTAACCTCAAAATTATCCTTGTGATTGCTAGCCTTGAAACATCCTAGCAACTACTAAAGTAAAAATTGGCTAAGATAACGACATGAAACATCTAGCAACTTTTTTTCCTATTTTGCTACCCCTCTTAACCTCATCCAATGTTTAATCTTGATAAATCCATTATGAAGAGATCCTCAAGAAATTTCCAATGGTACCAAGTTTTCCTTGATTTGGAGTTGTAGAAAGAAAGTTATTCTCATTTGAACCACATTTGACATGGTCAAAATGAATTATGCGTAGCGCGCCGTTAGGCACATGAAAATAGGCCAGTGAAAGTGCCCTGGTGTGTCCCGCGCGTCAGCGATCACATCAGTGGTGTGTTGCTAGCATTTGCTAACCTCAAAATGAGACCAGGAAAAAGTGCCTACTAGCGGTCAGCTAACCTCAAAATTAGGATCCTGGTGGGGGAGTCGTGCTAGCGTCTGAAACATGTCACTAGTTCAATCCGCGAGCCTGCAAAATTAGCTGCGAGTAGTACAGGTGAAAAGGGTGAATCTAGATCGGTTTTTCCTACCCTCAAAAATTCATTGGGCCTAATCACCGTATGAAATTCAAATGACATCCTGGCAAGAGATCACTCACGTGTCGCAATGGTAGTATTTCCTTACATGCATCGGTAGCAAGAAAGTTAGCTCATTTGCCGAGTTTACATGGTCCCAACTACGAAAGAAGCATAGCCTCTGTTAGGACCAGTTATAACCAGTGAATTTTGCATTGTGATAACAACCCGTACTTAACATGATTTGGAAGAAATTCTGCAGGGTCTCACCGGTTCCTAGATAAGTACTGTTGATGGAAAGACCGTACGCAACTATTGATACCCAGTGTAAGTTTTGCCCTTTTCAGAGTAATGTGACATGAAATGGGGCCTAGTGTTGTTGACCTACTATGATTTCATTGGGCCTAATTTGGTATCCCCACTAACATGGTTACATTGCTCACGTGGTCCATCCAAGTCTATCACAGTGGGGGTGAGGAGATACCCAAAAAGTATCTGTAAAAGCTGGTTAACACGATTTGAGATCCCTCTCTACTACCAGTTCCATGAGTTTTGGTGTGCGATGACAAGCACTCGATCGACTGGGATGCTCTGATACTGCAGGAAAATTAAGCGTGCCCTGACCTAACAGTAGTACCTTGGGATAAATGACCTCCTGGGAAGTTCCCAGTTTCGTTGCCTCCTAATGTCATTGGGCCTAATTTGGTGAATACATGTTGGGCCTAAAGCTCACGTGGTTACATCTGCTCCATCGTGTGGGGGTGTGTATGGTTTAGTAACCTGGTTAACACAATTTAGATCCATCTCCACCACTAGCCGTGAGTTTGCTGGTAGTGATACTAACAAGAACGTGCAACATGCATAGAGCTAGGCATGTTAAGCGTGTTTTCTGACCTGGAGTAGTATATGTCATGGGTAATATGCCTCCTGGGAAGTCCCGATTTCTGTTGCCTCCTAATGTCAATTGGGTTTACTTAATTTGGTGAATGACATGGTGGGCCTAATGCTCACGTGGTTGCATCTAGATTCATCATGGGGGGGTGTGTTGGTGTAGCAGCTAATTAACACGATGAGATTCTCTCCACTCCAAGTTCGAGCTTATGGTGTGACAACAACCTTTCCATAACATCCGTACAGGCGATTTTAAGAGCCAGGCTTGACTTAAGTGCACCCCTGACACTGGAGTAGTAAATGGGTGACCTCCCGCTAATCTCGGTGAATTGCCTGTTGTTGGGCATTAATTTGGTGAATGCCTGGTGATAACATATATTATGATGGATCAATCGGTGATAGCATATGGTGTCGGCTAAAAATATGATGTAATTTTTAAGAAAAAGTTCATTTTTGACAATTAAGTTTAAAATGATACCGGCTTAAGTGTGCCCAAAATATAGGAGAAGTACAAATATGGGTGACACAAAAAAAATAAAAAAAAGTTCTAACGATTGTTAGTTGCAAAAAATACATGTTTTGCTAGTTTTGTACATGGGAATTTTTTTTAATTATTTTGATGTTAGTGTTTAAATGATCAACTCAATGATGAAATATGTTCTCCAAAATATGGCCCAAGCAAAAACAAATCCTATAAATGCTTGTTTTAAAAATTACTGGCTATTGCTACTGAACAGATAGTTTTTTTTCAGCCACTATCCTCAAAATTAAATTAGAAATGCTAACGATTGCTAACACAAATATTTATCCTTGCGACCGCTAGCATTGAAACATGCTAGCGGCCGTTAGCCTACATCGACAATATTAAGATAGTAACATTAAATGAATTTAGATTATTTTCCCTAAGGATTTATCCCTATTAACTTCATATAATTAACTCTAATAGAATATTCATGGCAATATCTCCTAAGAACTTTCCCAATGGTACCAAGTTTCAAAGTTGTAGAAAAACCTAGAATATGCTCATTTGAATTAGGTGCATGATTGGCCACTGAAACCGCTATGCCTAGCAACCGGTAGGCTCTAAAATAGGCCAATGAAAGCGGACCTACGACTGCTAACCTCAAAATAAGTAGGAAAAAGTTCCTAGTAGCCGCTAGCCTCAAAAGTAGATCATCAAAATTTCCTAGTGGTTGCTAACCTCAAAATTATCCTTGCAACTACTAGCCTTGAAGCATCCTAGTGATCGCTAGCCTACACAAATGGCTAAGATAGTGACATGAAGCGACATCTAGATTATTTTCCTATTTTCTCTCTCTTAACCCCATCTAATCTTTTATCTGATAAATCCACCATGAAGATACCCTCAATACCTTTCTAATGGTACAATTTTTCCTAATTTGGAGTTGTAGAAAGAAAGTTATGCTCATTTGAAGTTTGCATGGTCGGGTGAATTATGCCTAGTGGCCGCTAGGCTCCAAAAAAGGCCAGATGAAAGTGCCTAGCAGTTGTTAACCTCAACATCAGTAGGAAAAAGTGCCTAACAACTGCTAGCCTCAAAATTAGGTTAGCATAAGCATCTGCTTAGCGGCCACTAACCTCAAAATTATCCTTGCGATGACTACTAGCCTTGAAACATCCTAGCGATCACTAGCCTGCAAAAATGGATAAGTTATATTGACATGAAGTGACTTACAAGGCGAGATTTTTTTCTTATTTTTACCATCCTAACCCCATGCAATCCTTGATCTAATAATTCCATCATGAAATTATCCTCAAGACCTTTCCAACGGTACCAAGTTTGTCCTGATTTGGAGTTGTAGAAAGAAAGTTATGCTCATTTGAAGTTTTCATGGTCAGGTGAGTTATGCCTAGTAGCCACTAGGCTCCAAAATAGGCCAGAAAAGTGTGCCTAGCGGCCGCTAGCCTCAAAATCAGTAGGAAAAAGTGTCTAGTGGATTTTTCCAGCCTTAAAATTAGGTCAACAAAAGTTCCTAGCACACTGCTGACCTAAAAATTAGCATTACGACCACTAGCCTTGAAACATCCTAGTGACCGCTAGCTTGTAAAATGGCTAAGATCATTTGTGATAAATTATCCAAGTTTACAAGGGCTGCAAATTTGGGGATAACAATTTTTTTTACAATGATAAAATCTAATGGAATTTTCTTAGGTCTTACAATTTACCCCGATCTAGCCAAGGTTACATGGTGACTACTAAGCTTTAAATATCTGCATTTTTAAATAAAAAATTCACATTTTTGGAAATTTTTTTAATGAAACTGAAATATTAACAGTTTTTTTATTAATTCAAGAGAGATATGGAAAAAGGTCACTATGGTTGGATCCTAACGGTTGTTAATCTATGTATATAGTTGTTTATAATGAAAAACATAATGAACTTTTCTCAGGTCTTAAAATTTATATTTTTCCAGCCAAGTTTACTTAACAATCGTAAAGATCTAAATATCTTGTTGATATATTATCAATTTATCTAGTGACCACTAAGATATAAATTTCTAAATATCATAATCATCTGAAGTCATATAATATCAGTAAAAAATTACTACTAGCCAATACCATTGTTAGATGATTTACCAAATCATTTGAAATCTGTTTTCTTTAGATTCACGATAATTTTGAAAGTAATTTTAAATTTTTTTCCAATTAATATATATGATTTTTAGGGGGCATCCCCATTTTAAGACATTAGAACAAGGGAATTTTTTTTTTTAATATACCGTTCTCTGTTCTGAATTATGTAATTCAAAACACACGACCAAGTTTTAATAATTGTTCTCTGTCCAATTAATGTAATTTAGATCACACAATTACTTTTAAAACCAATGTTCTCTGTTCACATATTTATAATATGGAACACACATTCAATGCCATTCAATCATATAACAGATACCATATGCTACTGTAATGACTCGAAGAACTACCGATCTCCCATTTTATGGCTCGGAGTTTCAACGATCTCTCATTTCATGACTCGGCTACTTACCGATCCTTCATGTTAATCCATGCATTGTATACTAAGTATACTTGGTTCTCTTACCAATTTCGGTTATCGAAGTGTTCCATTTAAGAGGCCTATCTGAATATCTGTTACCGATATTCATCTGAAATCCTGCTTCTTAAACTAGGTGATTAGGACAACGCAACCAACAACTTGCGATACTTTGGCCAAAGATTTTCACATGCTTTGCATGATCATATTCCTAGACATTATACACATCAATGGAATACGTCCTTCACCTCACTTCGTCTGTTATCTAGAATGGTCTTTTCTGACCTCTGTCAGTCCTCTCGTCCAAGGTTAAACTTTAACCCAAACTAGCAATATGAAAGAGTATAGGAAGACACTCGCGGTGACTAAAGGTACGCAGACATACTTTGTCGACCCTAGACGACTGCGTGTGTCTAGTTACCTTTAGTCTTCCTGAGTCACTCCGTATACATAGTCACATTCCTATCATCGTCCAAGTAACTTGGTCCCAGCTTATGTAAACTTGATGATTCAATTCGGGAGGGCGTTGTAACATGTCAGCTGCAACATTGTGTCATCATGAAGGCCCTGCCTTCATGAAGACACCAGATTGCAGCTGGCATGTGTGCCAAGGTCCTACGGAATCCTCTCATCAAGGGATACACATCCAGCTAGAAGTGTGATTAGATTATAATCTTAAGTATTTTAAGAATAATTTTCAGCAACCGTGCTGATCTTCTAACCTCACTGTTTGTTACAGTTGCATAGCTAAGAGAGACTTAAATTGTCTTAAAGCTTAATATGCCTCTAATCCTCCTTACTTAAGGATTGATTAATTCCATCTTAGTTCCTTAATTTAAGCTTCGGACTAACAGTCCACTACAGCTTAACGTAGTAAGATCAACTTACTAAACTTAACCAAGTTTTATTCACAACTGAATTTAAATTCAGAATTCCATCTTATTAGACGTCATTTAAATGAGGCCTAATTCCAAATGAATGTATTCATTTATTCACTATAACCTTACTTCAGTTAAGGTTTGTTACGAGGAGATATGATTCCTCATACCGAATATCCTCTGGATCAAACATCTCAAGGATATTAACGAAATCAGAATACAAGATTCAATTGTCTCTTTTATTTATATTCATTAGCTTATATACCAGTTTTGAATATCATTCATTTAAGAGTTCATATTCACTTAACTCTTTTCAAATGTCAATTTAAAATCCATATTGACCTAAGTATGAATTAATTTTACATTCCAACTTAAAAGTTGTATTCAAGTAAAGAATAGATATTATGTCCTTTTAAAATCTATCAACCATCATTTGAATATATCCAAATTCAATGAATAAAATTTATATTCTCAATCTTATTCAAACAGTTCCAAGGTGGTACAACCATTAAAATAACACACCTTTCCTTTGTACTCAATCCTCAAGATTAAAATTTATACAATTTACAAGCCCATACAACCAGACTTCATTCATGCCAAACAACATTAACAACTCATAAAGAAGAAGAATACAACTTTCTCTTTTTCCATTTCCTCGTAGAAGAATAATAAATTCTTAGATACTATCCATCCTTAGCTAATCAGAAGAAGCATCAGAAAACAACATGTCTTCATTTTTACTCATGGAAACCATCTGCAAAATTTACTTGCACGGGTCAGTTCATTGAACTGAGCATATTAAGCACTTATCATTTAAACTAAGGTGCTCTTAATTAACTGTCTCAATAAAAGAACTCTGCTTTTATGAAATGTTTATAAATTGAGATGGACATCATCTACGAATTAAGTGCTGATAAGGATGAACAACTTAACAACCCAATCCCCTAATTACCATCACAATCAGACAAAAAGATTTACTAACTTTCTCCCAAATAATTACTACAACCCGCAACACTTTATTCATATTTCCTTACTATTTTTATTCCAATAACGCAAGGGGGTTCATTCCGTATTTAAAACAATTACTACCAGAAGTAATTTCCTCTAAATAGTTCCAGATTAAAAACATCTGTAAGAGCTAATACACTTATGTATATAATGTTGTTCTAATGCAATTACTATCAATTCCATTCCCTTATAATAGTTGAAATTTCAAGAGATGAATTTTAATTAAGAATTCAAACAGAACTACTTCCCTTTCGTACTACTCATTTAATTTCAAACAATCAAATGCAGAAGAGAAAAGTAGTCATTCACCATGACAACACTGGTGTCATTTCTCAAAATTCAACAAGCAACATAATACTTCTTTCAAATCAGAAAAGAAGGAAAACAACAGTTAAATGCAGATGCTTACGCCTAAGGCAGTAAGAAATTCATTCAATATCAAATATAGAATTTCAACTGGATAAGAGAAGAAAATAATTATTACTTCCAATTACCCATCCAATATTCCCTTTCTTTTCATCACAACTGCACTGGATGATTTAAACAAGAAGTGATATCAATCAATGATAACAGCCAAAGAGAGAGAGCAAATAAAGTCAATAATCGAATGAAAGGAAGAAGAATCATATTACCTCTTCTCACTGCCTAGCCGAATATCAACTATTTAGTACAGACCTGATCCAATAGGGTGATTCCTTCTAAACAGTCTATTTCAGTATTCAAAACTTACTAACTACCATTCCAGGGAGTATGCCAGAATTCATTTGCATCTGGTCCGTAAGTATCAATATCAATGACACCTCTAAATAAAATCATTTCCTTTAATTTTTCACCCAATGGACATTCTCATCTAGATACAAACAAGTAAGAGTGTACAACAAACAACAAATCATGTTTTCATCGTAATAATAAAAGGATTCGTTCTCCAAACACCAAAGTAAGAACCCAGTTTCGATTCAGTTTTAATGTAAGCAGCAAAGAAGTTTAGACTGCACAGTTTGCATGTATATATATATATATAATTCATATATATTCCAAAAACAACATTCCCAGCTAGGTCTGAAACAAGCAAGAATGAACAACCAACTATATGACCATAATATCACTGTATTAAATAAAGAACCCATTTTTCAACCGCAAGAACAAGATTTTACTCTAGTACGGTTCTAATCAAACACCATGAAAAGGTTTAGATATACAGTTCCTTTATTTATATATATACATTCATCAATGGATTCAAAGAAAATAAAAATACACTCTATTCATCACAACAAATAACCAAGTTACTCTGCTCTCAGTTTAAATAATTTATTCCCCAACAACCATTCACGGACCTTCAACCCACATGGAGACATTGAATCATTTTAAATCAGCAAGGGTAAGACAATGGAATGAATTCATTGTCCCTGGTGAAATCGTATTCTATGCAATGTAAAGCAACTAGGATAATAACTCACACAAACAGTTTCATCAAGCATTATCACGATTTTTCCCAAATCATTTACATGCACAGAACTCAGAAAACAATATTCACATCACTGGTACATTCATCAACTCAAACCCATAATGGGTAATAAAACCGAATACCCAATACTGTCAAAAACTCATACAACAAGGATAGATTTCATTTCATTTACTCTTTTTGCAAAGAAAATACCCAAATCGTATTCATCTCCAATAGACAACTCAACCCAGAAATCACATTAATTGTATCAACATTTTCATTTTACAAAAACACCCAACATAAGAGCAGAGTTCTTTTAATGAAGACGCTTAACAAAGAGCAAAACGGTTTAAAGAGAAGAGCTCAACATGCCTGTAAAATTTCTTGTGGCTTGAAGAAAACCACGTCCATGCCCACAGGAGCTATTCTTTTCCACGGCGACAACAACAAGGCTTTCCCCAACAATCTCCTTACTTCCACAGGCTCAAAAATAGCCGTGGTTACTCAAAACAACAACAACAATGACCAGAATGGTTGCAGGTTCGAAAGAACCATAAAATAAATGCAGAGCAAACTCAGAAACCCAAATGAACACGATTACCACAAAATTCCTCTTTCCCCTTTCCAAGGCGAGCTGGTCACCAAGACCGAGATCAATAAATGCATTGAATGCATTGCTTTTTCCTTAATTTCCACGCCACCACCGACTCAGGTTTGGCGAGTTCCATTTTTAAATTTTTGCATGTAATTTCCTTCTTAGCTACATTGCTAGTTGGATATCTCCAACTTTCCATGTTCCCGCCAAACTTGGCATTTAAAACTGCAAGGACATCATTTAATGTCCTTTATTAAATTTCTAACCTTCCCTTCTTATCCGCTCATCAGCATGTGTCCATAGGTCCCCTCCTTAGGTTAGCAATAGTTTAGGTTGTATTGTCCATAGCTAGGTATTCACCTAGGTCACAAGTCATTAGGATTTGCAAAAATTTACATCCCATTTAATTTAAAATCCACATAAGGTAGTAGTTAGGTTATAGGCTAAAACATAGTTATAGGTTAGAACGTAGCCGTAGTATTTTAATTAATGGGTTCTTCTAGTAAGTTTACTAACTTACGTTTATATCCAGCATAATGCAGGACATTTCATCCTATGCTCGACATATACCTGGCTCTCTTGCATCAAGACTCGTACTGCCTCACGCTTTCCGGCGTTACAATTTGTATGTAGTTCAGAAATCGAACCTTTTCCATTGGCATCAAGGTACCGAATAATTATACCTGTAACCAGGTTCTGTAACATTTATAACGACCTTCAGTCTGGTTTCAGACTTCATTCCATATAGAAAGTAAATCGACAAAGCGATCACAAAGAAGGCCGCAACATACCTTGGATCAATGGAATTGATTCAAGGTGTGCTGTCAACAACAATATGAGTTCATCAAACATAAAAGCAAGTCTGTTGTTTCACACTTTGCAAAACACAAGTTATAATGACCTCTGTCCCAAGTAAACAAGTTACAGTAAACAAGGGTTCAGATCAGTAACACATTCTTTTTAAGATTAAAAGATATATCTTAACATAATTATCCTCATTTCCACAGTTACAACATCATGAAAAGAGGTTATCATAGTAGCTTCTAAAAATCAAGACGTTACATTCCTCCCTTCTTAAAGAATCATCGTCCCGATGATCAAATTAACCAATTCATAGAGTTTTTAGGACAAAATTCAATTATCATCCTTCCATTCATAAGTTCATACCAAAAATAGATTTAATCATTAAAACAGTGTTTTAAGATAACTGTAAAATAGACCAGTAATTGTCCATATTTGGTAGAATTATCAGTTTTTCGAATTCAATTTCGATCAAACAAGTATGGAAAAGCAGATCTCATTTCTTCGAGATTTTCCCAAGTTGCACTTTCTTCGCTAAACTGGTCCCACTGGACCTTACATTGATTCACTTCGTGATTTCTTAAGTACAACTGGTGAGTTCCCAGCACTCGAATGGGCTTAACCACGATTATTCCTGGGTCTTGGACCTGCAAGGAATTCCAATTCAGCACATGTGATAAATCTGATATGTATTTCTTAAGCAAAGAAATATGAAAAACATCATGCATTTGTGATAAAGCAGGAGGTAATGCTAGACGATAAGCTACAGGGTTGATTATTTCAACAATTTCAAAAGGTCCCACATAACGAGGTGATAACTTGGCAGCCTTGCCAAAAGTTATAGAACTCTTTTTCGGCTTGACCCGAAGAAAGACCTTCTCACCAAGTTTATAATTCCTATCAACCCGCTTTAAGTCTGCATAACTCTTTTGCCTATTGGCAGCCTCCTTTAAATGTTCCCGAATCATTTTAATTTGTTGTTCCATTTCCGTAAGGATTTCTGGCCCAATTACCTCTCTGTCCTCTACGTTGTCCCAGCTAACAGGGGTTCTGCATTTTCTTCCATACAATGCTTCAAAAGGTGCCATCTTTAAAGAGGCGTGGTATGTATTATTGTAGGAAAATTCAACCAGCGGAAGGTATTCCTCCCATTTATACTGCTGGTCCATGCAATACATTCTTAACATATCCTCTAAAACTTGATTGACTCTTTCAGTCTGTCCATCCGTTTCTGGATGATATGCAGAACTGAAGTTTAATTTAGTTCCCAAGGCCGCATTAAGCGTTTGCCAAAATCTTGATGTCATTCTCGGATCTCTGTCTGATATGATCAATTCGGGTATTCCATGCAATCTAAAAATTTCATGTACAAATCTTCTTGCTAACACTGGTGCATCATCTTTTAAATTACCAGCAATGAAGTGTGCCACTTTGGTTAGTTTGTCGACGACAACCAAGATGATATCATGTTTATTCCTTGACATAGGTAATCCTTGAACGAAATCCATAGTTATCACTTGCCATTTGTACTGCGGAATGCTGTGGGGATACAATAATCCGGCGGGATGCATATGTTCCACCTTAACATGCTGACATTCCAAACAGTGTGTCACAAACTCCACCACATCCTTTTTCATTCCCTTCTAGAAATATTGTTGCTTGAGATCAGCAAGCATTTTCGTAATGCCAGGGTGTCCAGAAAAAGGTGAATTATGAAATTCAGTTAATAATTTCTTTCTTAAATCATTAGCCAAGGGTATATATACCCTATTTTCAAACCTCAGAATCCCTTCGTTATCAAAACAGAATCCTTTATACTTCACATCCTTTGGATCTGCAGTAAGTGTTGTTTTAACTTGCTGAAAATAAGAGTCAGATTCCATGACATCTTTCACCTCATCTTTAAACTGAGTTCTTAATGTTATAAGAGTAGAGATGTGCTTCCTACGACTCAGAGCATCTGCTACCCTATTTTCCTTGCCTTTGATGTAGCTTATATCAAAATCATACTGAGATAAAAATTCTAACCATCTTCGCTGTCTTGCATTCAGGTTTGGTTGAGTAAAAATATACTTCAACCCCAGATGGTCGTTTTTAGCTCAAAGGGCTTACCAAGAAGGTAATGCCTCCACATTTGAAGTGCATGAACAATGGCAGTGAGCTCTAGGTCATGTGGAGCATAATTTTGTTCATGTAACTTAAGCTTTCTACTTTCATAAGCTATGACATGGTCATTTTGTAATAGAATGCCTCCGAGACCCTCTCCAGACGCATCCGTTACGACCGTAAAATCTCCATTTGGGTCAGGTACAGTCAGAATAGGTGTTGTAGTTAACTGTTCCTTTAAAATTTTAAAGGCAGATTCACATTTGTCATTCCAGACAAATTTCTTATCTTTCTTTTGTAGTGAAGTGATTGGGGCAGCAATTTTTGAAAAGTCCTTAACGAACTTTCTATAGTATCCTGCCAGGCCCATGAAGCTTCTTACTTCATGCACGTTCTTAGGCGCAGGCCACTCAGTTATAGCTGTGATCTTTGAAGGGTCCACAGCTATCCCATTCTTGCTTATAACATGCCCCAAATAATGCACCTCTGCATCATAAAAGGAACATTTAGACAATTTACCATACAACCTTCTCTTCCTCAAAATTTCCAGCACTATCCTTAAATGCTCTTGATGCTCTTCGACATTTTTGGAGTATATAAGAATGTCATCCAAGAAGACAAGCACAAATTTATCCAAATACTCTTGAAAAATATTGTTCATCAAATTCATGAAGGCGGCAGGTGCATTCGTCAACCCAAAAGGTAACACCGTGAATTCATAATGCCCGTACCTTGTTCTAAAAGTTGTTTTATGAATATCTTCTTCCTTTATTCTCAGCTGGTGATATCCAGATCGAAGATCTATTTTTGAATAGACTGATGCTCCACGCATCTGGTCGAACAGATCATCAATCCTAGGAAGTGGATATCGATTCTTAATGGTTGCCTTATTCAACATTCTGTAATCAATGCACAATCTAAGAGTGCCA
This sequence comes from Taxus chinensis, assembly GCA_019776745.2. Taxonomy (NCBI): domain Eukaryota; kingdom Viridiplantae; phylum Streptophyta; class Pinopsida; order Cupressales; family Taxaceae; genus Taxus; species Taxus chinensis. The sequence continues at coordinate 397,718,879 of CM034157.1, read as the reverse complement.
TCCTTCTTTTTTACAAAAATTACCCGTGCTCCCCATGGTGAGACGCTCGGTCTTATCAGCCCTTTTGTCAAAAGTTCTTGTAACTGAGCCTTAAGTTCCACCAACTCAAGGGTGGTCATTCGATATGGTGCCTTAGATATGGGTTCGGTTCCTGGCTTGATCTCTATTGCAAAGTCAAACTCTCGTTTGGGCGGAAGACCTGGTAACTCCTCCGGAAATACATCACTGAAATCTCTTAATAATGGATACTTTTCCATGAAATCATTATCTTCCTCAGCATTTTCTGTCATTCTTATGGCATACAAAGTGCAGCCTCTATTTTTAGCCCTTTTTAGTTGCATAGCTGTTAGTTTCCTAACTGCAACCTCACGCTTTACACCTTGAATGACTGCTGCTTTCTGCAGGTCATCAAAACAACAAATCTATTTTTCATAACAGTCAACCTTTGCCTTATGTTCCGCCAACCAATTAACTCCTATAATTATATCATATGACCCTAAAGGAGTGACATACAGGTCAACTTCTGTGGAGAAACTGGGCAAGTCAAGAATTGCCCCAAAAAGGCACATATCGACTGTATGGACAACATTATTCCCATAATGCACTGTCCATGTCTTATCCATTCATTCAGCTTTCCTTTTTAATTTCATTGCTAGTTTAGTAGAGATAAAACATTCAGTAGCTCCAGTATCAAAAAGTATGACTACAGGTGTACCGAATAACTTACCCGGAACTTCTATGGGTGTGACTTACTTTTCAGCTTGTTTGTTAGCCACCGCAGCGTGTATCCTGTGCTGCTGATCATGATCATCCTTCTTCAGAGGACAGTGACTCGCATAATGGTCCTTTCCATAGTTGAAGCAGCCTCCGACGGGCCCCTTCCTAGGCTCGAATTTACTACCAGCCTTGAAGTTATCACTCTGGCTTCCATAGGACTTTTGTCCATTACCACTAATTTTTGCAAAGCTGCTCCACACACTATTAACAGGTTTGTTCATTACTGATTTCTTATTGTTATCCACAACAATTTTGTTTTTCATACCAAACCTTTTCCAGGGTCCCTTTTTGGGTGCGAGAGATGAAGAAGAGTTGGGAATCTTCTTCCTAATCTCCTCCCTATGAGCAGAGATTGCTCTCAATTTCTGTTCTTGTCTTATTGCCTTTTCGACAACTCCTTCCATAGTGGTTGGACCGTGGACATCTACTTCACCACCAATGATGGGATTCAGTCCCATTATGAACTTTCATATTCTGAACTTCTCGTCAGCTTGGTACTGCGGTACATACTTAAGGAGTTTAGTAAACCCTTCCCAGTATTCTGTCACCGTCAGCCTACCTTGTGACCAGTTCTGAAATTTAGTCATTTTTCTATAAAAAAAATTTGAGGCAGCCATCATTGCCTAAAGTAACCTTTAAATTGATCCCAAGTTATGTCTGTTTCGACAATATTCAACTCAACCTTACGGTTGTCCCACCATGATGATGCTTCCTGAGAAAGCTGATATGCTCCCCATATCACTTTGGTCTCCTCGGAGAAGTTTCTTATTGCAAAGTACTTCTCCATTTCACTGAGCCAATTTTCAGCCCCATCCCCAAGTGTTGTTCCATCAAACTTTGGAGGACTTATTCTCTTTATGTCATTTGTAAGTTCAGCCGCTAATCTTGCCCTTTTATTTTCAGGATGATTAGGAGCGTTCACATTACTATTATCAACACCCAGATTCCCTCCATTGGTGTTGTCCACAGGAGGTGGCTGATCATTTATATCAGCTTCTTCTTCCTCCTCCTCATTGCCCATTGCTTGTTGTTCCAAAACAGTCAAACGATCTCTCGTATCTAGTAGGGCAGCAAGGATTTCATCTAGCTTTTGAGCAGTAGCTGCTTCTCCACCCAGTAGCGGGTTGTTCGCAGCATTTCCTCTTGTTCTAACCATTTTCTGTTCAATAAGAAAATGTAAACCTTATTAAATTGTGGACTCATTAGGTCCAAGAGCTGCAACCTTCAGCTCTGATACCAAGATGTAACATCCCCATTTTAAGACATTAGAACAAGGGAATTTTTTTTTTTTATAAATGTTCTCTATTCTGAATTATGTAATTCAAAACACACGACCAAGTTTTAATAATTGTTCTCTGTCTAATTAATGTAATTTAGATCACACAATTACTTTTAAAACCAATGTTCTCTATTCGCATATTTATAATATGGAACACACATTCAATACCATTCAATCATATAAAAGATACCATATACTGCTGTAATGACTCGAAGAACTACCGATCTCCCATTTTATGGCTCGGAGTTTCAACGATCTCTCATTTCATGACTCGGCTACTTACCGATCCTTCATGTTAATCCATGCATTGTATACTAAGTATACTTGGTTCTCTTACCAATTTTGGTTATCGAAGTGTTCCATTTAAGAGGCCTATCTGAATATCTGTTACCGATATTCATCTGAAATCCTGCTTCTTAAACTAGGTGATTAGGACAACGCAACCAGCAACTTGCGATACTTTGGCCAAATATTTTCACATGCTTTGCATGATCATATTCCTAGACGTTATACACATCAATGGAATACGTCCTTCACCTCACTTCGTCTGTTATCTAGAATGGTCTTTTCTGACCTCTGTCAGTCCTCTCGTCCAAGGTTAAACTTTAACCCAAACTAGCAATATGAAAGAGTATAGGAAGACACTCACGGTGACTAAAGGTACGCAGACATACTTTGTCGACCCTAGACGACTGCGTGTGTCTAGTTACCTTTAGTCTTCCTGAGTCACTCCGTATACACAGTCACATTCCTATCATCATCCAAGTAACTTGGTCCCAGCTTATGTAAACTTGATGATTCGATTCGGGAGGGCGTTGTAACATGTCAGCTGCAACATTGTGTCGTCATGAAAGCCCCACCTTCATGAAGACACCAGATTGTAGCTGGCATGTGCCAAGGTCCTACGGAATCCTCTCATCAAGGGATACACATCCAGCTAGAAGTGTGATTAGATTATAATCTTAAGTATTTTAAGAATAAGCTTCAGCAACCGTGCTGATCTTCTAACCTCACTGTTTGTTACAGTTGCATAGCTAAGAGAGACTTAAATTGTCTTAAAGCTTAATATGCCTTTACTCCTCCTTACTGAAGGATTGCTTAATTCCATCTTAGTTCCTTAATTTAAGCTTCAGACTAACAGTCCACTACAGCTTAACGTAGTAAGATCAACTTACTAAACTTAACCAAGTTTTATTCGCAACTGAATTTAAATTCAGAATTCCATCTTATTAGACGTCATTTAAATGAGGCCTAATTCCAAATGAATGTATTCATTTATTCACTATAACCTTACTTCAGTTAAGGTTTGTTACGAGGAGATATGATTCCTCATACCGAATATCCTCTGGATCAAACATCTCAAGGATATTAACGAAATCAGAATACAAGATTCAATTGTCTCTTTTATTTATATTCATTAGCTTATATACCAGTTCCGAATATCGTTCATTTAAGAATTCATATTCACTTAACTCTTTTCAAATGTCAATTTAAAATCCATATTGACCTAAGTATGAATTAATTGTACATTCCAACTTAAAAGTTGTATTCAAGTAAAGAATAGATATTATGTCCTTTTAAAATCTATCAACCATCATTTGAATATATCCAAATTCAATGAATAAAATTTATATTCTCAATCTTATTCAAACAGTTCCAAGGTGGTACAACCATTAAAATAACACACCTTTCCTTTGTACTCAATCCTCAAGATTAAAATTTATACAATTTACAAGCCCATACAACCAGACTTCATTCATGCCAAACAACATTAACAACTCATAAAGAAGAAGAATACAACTTTCTCTTTTTCCATTTCCTCGTAGAAGAATAATAAATTCTTAGATACGATCCATCCTTAGCTAATCAGAAGAAGCATCAGAAAACAACATGTCTTTGTTTTTACTCGTGGAAACCATCTGCAAAATTTACTTGCACGGGTCAGTTCATTGAACTGAGCATATTAAGCACTTATCATTAAAATGAGGTGCTCTTAATTAACTGTCTCAATAAAAGAACTCTGCTTTTATGAAACGTTTAAAAATTGAGATGGACATCATCTACGAATTAAGTGCTGATAAGGATGAACAACTTAACAACCCAATCCCCTAATTACCATCACAATCAGACAAAAATATTTACTAACTTTCTCCCAAATAATTACTACAACCCACAACACTTTATTCATATTTCCTTACTGTTTTTATTCCAATAACGCAAGGGGGTTCATTCCATATTTAAAACAATTACTACCAAAAGTAATTTCCTCTAAATAGTTCCAGATTAAAAACATCTGTAAGAGCTAATACACTTATGTATATAATGTTGTTCTAATGCAATTACTATCAATTCCATTCCCTTATAATAGTTGAAATTTCAAGAGATGAATTTTAATTAAGAATTCAAATAGAACTACTTCCCTTTCGTACTACTCATTTAATTTCAAACAATCAAATGCAGAAGAGAAAAGTAGTCATTCACCATGACAACACTGGTGTCATTTCTCAGAATTCAACAAGCAGCATAATACTTCTTTCAAATCAGAAAAGAAGGAAAAATAACAGTTAAATGCAGATGCTTACGCCTAAGGCAGTAAGAAATTCATTCAATATCAAATATAGAATTTCAACTGGATAAGAGAAGAAAATAATTATTACTTCCAATTACCCATCCAATATTCCCTTTCTTTTCATCACAACTGCACTGGATGATTTAAACAAGAAGTGATATCAATCAATGATAACAGCCAAGGAGAGAGAAAATAAAGTCAATAATCAAATGAAAGGAAGAAGAATCATATTATCTCTTCTCACTGCCTAGCCGAATATCAACTATTTAGTACAGACCTGATCCCATAGGATGATTCCTTCTAACAAGTCTATTTCAGTATTCAAAACTTACTAACTACCATTCAGGGAGTATGCCAGAATTCATTTGCATCTGATTCTGTAAGTATCAATATCAACGGCACCTCTAAATAAAATCATTTCCTTTAATTTTTCACCCAACAGACATTCTCATCCAGATACAAACAAGTAAGAGTGTACAGCAACAACAAATCATTTTTCATCGTAATAATAAAAGGATTCGTTTTCCAAACACCAAAGTAAGAACCCAGTTTCGATTCAGTTTTAATGCAAGCAGCAAAGAAGTTTAGACTGCAGTTTGCATGTATATATATATTCCAAAAACAATCATTCCCAGCTAGGTCTGAAACAAGCAAGAATGTACAGCAACAAGCTAAATCATGATTTTTATCATAATAATAAAAGGGATCTTTTTCAACATCAGAGTAAGAAATCAACTTCAGTTCAGTTTTAATGAAACACCGAAGAAGTTTAGACTATAGTTCCTTTATATATATATAAATTCATCATCGAATTCAAAGGAGAATAAAATGATAAGCTCTATTCCATCCAACAAATAACCAATACTCTGTTCCAGATTTAAGAAAATCATTCCTAAAAATCATTCACGATTTCAAACCAAATAAGGAGACATTGAATCATTTTTAAATCAACAAGGGTAAGACAATGGAATGAATTCGCTGTCCCCGGTGAAATTCGTATTCTATGCAATGTAAGGCAGCTAGAAAAATAACTCACACAAACAGTTTCATCAAGAATTCTCACAATTTTTCCCAAATCATTTACACACACAGAAATTAGAAAACAATATTCACATCACTGGTTACTTCATCAACTCAAACCCATAATGGGTAATAAAACCGAATACCCAATACTGTCAAAAAAAACTCATACAGCAAGGATAGATTTCATTTCATTTACTCTTTTTGCAAAGAAAATACCCAAATCGTATTCATCTCCAACAGACAACTCAACCCAGAAATCACATTAATTGTATCAACATTTTCATTTTACAAAAACACCCAACATAAGAGCAGATTTCTTTTAATGAAGACGCTTAACAAAGAGCAAAATGGTTTAAAGAGAAGAGCTGAACATGCCTGTAAAATTTCTTATGGCTTGAAGAAAACCGCGTCCACTCCCTCGGGAGCTATTCTTTTCCACGGTGACAACAACAAGGTTTTCCCAACAATCTCCTTACTTCCACAGGCTCAAAATAGCCGTGGTTAATCAAAACAACAGCAACAATGACCAGAATGGTTGCAGGTTCGAAAGAACCATCAAAAGAAATGCAGAGCAAAACTCAGAAACCCAAATGAACACAATAACCACAAAATTTCCTCTTTCCCCTTTCCAAGGCGAGCTGGTCACCAAGACCGAGATCAATAAATGCATTGAATGCATTTCTTTTTCCTCTATCTCCACGCCACCACCGACTCAGGTTTGGCGAGTTCCACCTTTAAATTTTTGCATGTAATTTCCTTCTTAGCTACATTGCTAGTTGGATATCTCCAACTTTCCATGTTCCCACCAAACTTGGCATTTAAAACTTCAAGGACATCATTTAATGTCCTTTATTAAATTTCTAACCTTCCCTTCTTATCCGCTCATCAGCATGTGTCCATAGGTTCCCTCTTAGGTTAACAATAGTTTAGGTTGTATTGTCCATAGTTAGGTATTCACCTAGGTCGCAAGTCATTAGGATTTGCAATAATTTACATCCCATTTAATTTAAAATCCACATAGGGTAGTAGTTAGGTTATAGGCTAAAACATAGTTATAGGTTCAAACGTAGCCCCATAGTATTTTAATTAATGGGTTCTTTAGTAAGTTTACTAACTTACGTTTATACCAGCATAATGCAGGACGTTTCGTCCTATGCTTGACATATACCTGGCTCACTTACATCAAGGCTCTTACTACCTCACGCTTTCTGGCGTTACAATTTGTATGTAGTTCGGAAATCAAACCTTTTTCCTTGGCATCATGGTACCGAATAATTATACCTGTAACCAGGTTCTGTAACATTTATAATGACCTTCAGTCTGGTTTCAGACTTCATTCCATTTAGAAAGTAAATCGACAAAGTGATCACAAAGAAGGCCGCAACATACCTTGGATCAATGGAATTGATTCAAGGTGTGTTGTCAACAACAATATGAGTTCATCAAACACAAAAGCAAGTCTGTTGTTTCACACTTTGCAAAACACAAGTTATAATGACCTCCGTCCCAAGTAAACAAGTTACAGTAAACAAGGGTTCAGATCAGTAACACATTCTTTTTAAGATTAAAAGATATATCTTAACATAATTATCCTCATTTCCACAGTTACAACATCATGAAAAGAGGTTATCATAGTAGCTTCTAAAAATTTCAAATGAAAAAATAATTGAAAGGAAAAAAATTAAATATCTTCTATTTTACATTAGAGTAAAGAAACATCAAAGATGTAGAAATAATCAAATTTAGAATGAGAGGCCTCCCATTTTACCTTCAAAATAAAATAGTCAAGATGGAAAATGAAAGCTCTTCCATTCTACATCAAAGTGAATAAACACTTAGGATACAGAATGAGAGGCCTCTCAAAATAAAAATCAATAAAGATAGAGAATGTGAGGCCTTTCTTTTTTACTATTTTAGTTTTAAATTTAAATTATGCTGCGATAAAAAAACAAATGTAAGCACCCTAAAATAGTTTAAATATGCAACATATAGACTAGATTTAGAATGTGTATTCAATTTTTTGGTATTTATAAGCTATACATAGAAAATTTCATTTTGTTTAGAATTATAAATTATACTAACAAATATGTCTTCTTTCTCACTTTGAGTTTTATTTTCTTTATACTTGTCTTTTTGTTGTCTATACATTATGTTTATATGTATTAATGTATTCCTTTTTTGAAAATTTCTATATTTCTCACAATACATCATATATTTTAAGAAGCACAACATGTTGATTTATTTTCATAAGGATTGAAATTTGTAGAGGGGAGAGTTTATCTAAGTAGAAAAACTCTACATTGTAGCATAATGGGAGAAGTTTTATTTTCCATTAGTTTAGATAAAGTATGGGATGGGAAATCTTGGTTTCCTTATTTGGTTGATGAAGCAAAAAAAATAGTAGACATAGAACATTACATGGGATGAGAATAAAATGTTAGCACATGATGATTCATCAGTACCCCAGATCAATTATATAGATGAAACATTAAATTATCAATCAATGGATGTAATTGATTCATTGAATGTTGAAATTGGATATAATGAGAAAATTAATGGAACATTCGAAAAATATTAGATCCAATTTATTGTAGAGAATGTCATATTTAAAAACCATTTTTATGCACATGGAGAAAATATAGCCAATGGTTTTATATAAAATATGATTGAGGACCAAATTTTTTAAGGTAAGAAGTTAGGTCCACTAATTTTTGATGTCATGGTGGAGAATATATAGATTTCTTGTAATATTTGTTCATCATTAGTGAAACCAAACATGATAATCACATGTCCAATAGAGAAATTGGTAAATATGAATACAATTTTTCACTAAAAGTTAAAAGGAGTGCTACATTAGAATGTTTAGCCTCTTCAAATGCTTATGATCAAAACTTGGAATATATAGGACTTCAAGTAAAATTAGTTCATATTTCTTCAAAGGATAACAAATATGTTGTATAGGGGACAATTAAAAATATACTTGAAGGAGATATGGTGCATTTTAAATGGTTAGATGAAAATTATTTTGGTATTCTAGTCAATAATGTATTCAACCGTTCTCGTTCCACATGCACCATATAAGAAGATTCTCTCATATAATGGCCTAAAAATTAAGTAGCATACTTTATTAGTTCTTTGATGGATGTGAAAATAAAGGAAGTGCCATAGGATATAGAAGTCAATATGTGGATTTCACTAGAAGAATCACTTCCTAAATTGACATGTCCAATTCCTATTGATGTCTTGAATTACACCTATCCATAACCTTTGGCAAGTAGCCCATATAGACATCAAAAACAAAGGCCCAATATATTAAAATTAAATGTGTCAAATGTAATATCTACTGAAGATGAAGATGAATTCTATTTCTTGGATAAATTAAGAAATATGGTTTGTTGTAAAAATTAATGTCTTAGCTCCATAATACCCTGTGGATCAATAATTAGCGGTTACCACAAGTTTAGATATATGAGTGAGGTTTTAAGAAGATATTTGGTTATGAATGCATTGGGAGAAAATGGATCCATAAAGAGAAATGACATAAATGGGAACAAATAAATTTTTAGCATGAAGCATAACACCATTGATGTATGTCAAAATGCTTGGTGTAATGCTTTACACATACCTAGAAGAAGCTTCTTTAAATACAAGAAATACTTATTAAATGGTGATATTAGGGTAGTGAATGGTAATGTTAGTTTACAAAAATAAAGGCCAAATACTATGGAAATAATTTCTAGTATAGTAAAAATAGTCTATGAAAATTTAGATATAGCTCCTCATTTTACTCGCCCCATAAACCAGGATGGAAAAAGAGTTCTTGTAAGGATGTTTTCAAAAAATTATACCCAATGTTCAATTCTCAAAAAGTGTAATGTGGAACTTTAAATACTAAATATCCCTCCAATGTCACAATCTATCTTTAACAAGATATGATCAAACCATTTCTAAGATGTTTCAATTACAAAGAACAACTTATTTGCAAACTATGATGAGTGTTTGAATATTGGAAAAAATGAAAAATCCAACCCTTACCCAGATATAATCAAACAATTACATAAGTATCAAAAATATATTAATGATTACATTACAAGTTATTGTGTAGACTATTATGACGACATGATTGAATATGAGGAAATCCCTAAAAAATTCTTAAGTTTTATGCATGATAAGATGGAAAAGATGAAGAATTACATACCAAAGTTGGGTAATAATTCTAAGTTAGTAATTTTTAGAACTTCCCCATCTCTTTAATAGGTATTATTACTCATGGACATAAGACATGGGGTTTCAATTTTTTGTCACTTCAGCCTTGATGGGTGTCATTATTCCCTTCATTTAATCAACTCGTTGTTGATGTGATATATAAACCAGAGGTATGTCTAAAGTTATATGCAACAAGAAGAATCTTAGTGATCTAGTAATTGATTGTAGGTATTTTGTATTTTTTGGTGGATCTTTTCACTTTCTTAAGGACTTCTTGGTTAAAAATCTTATTGGAATAAAACTATGAAAACCTATTGGAAGTAAACACACTTTACAGAAATGAATTGCTGAAAATAAACACACTTTTCTTTGGAAGTAAACACACTTTATAGAAATGAATTCTGGAAATAAACAAACATTACAGAAATAAACACACAATTGAGAATGTTGGGAAAATGATTACAAATAAATAAGATCTTAATCTAAAACACATGCAGGGACAAGTCTACAACAAATTTCATCTTAAGGAATTGAAAGTGATACAAAATTAATAGATCTAAACTATTTTCTCAAAATATAAATACCAATAGAAATGAGGATCATGGTTCTTTGAGGAGTGGGCACTTGCTCCACCTCAAAAAAGGATTGGAATACTTAATTTTCTCTCAAAATTAAAATAGCTATTTTATTGATAAAATGTTCTGCAGTACAAAAACAGTTTGGATCTATGTATATCCATCTATATCTCTTTCTCTTGCTTGGGTGAAATGTCACTATCAAAGACAAATATTAGCTCTCCTATATATACTACAGAGGAAGGAATTTCTGTAGAAGGCACAGTAGGTTCTATAGTTTTAGTAATTCTTCCAGATCTTCTTATTTTTGGTATTTCCTCTCCAGCTAGTTTTTTCTTTTCTTGAGCAGTGGCATAAATTTCCAAATCAATTGCAGGATTAGGAGTTGTTATTACTCTCCTAAGAATATCAGGGCTCTGCTTAAAATTTTTAAGAAATTTCTCCCATATTTATTCTCCATTTTTCTTCTAAATGAAATGGTGCTAGCACATTAAATACACTAACCCATGATGTCTGATTGTTCCCACACCCAAGGAATACCTATAGGCCATTTTTTGGATGGTGTCAAAAAGAAACCCTAGAAGGTTTACAATATATTCTAGTTTTGTAGCTCCATATCTAAGGTATATGAGGATCTTCATGACTTCTCTTCATACCAACCCGAATTAACCATCACAGGTTAAATACTTGACTATCCAAAATGCCACTTTGTCAAAGGGTTTGGGAAAGCTGGCCCTTCTAACCCCTGTTATGATTTTCTTCATGTTGTAAATATATTGGGGTCCAGCATCACCCTTTTTCAGTAGGGTTTTAACCAGGTCTTTTAATGTCCCTCTGACAGGGTTTGGGACATGCACAATTGGCACTCCAGATACATTACTTATTGCATTCACAGAAAAAGGAATGAAAATTTTTCTAATCTTTGACCTAGATTTCTCTATATTTATAATGAATTATCTTACCAATTTTTCATTATACTTCGGGAACTTCCTCAAAAATTCCAGCCATCCTTCTTGATGAAAGATAGTTTCCACTTCTTCATCTGCAATGAGTTGGGTATCATCCTCTGGTTACGAATTCTTTTTAATCTTCATGATATATAGGTGATTTGAATTCGTTCTCTTTTTAACTTGTGCGGGTTGGCTGAAGAACCCTTCACTTAGCTACAGAATTGATGAATTTAGCTATGGAATTATTGCACTTAGTTGCGGAACTTCTGTGTTGTAGATGTGGATTGTAAACCTAATTCGTTGTTTCTTTCTTGAAATTTCTCTGTAACTAGTTTTAACATTGTTGGTTCCAAACTAATGATAACTCATTATAACTATGCCGCTAATTTATTCCATCAATATTTTTCTCATGATTACTCACTTTTTATCATGATGTACAATAGTTGACTCATCATATCAACCTTTAAATCAAATCTAATCACACATGCAAACTTTTAATGTAACCTTTAATAAGTTAGAGACCTAATTACCATCCTTGATGATGTAATCCCCCCATCACGATGAATCATCATTCCTAAAAAGTGAAACAAAAGGAAAATGATTAGAAAAATACTTGGAATTCCAAAGAATTTTATTATTATTTTGAATTAGCCATTTATTTGAGAAGATCAACCGCCATTTTTGGTTTTCAATTGATTTCTCAGAGATACTTATTTTTATGGGGGGAAGATATTGCCATTTATTGGTTTTCACTCTCTTCCCTTGTTTTTTCTTTTTTTCCTTATCCTTATTTATTTATTTATTTATTTTTATTTATTTATTTTGGTGAAGAGAGTGCCATTTACTGGTTTTCATTCTCTTCCCTTTATTATAGATCTATCCATCTGATTATTTGATCATTTTGGAAGAAATGGGTTATTCCATATGATCAAATTCTTTACTTGCTTCAATCTGCCTCAAGAATTCATCCTTAGTAGGAGGATTCCTATAAAGCTTTAGCCTATGACCATTGACCAAAAGTATTCTTCTGTTTCCATCAATGGGAAGTAACTGAATAAAACCATTGTCAAATATTTTCTCAATCTGATAGGGTCCCAACCATCTGGTTCTCAATTTATCTTTGAATTATTGGTACTTAGAATTAAACAACAATTTCCAGTCTCCTACTTTGAATTACCTATTCTTGGTATGTGTATCATGTCATTACTTCCTTTGAACTTGGATTATCTCTGTCTATTGAAGTTCTTCCATCCTCAATTCATCCAACTCATTGAGTTAAAGGATTCTCCCCTTTTGAGTTACATCCAACTCAATACCCACCTTAACTATTATCCTCAATGTCTGTAGTTCAAACACAATAGGAAACAAGGGTTTTTTCCCACAAAATAACTCATATGGAAAAAACCATGTTGTAGTTTTCCAAGTTATATTTTAATCTCTGACAGCTTCAGGTAGTCTCTTTACCTAATCTCTTCTTCTTGCTTCAACTATTTTGGTAAGTATGTTTTCTAATTCTTTGTTCGTTACTTCAACTTTTCCATTTGATTATGGGTGATAGGGAGATGACTTCCTATGATCGATATAATAATACATTGTGAAATCTTGGATCATATTAGACATAAATTGTGGTCCCTCATCTGAAACTATGCTCCTTGGTGCTCCAAACTTTACGATAATTATGTGCCAACGGAAATCAGCAACTGCTTCTTTAGTGGCATTTTTTAAAGCCTACACTTTTGCCCACTTTTTCACATAATCAGTACACACAAGAATATGTTCCTTCCCTTACGAAGAAGGAATAAAGGGACCAAAAAAATCAAACCCCATGTATCAAATGGTCTCAACCAGTACTTGAGGTTGCAGAGGCATTTTATTGGTAAAGGTTGGTTGTCCCATCCTTTGACAAGGATCACACCGCCTGATATATTGTTTCAAATATTTATACATAGATGGCCAATAATAACCAGTGCTAAGTATCTTATGAGCTGTTCTTTTCACTGAATAGTGTCCTCCGCTTGGTTCATCATGACATGCTCGGAGTAAGTCAAAGATTTCATCTTCTCTTACACACCTACATAAAACCAAATTAGGACCTCATTTAAATAACATTATATTTAAACATTTGAATTGTGCACTGGTTTTGATTAACTTCTTTATTTTTTTCTTGGTGAAAGAAGGAGGAAACTTCCCTGTTGCAAGATAATTTTCCATATCATCAAACCATGGTGTATCAACTGAAATTTCACACAATTTTTCATCTAGAAAGTTGTCCTTGACTGGATCTTGCTCCCCTGTAGTGGTTAGTCTTGACAAGAAATCAGCTACCACATTAGATTTTCCTAGATTTTCCACAATGGTAATATCAAATTCTTATAAAAACAATAACCATGTAGTTTTTCTATCTGCAACCACTGGTTTGTTCATTAAATATTTAATTGTTGAGTGATTTTTATGTACAAATATTTTGTACCCTGTACTGTAATGTCAAAACTTATTAGTTGCATACATCACATTAAGAAATTATTTTTTTGTGGTGGTGTAATTTCTTTCAGTGGGAGTAAGATTTTTGCTAAGGTAATAGATTTTCTCTTCTTCATCTTTCTATCCCAAAACTACACCAATGGAATTATTTGAGGCATCTATTTGGATATGAAAATTTTTCTCCCAATTAGGTCCTCTCAATATTGGGGAAATGATTAATTTCTCTTTAATTTCTTCAAAATCATGTTGGCACTATTCATCCCAAAGAAATTCATAGATTTTGGTAAGCAAATTAAACATGGGGGCAAGAATTTTACTAAAATCCTTGATAAAGCATCTATAGTACCCAACATGTCCTAAAATTTACTTGATATCAGTGGGGGTCTAAGGAATAGGTAAGTCTGAAATAATTTTGATTTTGTTTTGATCAACCTGAATTCCTTTTTTTGAAATATGGTGTCCTAATACAATCCCTTCATCAACCATCATCAAACATTTTTCATGGTTAAGAGAAAATTGGTGTTTCTCACATCTTTTCAATACTCTGTCCAAAATTTTCAAGGCATCATCAAATATATCTCCATGTACAGTAAAGTCATCCATGTATACCTCTACACAGTCAATTGTGAGGTCTTCAAAAATTGATAATACAACTCTTTGAAAGGTTGCTGGAGCATTACATAGTCCAAATGGTAAAACCCTATAGGAAAAGGTACCCCATGGACATGTAAATGTATTTTTATCTTGATCTTCAGCAACCCTGATTTGAATAAATCCACTAAAGTCATCCAAGAAGGAAAAGTATTATTTAGCTGAAAGGTTGTCTAAGACTTGATCTATGAATGGTGAGGGAAAATAATCTCTTAGTGTGGCTTTGTTCAGTTCCCTATAGTCAACAAAAATTCTCCATTTTCCACTCTTTTTAGGGACAATTATAAGAGGAGACACCCAATGGCTATCTGAGATAGGGTAGATAAAACCTACTTGTAATAGTTTTTCAATTTCTTGTTTAACTGTATCCCTTAATGTTAGATTAATCCTTCTCTGATGTTGCTTAACTGGTCTAATGTTTTCAGTATAGATGTGATGAGTGCAGATACTTGGGTGGAATCCTTTCATATCTTTGTAATCCCAAGTAAAAGCTTTAGTATGATCTTTCAAAACATCAAACAATTTAACTTATTCATCTTTCTTCAACCAACTATTAATATTCAAAATTTTACCTAGTTGAATCTCAACATGTTTGGTTCTAGTGTATGATGAACTGATTTGTTGAAAGGGTTCCATTAAAGTATTTAGTGGAAATGCATGTGGCAACAATATATGATATGTAGCAACATTTGCAAAAGTTCCTTGAGACTAAATGTTGGACAAAGGACAATAAGAAGAATTATGACACTTATCTTGCTGTAGGTTGAACTCTTCATCATTTCTACTTTCTAGAAATTCTTCATCATCTCTTGATATATGTGAAGATGAAGCTACAAATTATTCCTCTCCAAAGATAAATCTCGTTCCTACGGGACAAAATTATCTTTATTTGTACGGAATTTCTATTGGTGTGGTTCTGGAACTAATTATGATGGTTCTGGAACTGACTTTGATGGTTCCGGAACTGACTTTGATGGTTTCGGAACAGATTCTGTAAGCTCTGGAACTAATTTCGTAGGTTCTAGAACTATTCCAGACTAATCTAAGGACAATTTGTGTACCTTCAATGGTGGGTTAATCATATCTTCTATGGCCAACAAAGACAAATTTTACTCATTAATATCAGGATTATCAACCCAGAATTGCTCTTGATTATCACTAAAAGGTTATGCAGAGGGATATAATGAAAATTTCTTAGAATTCTTACCATTTGAGATAGTTATATCACCTAACCTATAATCACTTAAGGCAACAGTTGTAGGTGACCATGGTCTTCCCAAAATAATGGGATAACCCATTGTTTTACCTTTTGGCTACAATATAAGGAAGTCAACTTAATATTCCCATGACTCCACCATAAGTGCCACATCTTCAATAACTCCTTCTGGTTTTGCTACAGACTAGTCTGCCATCTGCAATATGGTGCTAGTAAGTTTTATACCTGTTAATGGGAATGCTCTTAGAGCGTCCACAGTCACTACATTTATAGTTGCTCCCAGATCAACCAAAATGTTATTTATATCTTTATTCACTATAGAGATAGAAATAACAAGGCTTCCAGGATCTCCATATTTGGGAAGTAGGAGATTTCCTGCTAATAAATCAGCAAGTTTCCCATCCACCTTAATAGTCATGGGGTACTTCTTCTTTCTTTTAGGCCTTTTCAAATATAGAATTTTGATTAATTTGTTCAATTCTAGAATTTCCTTAATTTCTTGTAATAGTGGTATTTCACTATTGAGTCTCCTTAGTTCCTGCACCAATTCAAATTCCTTTTTTTATAGCTTCTTTAAATTTCTCTAGAAATGGAGTTTTAGTAGAGTTTCTTTCTGGTTCCTTATCTCTTTCTTTTTCATCTTTCTTGGGGGCAACTAGACTAGGGGTTTCAGTTTCTTCTATCAATTCAGTGATGATAACTATAGAGTGCTAACTATTTTTTCTAGATCTAGTTTGAATATCCTTATAATCTATGGCATTTAGATCAACTAATTTTTCTAGTTCTATTCCTTAGATAGGAGTTGTTTGTTTCTTGGGTTTGCTACTGACTGTGCTGGCATTTGCATTTAGACTATATTTTTAGCCTGTGATTTTTGTGTTGGGGCACCCATTATGGCTTGTTGATTCTGATTAGGATATGTTTTCCCTTGAGCATAGTTATTAGGACTGCATCTAGGTTATGACCAAGCATAAGGATTTCCGTGACCAACCCAAGTTTATTGATGTCCCTGGGTATACCAAGCTTGACTTTCCCAATCTTGGGGATTCCAAGTTGGATGAGGGGCCCAGGGTGGTTTCCCCAACCTTTGTGGTACTGTTTGGGCAGCCCCTGGCATCATCCAAGGATTAGGAGATGACCTTGGCATGAGTTGTCCTTGGGTAGGTTATCTCTTGACAAAATTCAATTCTTTTATTATGGATGATGTACTGGTTTGTTTGAGTTGATTCTTTAGGAGTGGAAGAAGAGAACAAGCATGAATATCATGTTCTTTAGATTCACAAACAAGAC
Organism: Taxus chinensis; assembly: GCA_019776745.2. Classification (NCBI taxonomy): domain Eukaryota; kingdom Viridiplantae; phylum Streptophyta; class Pinopsida; order Cupressales; family Taxaceae; genus Taxus; species Taxus chinensis. The sequence continues at coordinate 397,701,862 of CM034157.1, read as the reverse complement.
ATGCTTTTGTTTTATCAAAAGGACATTCCCTTATTACATATTTCTTCCTGCATCTAGGATAATACATGGCTAATGGTTCAGTTTTGGTATTTTCTTTAACTTGTAATCCATCCATAGTAGAGGTTAATTAAACTAAAATATATGTTTTAAAGTTTTCTCATTAATCCATTAGTTTGTTCATATTTGGATTTAAAATTTTCACAGATTTTCCCTTCCTAGGTCCACCCCTTGTTCTAGAATAGATTCTACAAATATATTTAATTTCATTCATCTTTAATTGATCAATGTTTCCACCTCCTATCATGTTAAGAGCTTCCCTAGATTCATCTTCCAAACCTTTAAGAAAAATGGTTTTACTTAACTCTTCTTGAAGTACAAATCCATTACTTTTACTTACAAATAGGAATCTATCCAAATAATCTTCTATATTCTTAGTCTCCTCTTGCTTGATTTTGAAAAACTCTTCCTTCCTATTTCAACCTCTATAGTAATCTTGATATTTTTCTAGGAAGGAAGTTTCTATTTGTGCCCAAGTGGTAATAGAGTTAGATGTTAATCCCATGAATTACCTCATTGTTGCATCCTTTAGAGTGTATGGAAACAAATTGAGCTTTTTATTATCTATTTTGTATTCATAGGTCTGACATAGTAACTTAAAATCAAACAGAAATTGGTCAGGGTCTTCAGATGACATCCCTCTAAATGTTGGTAAATGTGCAGGTAAAATATTTTTCATTGTTGTATTATCCTCATACAGTTGAATTGGATAAGTAAAAGTCCTATCAGGTTCTCTTTCAGCTTCTCGTGCCATTTCTGAAGTATTTTCTAAAATTTTCTCCCAATCAATGTGGTATTTGATCTTCTTTAGGGAAGGTGAAAAATCAGGAGTAGGAGGTTGACTACTCAATTGAGAATAAAAAAATTCCCTAAATGGATCTTGAGAAATAATCCTTCTTCTTAAAGTTCCACTTCCTTCTGGTTACTGATCCAAGAATTCCAAAGATGGTAATGTTGTTTCTTATCTTACAAGGGATAATGGTGCCTTCAATTCTTAGTCAATTTCCTTATTTAAAATAACAGATAATGTTAATTCTTGTTTAGATATTTTTGGGAGAAATCTACCCTTGGAGTCTCTTGGTCTACTCATAAATTTTGTGATAGCTTAGGGAAGATTTCTTCAATTACTAAATGTATGATTGTTGTTCTTTGTTGACACCTAATTATAAAATTCTAACTAGTGGTTCCCCAGAAATGGTGCCAAAAATGATCGGTGTTTTTGTTCCCTTCATTTAATCAACTCTCTGTTGATGTCATATTCAAACGAAGGGTGTGTCTAAAGCTATATGCAACAAGAAGAATCTTAGCAATCTAGTAATTGATTATAGGTATTTTGTATTTTCTAGGAGATATTTTCAATGTCTTAAGGACTTATTGGTTAAAAACCTTATTGGAATCAAACTATGAAAACTTTTTGGAAGTAAACACACTTTACAAAAATGAATTGCTGGAAATAAACACACTTTTCCTTGGAAGTAAACACAATTTACACAAATGAATTTCTGGAAATAAATAAACATTACAGAAATAAACACACAATTCATAATGCTAGGAAAATGATTGCAAAGAAATAATAACTTTATCTAGAACACCTACAGGGACAGGTCTACAAAAAATTTCAACTTAAGGAATTGAAAGCAACACAGAATTAACAGATCTAAACTATTTTCTCTAAAAATATAAATACCAAAATAAATGAGGATCCTGGTTCTTGTAGGAGTGGTCCCTTGCTCCACCTATAAATAGGATTGGACAAATAAATTTTCTCTCAAAACAGAAATAGCTGTTTTATTGATAAAACATTTTGCACTACAAAAATGTGTTGGATCTGTGTATATCAATCTATATATGTTTCCTTGTCTATTTCTATTTTTTTATATATCTACAAGTCTGTATATATATATATGCTTCTTCCAGGGGTGCATTTATGGCCGTAACTATTCCACTGATACGATGGAACTAAATCATTCCTAGAATAGATGTTGAATATGAACATGGCTGGTTGTACAACTATGAGATAATTATCCTAGATCTACAAGTATGGAGAGTCAAAAGTCTTCTAATCTGCTTCTGTTTGATAGGATCATTGTTTTGAAAAATCATCAGCTGTTTGGAATAGGTTATTATTAGTTTCATAACTTTAGTAGAGTTCAAGAACTAAAGGAAATAGTTCAAGATCTAATCAAGAGAGTTCTAGAGATATCGACAGGAGTTATGGAACTAATTTTGATAATTCCAGAACTAAGTACTAGAGTTCCAGAACTATGTTTAGGAATTACAGAGATTTTAAATGTTAAAATCATAATAAAAAATATATGGAAAAGTACATCCTAACTTATATCATATGAAACAAAAGTCACAAAATGCAATCAAACTTAATAAAAAGGAAAGTAAGGTGAGATCATTTATTGTATATTTAACGGGCATATTCTAGCCTCATCAAGCCTTCCATTTATAAAAAGAGGTGCAAACTTCACAATGAAGTCAATATCCTTTTTCCTTTTCATGCTCGAAGAACTAGTGACTGATGAATATGGGAACCTATTGTACAAGAGTGGGTCTTCAAAAAATCCACTACATGATGTATTATTTTAAAAATAATTAATATGAAAAAATGTCAAGTGTATAAGGCTGTAAAAATCTAATCTATTTCCATAAATGTATCTAAAAATTTCTTTTCACTCAAAAAATTGTCACCAATCCTCTACTTATAGCTAGACGAAGCTTCAAATTTTTAAAAAAATCATTATTTGCTTTCTTTTTTTATCTATGTTGATAGTTATAAGGGTTTTTAATGAAGTGTATGTAAGATTTTTACCAGTGGGACAAACCCATTAAGATATTGGTGGAACATTTTGAAGATTATCTGTTATGTTATGGCAAGAGCATACATATTATTTACCAAATATCATGGATGCATATAGAACATGCTAGGATGATTAAAGATCATTCACATCGTACCTTATTCAAGATGTATATGATTTCAAATCCTTTATAGGGCCACATTTACTAGATGGGAGTCATAGGATTTTGGGTATTAAAAATCCTCAATACTTTAAATTCCATGTCATAAATGGAATACCAATGATGCCATAAAAAACAACCAAAAGGGATCTTGTATTTTCTAATCCCATTAATGTATGACATGCATTTCTAGATGGAAACCCATACTTTCCTAAAGGGAAACCTCAACTAGCACCATTTAATACTTTGAAAGAGATGGAAGAAATAAAGATAAGAATATGAGCCTATATTAGTCAATGGAGTAAAAGTTCTATACATGGAGGGAAATCATTCTAGTTTCTAAACATAAGGTATTGGGGAAATGTTTTAGATGCTTTAGATAATCCCTTCATCAATAGTGATATTCTAGAAGGTGATTTTTAGACAAGAACTAGAAAAAACTCAAATACTAATAATGATTCTCATCATTCTTTTGATGATTTCTTGAGAAAAAATGTCTTTACTAATGAAGAAAATTACGTGGGACGTAAATGTAAACAACCTAGAAAAGAATTCAATTTAAAGGAATATGTTGTTGGGGATTTTTTTTTTTTAAATGGCCAAGATTAAAGAATAACCCAATATGAATGGGTAAATTCGAAGGGAATGTCTACCCTTGTAAGGATACTGATAATGGGACATATAAGGTAATTTTTCGATGGTGGATGCCAATTGGAAAAATGAAATTAGGAAAAAATTTGTATGAGAATTTCTTACATAAAAAAAAGAGTAGAAAGAAGGAAATGAAGGAACAAGTGACATAGATGTGAATATTAACCTTTGGGCTTGGTCACTAAAAGAATGTTGTAATCAAGAAATAATAAGAATAATAGAAAAGGGAAATGCAACCATTAAAGAATATCAAGCGCAAATTCAACAAATTGAGGATAGCCAAAGTAATAATGATGTTGAATGATTTACTATAGATACTAAAAAAAAAATCAAATACAATATGTGATATTTTATCTAATCTCAAGCTATGGGTTTTATGAAAAATTCTATTTTTCCCTTAATATGATGGAAATATATGTTTTATGAAATCATTATTAATACATTTTAAATAATATTATCTTTAATCTTGATGTATATCTAACATATGATAAAATGATATATTCCTTCGAGACATAAAGTTAACATTTTAGTAAGGAGAATGGTAACAAACCCATTATACCTGTTAATTCATTCATTTCAATATGGAGAATAATAATGTCACTTTTAAATAAAATGGTTGTCAAATATGGTCATTCCTGTATTAGTGTACACATTGTAGTCTCCTTCTACCTACTCCCTTTAAATCCCAAGAACATCAGTATATCACCCAATGTAAGTTGGGCGCTAGCTTCATGATCACATAGGCTCTGAGGCCATCTTTCATGTGAGCCTTGTAATAATACTTTGCCATTAATAGAGGAATGTTTGTAAAAATAGAGATACATGTATTTATTCTAGTACAAAGTAAAAAAACTAGATCTTAAACATAGATGTATCATAATGTAAAAGTAAACACTAGAACATCACAGAGAAGTCATATTTAAACCATGAACAATATGAAACACACTAGGGCTTGGACCATAAACATCGATATTTGGAATAACCCACCATATATTGACTTTAAAGTGTTCATAATAGCGAGATTACATCAAAAGCAGCCATATTAGGATGAATAAATCAAGGAATGACACTCTAACACTACAAAATGACTTTGCAAAGAGAGCCCTTACCATATTCTTCCATGAACCTAAATATTTCTTGACTAGTCTCTCACACCATCTCTTCTCTCTCCCCCAGCTTCTATCTAAGACCCAGGCACATTTATACATGCATCTCTACACACACATCTCTCTACTCGTACTAACCACACACACATGCATCCCTATTTATAGATCCATTTCATGTCAAGTGGAAATTTGCTTCTCTATAATTGATTTCTTATGCCAAATTTCCATAGCCTCCACTAACCATAATGATTCCCCTTTGGAAAATTATTTTCATGGAATATTATTTACTTGACCTCCAAGACTCCAAGTTGTAACCTTATCCACTCATCATGCCTACTCGAGTATTCACGTGTTTTACATATAATACCATATCCAATGATGCGGCTAAGTCTTCAAACCCTATCCTTATTCTACATGCCAAATTTTTTGTGCTCCATGTTTACTTTGACATGTTTTTACAACTCACTAAACTGCTCATGATCACTTCTATTCTCCCACGCACCATTCCTTGAGGGCCTTTTCCATTACTTGCACACCCTGATCTACTACTCCAGAACTTAGTCACTTTTCTAGGATCAATATTACCCCACACAAAACTTGTTTTCTATCCTTATAAATAATTTGATCTTCCACAATGATCAAAGAATGGAAGGAAAGAATAACCTTTATCTGGATTACGCCAAGGAATAAAATAATATATTCACTGCTGAACAAGGATTGGGAAGTATTTATTGAATGCCACTTAAATATTATTCCAAACTTCCACCTCATCCTACACTTGCTAAAATAAATCCCCTGTCAGTACACTGACTTCATCAAATGATAAGTCTTCACCCTTATCCTTCATTATATCAACAAGATTTTCCATCTTCTTGCTAATGTCACTTAGCGTGTCCATCCTTTGTGTAACCTGGGGATTTAATTCCTTTACTTTATTTTTAATTAAGGCCCTTAAGCCTTCGATTTCCTTAGAATTTTTCTCAACTTCTACTATGATCTTGTCTCATTCTGCCTTATTACCCTTGTTTTTCTCTTGGAACTCCTTTAGGTCCGCATCATGGGTAGAAACCAATATACTTGCCACCATGTCCATGTCTCCATAGTTGTTGTAGAAAAAATTGGCCATGTATGCCATGGTTTTTATACAGGCAAGGAGATCAGAGTACCGAGTTATGGTTTCTTCAATTTTTGATTTCTCCTTGGTCGTTTTTCATGCCATAACTTCCTCCACTGACTCCAATGTAAGTGGTTTCTTCTCTATCATGATAAAACATGTCAATTCCTCCAGGAAGTGGAAGAATGACTCTTACTTCTGTGTAGGGGAGCTAAATTTGGGTGTGCTAAAATAATGGAGTCTGAGATAGTCTCCTATTTCTTTTAGGCTTCACAAACTCTCAACTTCTCTTCCTTTAAATCAAGATTAAACTATGAAATGATCAAGTATTTCTTCTTGACCCACTTGTCCCTCTCAATTATCTCCTTGTTATTTTCCTCTAATTCTTCCTCCAAGGATCTGATTCTATTATTCATCCCAAATAACCTTGCCTCTACTTCCACATATACCTTATTGAGCATGTTACATGCCTTCTCATCATTTAGTTGTTGGGAATCCACAATAGGATTTAACTCATTGGGATTCTCTATTTATATTAATGCATCCATATTAACCTTAAATTCGAGGTCATTAACATGGGACTTGAATGTCCATGATAACATATTCCTTGTACGCATGTACACACTACCTCTATCAAATGACGCCCCAAAAAAGTGTTGGTCTATGGGAATCATGCTATGGAAATGCACATGTAGGACCTTATTTGTATCACAGACATAAGTCATCATAGGTCCTTATGCTATTGTCATGCCCTTTCCATAAGTGTGCGATGATGTTGGGAAGCTGACTGCTAAAATAAGGTCTCTGCCCATGCTCTTTCTCTTTTAATATTTCTTTAGCACTATGGTCTACCTCATGCTCTACTAAGTTATATATGATTCCTGTCACTTCCCTTTCCACAGTGTCATCTAACTTCCCTTCAGCCAGGTACAGGGTCTTTTGTGCACTCATCGATACTTCTTCTTCACTTCCTTCTATATTATGAGAACCCTCCTCATATTCATTCTGATCCTCATCATATTTGTGTACATCATACATAGTGTTATTCTCACCTTCCTTGTACTCCACATTCTCCTCATAGGACTCGTCACCCTTCATACTCTCCATCTCCTCAGATTTTGAACTCTATACCATCTTCTGCTCCTTCTTCACTAGTGACTTGTCTATCACAGGGGACCTTTCTTCCTCAGGTGACTTCTCCTTCATAGAATATTTATTTCTTTGAGTGTAAGTAATCTGGCCCATGCTTGACTCCTATACCCCTATGGTCTGTATTGTACATGCACTCGGTGCCTTATTTTTTGAAGTTTCCTCTCTTTCTCTCTTCATCCCTTTCTTTTAGGTAGGGTATTCCTTGATAGATACATCATCCTAAATGTAATTTCCATTATTGAACATGGGCCTCAGGTGTATATGCACACTTACCATCATTTTTCTTGTAATAGGTAATGACACAGGTTTTAGCATACATAGGTCATGGGAGACATACTTCTCCACATATGCACATTTCTTTGGATACACCAAAATTATGCACACGGTGTTCTTGATCTACCTCACTTAGATAAAATATAATTTTCTTTGCCTCCTGAAAATTGTTAACTAAACTCTAAAAATATTATGCTATGAAGGTAAATAGAAGCTTACACCATGGGATTTTTGTGCCATCTGTTAAAGTGAATATGCCTATGTAGAAGTGTTGGTATATAATGAATTCACCCTTACCATCTACCAAGCCTATAATTTATTCAAGGATTGTCCATTCTACCCAAAATTCATCACACATTCATTTGTACCACTTCTCCAAGCATGCCTTATATGTAATAGTCATTATATCACTAGTGTATGCTTTGAACCTCTTAGCGGGGTAAGCTTCCTCATCATGGTACTCTCAGATATAGCTATTCGGCCCATCAGGAACTCTAATATTTGAAAATAAAATATTAAGAAGTTATCCCCGTCAAGTGTGGCATCTATGATATCCTCCACAATGAAGGTTGAGAGGTTGTAGATCATTCCCTCTGAAATATTCCTACAAATGTTCAACCATCTCTTGTTGACTTGCATCCATTACTCTTGTCCATTCAACTTGGTGAGTAGGTGCATGACCATCTTCATGACTGGGTTGGTGATCTTTATGATATAAAAATAGCATTAACCCTTCTTATATTGATACACTACAAATGTTTCCTTAATAGTTTTCTTATCACCCAAGTCATCATCTAGTGACTCTCTCATGAAGATAAGTCCAGTGTATTTGGAGATAAACCTAGTAGTTAAGCACATTCTCCTTCCTGTGAAGTAAAAATAATCTTCGTGCATGTGCATGTTTCACTATTTTTTGTAAGTTTTTAGATGAAACAGATAAGGGTGTGGGCCAAGGAGGAATATCTTTTGTAATGGTCAGTTTGAAGATCATTTCACATGTTCTGACTTATTGACCCAATGATGACTGTGGGAGCTTCCTTTTGGTTAAACTACCTAAAAAACACAACAAAACCACAAGAAAGAGTTGAACAATATATTTTAGTGGGCTGCCTAGCATTTTCTAGATCAAGTAATTGTGATACTTCCTCGGTGGTAGTTTACCCACTGTTTAATACAATTTAATGCAAGAAATGACATAACTAAATAAGGTTCTATTGTATTTGATATGATTTAGGTATCTCATCCAAATACAATAATAAAATCTAACATAACAGGACATGCTATGATTATGAGTCACTTGGAAAAGGTTATTGGGATCTTGTATTAGCATGAATACCAAATACAAAGACCGATGATGGTTTAATAAGAACCAACGGTGGTTACTGTGGTCTGGTAATAACTCAATAGTTCATGGTTTTGGGGATTTTTCTGAGACTGAATTAGAGATGGTAAGGAGTTTTTTTAGGTTTGGGGAGGTGTTGGGAATTTTCATTGGTACTCAAGAGTAGATAGAGGTGATTAAAATGGTTATGAGTGATGGGACTGGTCATGTTCAAAGGAAGGTAATAGTGGTGGGGTAAAAATATAAATGGTGGTTGATTAAAAAAGGTGAAGAACTCTTATAATCTGAAAATAAATTAAATGGTGCAGGTTAAGGACACACTTACTACTGTGCAGGTTAAATGGCTAGGTGGTGGTGATGGTTGATCAGTGAAATGGTGATCAATAAAAATCATTCCTTGAAATACTACTGTGAATGAATTTAACTTCTGATCAATGGTTGCGATGGATATGGCTGTTTGGATTTGTAAAAGAGCTCTAGTTTTTACTTGCATGCAAATATCCTTTGCTCCCAAAACTCAAGAATGTGTCTAACCTCTCAAACAAGGTTACCAAAATGGTTATATGATACCCAAAGATGGTTTAGGGTTAGTGATGTCGGTTTCAGGTTAACTGACATTGGTTAAGGCAAGATATCCTAGGTTTCCTAAAATATCATATCTTGGCTATCCTCTTCCATATTTTTCTCATTTGTGCTTGTTCTAAATGAATTTTTTTTCTTGGATATGTGGGAATGTGGTTAGAGGAAGACTAGGCATGTGCTTCTAGGGTTATACTAATTCTTAGTTAAATAAGGTAAGTAGGGATAAGTATTAGTTAGTTATGGAAACATGCTATGAATAGGTATATGGTGAGGTGTCTAGGTGAGGTTGTGGGGTGAGGTGGAAATCGGTTTGAATTAAGGTAATTAAATAATGAATGAAGTGAGGATGAATATTAAATTAATTGTAAATAATTAAATTAGTATTAATGTGGGGTATAAGGGTCATGGTTAGATGAATGCATTTAAGTTGGCTATTTGAAAGGGGACCAAGGGGAGTGTGACCCAATTTTGGTGTCTACATTTTCCCCTTTTTGTTGTGTAGCTTGTATTGGTAAGCGATGCTGAAAAATAAGAAGTGATTGCCCCATATGTGGGTTAAGGTGACCCCCCTCAAACTGGGAACTTATGAGGTGTAAGATGAAATCAATGAGTGGTTTGATACATGTGTAAGTGGTGAAGATAGGTTGGGAAGGGTTTGAGTATTGAGTGAAATGGTGATTGTTAAATTGGGTAATAGATAGTAGGAGGGGGTCAAAATCGGGTCATGGGTAATGGAAATAAAATACACGCACACAAATAGATTGCAACACGGTACCAAGTTGAAGAACTTACAAAATCTACATCATCTGAGGTTGATAGATTTATCCAAAAAAGGGTGAAGTAGTTCATTATCCAAGGTATAGGATATAGTCTGGAAACACAACATAGGTTAGGTATGGGAATGTTTAGGTATGTTCCGGTACATTAAAGGTTTGGTTAGGATTAACGTCACGTGAATAGGAAAGGTATGGTTGTTAGGATAAAATAACATAGGTAACAACATCACAAGGTATATCGAGTACATAAGGTCAGTGGTCACACCAAGTTGATATGGTTCAAGAAAATAGGTCATGACACAGGTAAGGTGAAGCTATAGGTAAAATACTGATTCCAAAGAAAAAACAAAGGAATTGTAAGGGTAGGATGAGCTTGTAGATATGGTTCACTTGGTGTCCAGATTGATAAAAAGTGAGCGAGCATGAGTGGTGATAGGTGAAAAGAGAGAGAGGTAAGGGAAACTAGTTTGAAGGGTGACTAATGATGGTTTATGTTAATCGACGCCAGTTCACTAGGGCATAAATATGACCAACGTCGGTCATAGCGGATTGGGATTAAAAAACAAATTTTTTCTTTTTGTGGAATCATTTTTCATTTTCCAATAGTATAAAATGACAGAGGAGTGGTGGAAAAGTGGAAAGTGACAGAGTGAGATGGGGAGTTGAGTTGGCGATCCTCAGAGTGGGTGATCGGTCATTAAATAGGTGGGTCCACAAGATCAGTGTGAGAGATTGGGTTGGTTGGAGGTGAGGAGGGAATTCAGTGATGGAAGAAGTAAGAGAGAGGTTAGGTGGACCACCAGTGCAGCGGCCTGATGTGCTCCCATAGAAATGGCATCATGGCGAGGTAGGATTCGGTTCCATTCTATGTTTGTTAGATGATATTGTTTATATAGATCAGGTTTGTGTAAAAAGGGTTTGGGAGGGAATTACATTTTAAATTGGAAGGAGGATTGATGAAATAGGACTTGTAGGAAGTGGTATGTAGGTTAAAAAGGGGTGAGGATGGGTTGAGGTGAGATTTGGGTAGGGAAGGGTAGGGCAGTAGGGTAAAATGTGGAATTTTTAGAGAAAAAGGGAAGTGTTTGGAAGAATTGAAGCCATGAGAGTGACTGAAGTCAGTCAAGGGCTAGATGAAATTGGTGGTAGTTAGCTAGAATCAGTCAAGGATGACGTGATTGATGCCAATTTTGGGATATTGTTTCCACTCAATAAGAACTGATGTCGGTCAGCATTTAGAGAAAAATGGGCAAGCAAATGAAAGGGGGTGGATGGCGGAGATAGGTCATGAGATAGGAAGATATTGTCAAAGGAAAATAGCTTAGGTAATAGGTATACATAGGGATGATTTGAGGGTGGGGTGAGGGAGATAGGTCATGAGTAGGAAGGATCTTGGGAATAGGTGGTGAGGTCTAGGGTTAATGTGGGTATGGTTGATGTTTAATCAAGATATGATTTGTTGGATGCAGGCAAGGGACTAGTTGCGGATATGAGAAAGGGTACTGCTCCTATTATTATTGGTATGAGGGAGTACGAAAACCAAGGAGTGGTGCCATGTTGTAGAGGTAGGCTTTATTGGGGTTAGATGCTACCGACACGTAGTCTGGGAGCTGATTTTTATGGTTACACTCATTGATCGATGGGATGCGCTAACCAACACCTTTCATCTTCCAAAAAGTGTGATTATCATAACCTTGGAGGATGTTTATAGGATCCTGTGACTACCAATAGTAGGGATGTAGGTGTATTCTATTACCTCAAAGGCATCTGAGGAGTTTATGTTGAAAATGTTAAGTGATGGGTTGGCGGAGTTGTGGTTCCATAGCACCAGCCTGAGTTATGGAGAAATATACACGGTCAAGGCCACACCACTAGTTCATGGAGACCAACTCTAGGTCAAGTACCAAAAGAGGTCATACCGAGGCACATGGAGGGTGGTGAGATGTTAGCAGGATGCTACATAGGAGTAATAGAGGAGGAGGAGTAGACAAGTGAGACAGGCATTGAAGGTATCCCATGAGGAGGTGATTGATATCTGTGTGAACCTCCATTTTTATTTTTTTATATATATCGGCCTGCGTGTCGAAGAGAGTGAGGATGTATATGATATTTTTTAGTTTTTGTATAATGTTTGTATAAGTGTATATTGGATGGATACACATATTTTTATGATGAGATTGATGATTTTGCATGATGTACTTGTGTTAGCAGAATTTGATTGTTATTTGTAGATATATGGAGTCAGGTCATAGGCATATTTTGTTAGAAGTTTGACCCAAGGAGTAGAATCCCATTTTTCATTTTTTAGATGTTTAATTCATGGCCAAGATTAGGTTCTTGTTTAGAAGACAAAACCATAGGACACAAGGGTTAACTATGAAAGTAATGGTTTCAAGTGATGTGCGACCATGGTATTCCATATTTAAAAAGATGAAAATTATCCATGAGAATCATGCTATGAGTAGAGCTATGGTAGTTATGTCGAGGATGAAGTTGAAAGATGATGGATAATCACATGATTCTTATTTACTCATTGATCCTTGAAAATGGGTAATGTGGAAGGTGAATATCACTAAAGGGATGAGTGATCAATTAACAGAAAGTGATATAGGAATTGATTTCAACAATAAAATGGTCGAAGATGCAATTCATTAAGGGGATCAAGTTCAGTTTACCTTTGAGTGATGACAAATGATAAGAACCTGATCCATATGCATGGGTAAGAATATAGGGTCCAAGCCAATTAGGAGAAAATTTTCCATGTTTACTTTTATGTTATTTAGTTTCATGTTAATTTTCCTTTAGGATGAGGTCGTAGACCTGAAAGGTTCGTTAATGGAAACATTTTTCATAAGCACATTTGATACATTTTTGGTAGATTTGGAGATGGTCAAGAGAATTGAGAAGACATTCATCTAATAACTCAAGTTGTACCAAATGATCCTGGAAAAAGTCATCGTCGTTGAGCATGTCTTGTAGTGAGATGCAGAGATATGGAATCTAGAATTCAAGAGGAAAGACAACCTCAGTACCATAGACCAAAGAATTTTATTTGCAGAAGTAGAAGTGAAAATAATAGTGCGATAAGCCCATAAGACAAAAGGAATGTGTGAATGCCAATCATTGCCAGTATTGTCAACTACTTTCATAATAATTTTGTTCAAGGTTTTATTGGTCAATTCTGCTTGGCTATTGGTTTGCGGGTAATAAGGTGATGATAAACTGAGTTGGATGCCAAAAGTGTAACAATAATTATGTAGGGTTTTTTTTTAATTGCTTTCCCTTATTAGTGATGAGATGGTGAGTAGCACCAAAGTGACAAATGATGTGATGGTCGATGAATTCACATATTTTCTCAGATTTTGTAGAAATGAGAGGGATGACTTCTACCCATTTAGTGTAATATTCAGTAGCAGTTATAATCTATTTATAGCATTGTGAAGAATGGGGATTGATCTCTCTAAAAATATCTAAGCCTCATTGAGAAAAGGGCCAAAGGTCTCATATTACCTGTAAGGTATGACTAGGTGTGTGATGAAGATTAGCATGTTGCTAGAATTTTACACAACATTTGACATAGTCACAAAATTCATGGTTTAGAGTTGGCCAATAATAGCTAAGGTGAAGAATGTGTTTAATGATAGCTAAATCACTAAATTGGCCTCCACAAATTTCATCGTGAACTTCTTTGATGGTGTAGGGAATTTTAGAAATTGTAATTCATCGTAAGAGAATACCGTCGAAGCCACACTTATGAAGGAGACCACCCATGATGACATAATAATGAGTGAGATCAATGGGTAGAATGGAAAAGGAAAGATAGTCTGAAAAATTCTTAAACCAAAGGTCACGTGTGTTAGGTACAATGATTCTGACAGATTAGACCTCACAAGGTAAGTAAGAGGGTGATTGTAACCTTTGTATTATGATAAAGATTTTAGAGTCGGTTGGTGAGGTGGGTATCTAAGAAGACAATAAGGCCATAGTATCTACAAATTTATTGATAGAAGGTGGGGTCGTTTGCAGTTCGTAATAGTCAAAGGTAGTCAAAAGTATGTCTACATGATATTTATACATTTTAATTATTTCATTACGACATTGCTATATACAATTGACTTGGTTTATGACCTGCTGGGAATCACCAAAGATATTGATTAAATTAACATCTACGGCATAAGAAAAATAGAGACCCAATACGAGTACTTCGTATTCAAAAATATTTTTTGTACAATCAAAATCTAGTTTGAAAGATAAAGGCATAGGTTAACCATGAAGAGGAATGAAGATCAGACCAGCCCCACCTCCATGGTGACACTTGGACCCATCAAAGAAGAGTGTCATTTGGTAAGCGGTTTTGTCTAAGGAGAGCGTAGCTATGGATTCATTTGGGAAATTGAAGTTAGAAGGTTGATTCCCAGAAAGAGGTGTGTCTGTTAGTTGGTCAGCAATGGTTTGGCCCTTGATATATTTTTGATGAGTTAATTCGAGGTTGAGGTTGGCAATAAACATAAGCCAACGTGCAACACATTGATGTTGATATGGTTTGGCGTACATATATTGTAGGGGGTTAGTATTGGTAATAACAAAGGTTTTGTGGTTGAGTAGGTAATGATGGAGTTTGGTGGAGAAAAAAATAAGGCTAAGAAAATTATTTCGGCATGGGTGTATCTAGTTTCATAGTCCAGAAGGGTACAACTTATGTAATAAACCACTTGCTCCCTGTGTTGCTCATCACAATAAGCGAGCATGAAACCTAAAGAATGGTCAGTGGAAAAAATATATAGGTAAAATGGTTGGTAATCCTTAGGAGGAATGAGCATTAGTGGTTTAAGAAGTTATTGTTTTAAAGCATCAAAGGATTTATGGCATTTATCATCCCATTTGAATGAATCATCCTTCTTAAGAAGATGATTAAATGGTTGACATCGGTTGGAAAGTTGTGAGATAAAATGAAAAATGGATTGTAACTTACCTTGTAGCATTTGAAGTTGATGTATATTAGTAGGTGGAGGCATTTCTAGAATATCCTTTAATTTACCAGGATCAATTTCTATTCCATGGAAATAAACGATGAAACCAAGGATTTTTCTTGAAAGTACCACAAAGACACACTTCTTTGGTTGAAGACGAACACAATACTTGATGAGGCAATCAAATATGACCTTAAGGATGATCAGGTGTTTAGCTCGATGTTTGTATTTGACAAGAAGATAATCTACGTAATCTTCCAATATGCGATGCATGATGTTATGGAAGATGTAAGTCATGACTCGCTGATATGTAGCACTAATGTGTTTAAGGCCAAAAGGCATGACTCGATAGTGGAAGGTCCTCCAAGGAGTGATTAAGGTAGTTTTGTGTTGATCTTCTGGAGAAAGTAATATTTTACTATAACCTGAGAAAACATCCATAAGTGATAGCATTTCATATCTAGTGGTGAGATCAACTAGTTGGTTAGTGTCTGGTAGCAAAAAATCATCTTCAGGACAAGCTAGGTTAAGGTCACAAAAGTCTATGAAAATGTAGAGTCCCCCTATCACCTTTGTGATAGGAACGATGCTATAAATCCACTGGGTATAGTCAATGGGTAGGATGAAGGAAACTAAGATTTTGTGCTTACATTCTTGTTTACCCAGAAGAGCAATACGAGGATGCATTTTCTAGAGCTTTTGTTTGATGGGTTTGGCATTAGGAATGGTTATGATATTGTGGACCATGATTTTTGGGTCAATGCCGGGCATATTGGCATAGGACAAGGAAAAATCATTTCTATGGTCCTAAAGGAAAGAGGTAAAAGCTTCCTATTCAGCAACATCTAAAGACTGACCTATCTTTAGGTTATGCAGGTCATCCTGAGTATTAATGTTGATTTCAATAGTCGATTCGGTCAACATGGTTTTCATCTCAGAGGGTAACGACCGGTGAATATAAGAGTCTTCCGCACCAAGGTAGGTGAGGATGGACTCATCATCCTGACATTGAATGACATTCATAGAAGGCGTATCATCACTGATCATGTCAGGATATAGGAAGGGGAGAGAAGAGGTAGCCTCACCATCACAGTGATAGGTCAAAGGTCCCAAAGAAATTGTATTTACGAAGAAAAAAGTTAGGAGGAATAGATTTGGGATCTATGGACTTCATGGGTGAAGATGGTGGCATGGGCGAATGAGGTGGAGAATGTTTTTCTTCCTCAATGAGGTCGACGGGGGCCTTCTTGGGAGGTTGTGTGGTAAAGCCAATGCCACTACAGTCATTGTGTTTATGGGTGGTATAGGAAATGACACTATGGTAGCCTTGTTGATAAAAACCAAAGCCAAATCATTTCTATACGCAATTGTGGAGGAAAGTGTGGGCGAAGTAGCGGTTAGTAAGGGATTGTAGGTTAGATGAAAATGGTCATGTTTGGGATGGAGGTTCATGTGAATAAGAGACAATATTAAGTCACCCATACCTTAGATTGGTCTGAAGGTGGGAAGGACCATAAGGAAAAATATCACCTACATGATAGTCATAACTAGCGTGCTGGAACAGGTTCCCATACTCGTGAAGAGTGAGGAATGTGTTGATATTGTATAGGCAGTACTCCTCTAGAGTGAGGCATTGAAAAACACCTTCTAAGGCACCAGTAGTCGATATGTGGGTAGCAGGGATAGATAACTCACTAGATGATTGGTAAGTAGATGAATCAGCTGTAGAGGTTGTGACAACAGTAGGAATAGTAGGGTTAGATGTGGGAAAGGTGGCGGCAACATTGGTAGATGGGCTTGTGGGTGAAGGTGAAGTGGGCGTAGTGATAGATGCTTTGAATTGTAAAAGAACACCATTGTGCTGGTACAACATGTTACGGGTCTTAAATGGTGACAGTTCGGCACGGATGGTGTAGTTATGTCCCTCATGCTCAAATTTTACACAATGGTGTAAAGTTGAAGGGACAAAACCCATGACATGAATCTAGGGTCTGTCAAGAAATAGGTTATGTTGGAATCTCCCCTCTAAGATGTAGAATAATTTAGGGATAGTGCGAGGGCCTATAAAAACATGAATGATAATAGTTCCAAGGGTGGAGGTGATGGTGTCATTGAAGAATCACAACATAATTGGGTTATTATGCATACAATTATAAGGAATATGCATTTCATTGTATGTATGGGAGGAGTGATGTTAATGCTAGCACCACTATCAATCATGATGTTTTGTATGCATATGTTATCAATATAAACATAAAATTATAGGATGAGATCATGGTCATCTAACTAGGGAGGTATAATCTCCTCTTTAGAGAAGCTAAGGGTGGTGACTTGAGGAGTGGTCGTGGGGGTAGAATGAGGAGATGATTTGGTTAGCGAGGCCATGTGGTGAGGTGTGATAATCGAGGCTAATGGTGTGGGGTCATTGGGCATAATTTAAATTGATTGTAATACCTTTATAAGGGATTATGTGTGGGATTTAGAAGTCTGGACAAGATCATACAAAGAATATTTAGAGGAGACTGATGTAATTGTTTTATCATCACGTGATGGATGACCCCATCAGAGATAGGGTATGTAGGTCTGTGGATGGTGATTTTGGGAGTGGGTGAAGAAGGTGTATTCAGCACAGGGTTGGTTGATGGGCTACTTACTTTTTCTATCCCTTTGTCCTTCAGAGCGCAGGTAATAACGTGAACCATGTTAATCCGAAGGGAGGTGGATGGATAGGGTGTGTAATGAAATTTATAATGAAATGAGGTGCAAAATCCTAATGGTGGATATGAGTAGGGCACACTGAGATTTTGGTGGTGGTTTGGCAAACTCTCTAATACGGATCATGTTGATCTCAAATTTTGGTGGTGGAAAAAATGGTTGTGAGGGTAGAGATACTGGTTGCTGAATCATTAAAGGATGATGATGTGTGGTGTCAGGTGAAGGTGAAGCATGGTCCTCATCAAGAAGTTTGTCCTCGTCAAAATTTTATTCAGGAGGACAAAGTTGGAGAAGAACGGTTTTTAGATCCTTACAATTTTTGACATCATGTCCTAGTACACGATGATAGGAAAAAATCTTGGTTTTATGAAACCATTTCGGTTTTGGTTTTACAGGATCATAAGGTTCAAGTAGTAGTAATATGATGATGGAAGTATCTAAGTGGTTGGTTAAAATGTTGGCATAGGACCTCGCTAACAGATCACAATGGGAAGTGAGTGTGGGTTTGGGTACAAGTGTGGTTGATTGTGAAGGAAGAGGCTTTATAGGAGGGGGAATGGATTGGTCTACTAGTTTGGTAAGCGGAATGGTCTTAGCTATTCCTGTCATCTACTTGGGTAAAGGTGGGGTAGAAGAGTTGGAGATGGAAGGTTTGGTTGGTTTGACTACCTTATTGGAGGGTAGAAAATTCTTAGCTTTGGGTTGTACCTTCTTCAGTAAAGGTGACATGGGATTATGGGATATAGAAGTAAAAGTAGATGGTGGAAGAGGATGAGTTACCCATGGGGGAAATTGGGTTATGGTAGAGGTGGTTGGTGGAGGTTGGGTAGGTGACATTGGTTAGAGTCGTATAGGCAAGGTTGGGGTTATAGTAACTGGTGGAGGTATAGGTGGAAAAAAGTGTACAGGTGAGGGTGAGGAAGTTTGGTTTTTTGGTGAATGAGGTGTAACAAAGGCTTGGGAGGTAGGATTAGGTTGTTTAGATTTTGACTGGCCTTGGGTATGAGATTTTTTGGTCAAGATTGATGGATAAGGCCCTAGGATGGATGGAAGGGGGGAAGGTCAAAAAGGTGTGGTAGGAGAGACTAGTGTATGTGGCCTAGAAGGTTGGGTTTTCCTATTAGGTGTGAGGATAATGTTACTACAGACTTGGGAAGATGTGGGTAAGTCTAATCTGACATGTGGGTAAGGCTTGATTTTGGCATGACACCTAAAGTGGCTATGGGTCTTGATATAGGTGGGGGGATAAGTGTGGGTAGGTTTTTAGGTTTTGGAATAGTTTTAATGATGGGTAGAAGTTTTGATGGAGGTAGTGATGATGAATAGGAATCCATTTCAATCGGCATGGTTAGTGTAGTTTTTGTTGCCAAAAATACCTTTGGGTAGATCGTGGAAGTATCTTCATGAAATAATTTAATTTGGATTGAAATGGGGATCTAAAGACATCCTCACATCATGGAATAATCAATGTAATCCAAATGATTGACTAGTAGAGAAAATGAGACTACTAAAGAAGATGATGGAATGGGTTGGGTAGAAATCCCTATAAACTATGTTTGTGAGATAGGGAATTGGCTAGCCTTGTATTCTGTATGTAAAAGAGATGAGATCATGTCAATAGGGTCCTAGGATGCTAGGGGAAAAATGTCCCCAAAAGGTAGTGACATGTCTGAAGAATCTCCCATTGGTAGGAGAGATAATAGGTTGGGTGAGGTAGAATTCTCTCTTGATGGAGTAGAAGGCTATGATGATTCTCTTGTGGATGGGAGAATAAAAAGTGTTGGCAGTTCAAAAGGATGGGAAGCAGATGATGACATGACATTGGTAAAAAGTGTGAGTTCCTTTGTTAGAGAAAGGGGAGATGAGAGGGATTCCTTTGTGGGTGGAGGAGTAGAAGAGGTATGCTCCTTTGTGGGTGGAGGAGCTCGTGCCAAGATTTCCTCAATAGATGAAGTAGGTAGGTTTTGATGAATAGTTGGCACAATATACAAAACTGCATGAATTTCATAGGCATTATTTTTGCTGGATGAAAGTTTGCTATTTTGATCAAACGATGGTTTATGATTAGGGAATGAATTTTTGAAGATGTTAAAATTCTGATTTGCTGGTGCATTTGGGTTGTTTATGACAAGGTCTCCATTGTCTCTCAAATATTGAACAATGTTTTTAAAAGTTATGCAATTGCCATCACTATGTCCTTTAACGCAATGATAATTACATTATTCATGTTCTTTATACCATGCGGGCATAGTACGAGTGGGGTCGAAACCTGTATGAGGTTTTATCGGAGGAAGTGTAATGGTGATCTAGAAACAAGTGCTTGAAATTAACACTTTTAATCATTTCAAAGGATCTTAAATTTTAATCAAATTAAAAGGATTTTAGACTTCCAAAAATTGATTAGAATATGATTTAGGACTGAATTGAAACTGAAATTAAGTTTACAATTTACTCAAAATTTCATGGTTTGATCGAAGCCCCAAAAGTCATTATTTCAGATTTAATTGATTTCTCCAATTTTATCAGTTCTAATTATAGTTGCATCCACATTCATTTTTGGAATTTAAATTAGTTACAATTATCAAAAAATTGAAAATAAAAAATAGAACACAACACTAGATTGTTTACGGGGTTTCGAATTCCTACGTCCCCAGGTTCGTGGTGAACCGATCCATTAATAATGTTTAAAAATTTAAATATAATAACCTTTACATTAACCAATAATGAATAAAAAAACCTACAAAAAAGGTTTTTAAAGCTTCTAAGGATTTTAATGGAGCTCAACCTATGTCCTTCACCTTCCTGATCCAATTGGAATAGTGTCTCCCTTTGGTTCCATGCCTTTGTGTGACTTTAATAGAAAATAAATCTATTACAAAAGCTCCATATCTTATAAATGATCATACCATTGTGATCATCTTGAAATTTTGAACAACTTTCATATATAACTTCAGATCTGGTTTTGAGTGGAAGTGCCTCAAAATTGCATTTTTCCAAAACTTTCTCCTTATTGTCTTGACACAGACCTGACACACTTGTCCATTACAAATACAAGCAAACTTTACTAATACCACTTATAAGAGGGTGGTGGGTTGGTAATGCCACTTATCTTTTTTAGATGAGGTGTTGGGTTCAAATCCCCCTTCCATAGGTTTAGGTGCCCAATTTATCAATTGACCCCATATTTGGTGAGAAAGGGATAGGATAAGCCTTTAAATAGTTTTTTGTCCTCAAAATCCTCCTTATCCCATGGGATTAGGCTTATTTCCATGGAATGGATTAAAAAAATATTATTATTATTATTTTAAATCCAAACTATCTAAAAAATCTACCAAGTGTCTTGCCCACAATATGCCATTTGTCCATGTTAGAGTGTGCCACATCATCATTTGACCACAACTTTGAATATGCATATCTTTCGCATACGAACTCAGATTTGGTGCATTCAAAATGCTTTAGAAATCTTACGATGAGCTCTATACCATGGAACTATTTTTTTTTAAATTACAAGGCCATCAATTTTTTCTTGTTGCCAATTTCCATGTGTCATCTTGCCATTGGTCCACTTGTTGACCTGTTGACCAACATTGACTTCCCTATTGACAGAACTTTGACTGGACATAAATTGAGCTCAGAGTGTCTATTTTTCATGTTCTTATAGTCATCGGAAATATCTATGAATTCTATACTACATTGGCATTGTCTGGGGAAGTTTAGGGAACTTCTGACACTGAAAAATATCCCCTAATGACTCCTCCCTACCGAGAAGGATTTTTGTCCACAAAAAGCTATTTATCAACCCTCAAATAATTCTATCTCTTCCTACATGACACAAACACATACAAGAACCCAAAAAAATGTTATAGGTTAAAATAAATGCAAATAGTTGATTAGCTAGTCACATAATCGATCATATAATAACACCTAATTAAGCTAGTGTTCAATTGAAACACTGAAACCTTGTCAACTTTGCGCACAACTATGAACTGTCATACCCCACTATAATGCAATCATAAATAACTGCCTAGATAATAACACCCATTCTATTACAGAAAGGTAGTGTTCAACAGTCACTTTGTGATATAGCTGATTAACAAAAATTATAATTCCTTAACACAAATCAATATACAAGACATTTAAACTGCCCAAAATTAGGCTAGTTCCCACTATCCATCTAAAACTATAACAATTGCAATTATTCACTATGTAGAATAAAATAGACTATCAACACTAAAAATAGCTATAGTGAACAACTGAATCCACGTGAATATACCAAAAACATTGTATCACCATCACAAATAATAAATCAGATAATAACACCCATCTATAATGGAAGCTAGTGTTCAACTAACACTTTGTGATTATGCTGATTACAACTGCAAATATTCACTATCCAAAATAATTAAACCATCAATGCCCAAAATGGCTATAGTCAAAATTTGAATTAACATGAATATGCCAATATTATATGCATACACTGAACTGTAAAGGGATAGATTATAAACTATATGCTTACCCAAATTGGTGAACTTCCATAATCTGCAAAATGATCACCTGGTGCCTTTGCAAACCAGTTTATTAGTGTAATAAATTTACACCCTAATTGTAACCACATCTGATAGTTACAAAAATCAAAATTTCCCAAAATGAGGGCCTTATAAATTAGTGCAAATAACACATGTGGATACAACAAGTTTGTCTATCTATTACAATATCAAACATGTGCCCGAATGGGTCTTATAAGCATCCATAAATTTACACAAATGACAACACTATAAAACTACAAGTTTCAAAATCGACATTCTGATGATGCCCATATCCCTACATACTGTTGTCAAAAATGGAATAACCAACCAGAATGTGAGAATATGAATATGAGTATGATGAACCTATCACTCAAATCTTCTTTACGACTACTTCCAAATTATTTCAAAGCTGAATATAAACATAGGATTAAATCCCTGAAATATAGGTTTACAAATGTTTGCATACTATCACCAATTACCGTAATGTAAACATAAAGTTGAGGAATGTTTTACCCATCCAATTACTTGGATTTCTCTGTTTAGGTGGTTTTACTTCCCCAGTACTAGAATGAGCATTTACATGAGTTAGATCAAAAAAATTTGGTTTGACATTATTTTCCTTTTTAACAACTTTCCAATGTTACACTGAAGGAACATACCAACACATCTTAACATCATGACCATTCCTTTTACAATGGGAACAAAATTTAACTTCCCTATTTTTAGGAGTCTTACCCATTTTTCCATTCCCAGAACTCTATCTAGGAAAATGATTCCCTTGTTTAGGAGAGGTAACCTTTTTTCCATTTCTTTCCTTACTAGAGTGAGATTGGTCTTTTGCACCTGCCTTATCTTTCATAAAAGGAATTAAATTCTTTATCATATTTTTCCTCTTCTAACAATATGCTATAGAATGATTAGTACCTTCACAAAACATGCAAGGAAAACCATACTTTTGTCTACTGAAGCTGAATCGTTTAGACTGAGAGAGAGTTGTATAAGTCTTAGGATTTAATTTCCCCTTAGTACTATTTTTAGTGTAAGTGGGAGGAGATGGAATTTCATTACCTTTCTTACCTACTTTCCTACACCTTTCATTGTTCCTCCTAATGGTAGAATCCTATAATTCTAGAGACGTAGATCCTTGGCTATTGGAAGCTTGTCTTCCTTCAACTACTTTGGAACTTTCTCCAATTTCCATTTGCCCACTAGTATATCCCAAAATTACAAATCGAGGCTGATCCTCCACCTATATTGGGTTAGCATCACCTTGTCCATTTTTACCAAGGCCCTTTCCATTAAATCCCATCTTAAAAATTAGTTTAGACATAATTCCCTTAGTTTTTTTTTCAAACTAACCCAAAGGAATATCTAAAACTAAATGAGATGAAGAATTAACATGTGAACAACTTACAATGCATTCTTTCATAGTACCTGCATCTGATTTGGAAGGAATTTCCTTCTTGTGTTCACATTGTTACAACTTTTCCAAGAGGGCATCCTTGGTCCATATTTCTTCCTACAACTCTTTAACAAAAACCATCAACTTCTTTCTCTCTGCAAGCATCTCATTGACATACTCCTCTTTCTTGGTTATAGAGGATTATGGCTCAGATTTTAACCACACTATTTCCTCTTCTAAGGAATAAAAATTAGCTCTAAGGAAATATTTTTCTTCCTGAAGTTTTTGTTTAATGGCTTAAAGCTCATCTAGTTGCTCCTATTTGGATGACTTGTCCATGATTCCCTGTTCTTGCAAACACAACATGTACTTCCAAAACTACACACTGCAAAAGAAGATTAACAAGCCCCAAAATGTCTGCACACTGAAAATTGAAATCAATACTGAAACTAAAGCCAAATTTTCAAACACAATTAGAAGCTAATCTAGCAATCTAATCTAACTGCTTTGATACCAAACCAAACTTGATCCGAAAACGAGTGCTTGAAATTAACACTTTTAATTGTTTCAAAAGATATTTAATTTTAATCAAATTAAAATGATTTTAGACTTCCAAAAATTGATTAGAATCTGATTTAGGACTGAATTGAAACTGAAATGAAGTTTACAAAATTTACTCAAAATTTCATGGTTTGATCCAAGCCCCAAAAATCATTGTTTTAAGATTTAATTGATTTTTCCAATTTTATCAATGCTGATTATAGTTGCATCCACATTCATTTTTGGAATTTAAATTACTTGCAATTATCAGAAAATTG
The DNA here is from genome assembly GCA_019776745.2 of Taxus chinensis. Classification (NCBI taxonomy): domain Eukaryota; kingdom Viridiplantae; phylum Streptophyta; class Pinopsida; order Cupressales; family Taxaceae; genus Taxus; species Taxus chinensis. The sequence continues at coordinate 397,677,414 of CM034157.1, read as the reverse complement.
AAAATAAAAAATAGAACACAACACCAGATTGTTTACGGGGTTCGGAATTCCTACGTCCCCCGGGTTCGTGATGAACCGATCCATTAATAATGTTAAAAAAATGTAAATACAATAACCTTTACATTAACCAATAATGAATCAAAAAACCTAAAACTATGTTTCAGACCTTCGAAGGATGTTAATGGAGCTCAGCCTATGTCCTTCACCTTCCTGATCCACTTGCAACAATGTCTCCCTTTGGTTCTACGCCTTTGTGTGACTTTAATAGAAAATAACTCTATCAAAAAAACTCCAAATCAGATAAATGATCACACCATCATGATTTTATTGAAATTTTGAACAACTTTCATATATAACTCGAGATCTGGTTTTGAGTGGAAGTGCCTCAAAATTGTATTTTTCCAAAACTGCCTGCTTATTGGCTTGACACAGACCTGACACTTGTTTATTACAAATACAAGTGAGCTTTACTTATACCACTTACAAGAGGGTGGCAGGTTGGTAAGGCCGCTTATTTTATTTAGATGAGGTGTTATGTTCAAATCCCTCTTCCATAGGTTTAGGCACCCAATTTAGCAATTGACTCCACATTTGCTGGGAAGGGATATGATAAGCCTTTAAATAGCTTTTTGTCCACAAAATCCTCCTTATCCCATGGGATTAGGCTTATTCCTGTGGAATGGATTAAATAAAATATTATTATTATTATTTTAAATCTAAATCCACTAAAAACTTGCCAAGTGTCATGCCCATAATATGCCATTTGTCCATGTCAGAGTGTGCCACATCATCATTTGACCACAAATTTGACTATGCATATCTTTCGCATACGAACTCAAATTTGGTCCATTCAAAATGCATCAGAAAGCTTACGATGAGCTCTATACCATGGAACTAATTTTTAAAAAATTACAAGACCATCAATTTTTCCTTGTCACCAATTTCTACGAGTCACCTTGCGCTTGGTGCACTTGTTGACATGTTGACCAAAGTTGACCTCCCTGTTGACTGAAATTTGACGGGACATAACATGAGCTCAAAGTGTCTGTTTTTCATGTTCTTAAAGTCATTAGAAATATCTATGAAGGATCTACTAATGGAATGGTCTAGGGAAGTTTAGGGAATTTTTGACACTAAAAAATATCCCCTGATCAAATGGATCCAGCTTTAAGGATTTTTTCTATGGCTAAAAAAATAGGGCTCTCTAATCGAAGTGTACTTCCACTACTCCCACCGGAGTTGAAATGCCCCTATTGGGGTGTACTTTCAGACAGGAGAAAGTTTGGAAGAATATTGGGCCTAATTAGAAGGATGAGGTGGACCCACCTTAAGGAATACCACGTTAGTAGATCCTTTGGGATTTAAATAGTTATTTTGGGGTTTTGAAGATGAAGAAAAATAATTTTATTTGAATGGGGTGTTCTTGTTCTGTAATTGGATTTTCTTTTCTTCAATGACACGAATTTCCAGTTTTTGGGCCATGGTGAACACTTCATCAAAGGTTTGGAAGGTTTAGACTTACAGAGTTGGTGAGATGTGTTTGGGAAAAGATCTAGTAAATAACTCAATATGAGCTTCAGTCTGAGGTAGTTGGAATGTCAATTGGTTAATGAGACTCCACTAGTGGGAAATGAAATATACGATAGATTAATTTTCATACTTTCGGGTTGAACAGAGATTGGTCATGGTGACTTTCTTGGTAACATTGATTGAAAAATGATCTAAGAAGGCTTGGGATACTTTATTAAAGGAATAAATAGAATTTCAAGGTAGTCCACTATACCAATCCAATGCTGGTATTGTCAGGGACATCAAGAAAGTTCGTAGGAGCATAGCGTCATTGTGGGCGATTAGATAACACCCATGTTTGAATGACCACACGTGTTGCTATGGGTATTCTTTACTATTGAAGTGATTGAATTTAGGTATTTCCCCATGTACTGGGTAAGGACAAGTGGGAGTAGATGGATGGATAGGCTCATTACATATTTCTTCATATGTTAAAGAATTACAGGAGCCAAAAATAGATGTTAGGTCTGCATCTTCTCCATCATCATTTTAATGAGGTCATTAGTAGATTGGGATGAATGGGTGCCCCTGTAGAAAAAGGGGGTTGATGCTGAATGTGTGAGGTAGGTGTTATGCTAGTGTATGGTGGCACTAAGTATGATAACTTCACAGGAGGAATATATGTGGGTATCACATAGCTAACATAAGTGATAGGTGAGGTCAGGGGTTATTGGTAGTATGTGTATGCGGGTGGGGTAGTCGTAACAACTCTAGTGGCGATTGGGGGTAAGGATTGTGGGATAAAAAGGATGAGGTTTTGGAAAGGGGTGTAAGTTGCTGACACCGGAGGTGGTTGTGATGTAATGGGTATATGTGAAGTGGCGGGTGCCGATGAAGCTATACTCATAGAGGCTGTCAGAGGGATAATCGATGTTATGGTCACAATCGATGAAATAGATGTTACCATTATAGAGGATGCTAGATTTTGCTGAGACACCACAAGTGATAAAGTGCATGACGATAGTGCCGAACTAGTGCTAGCTAATGCAAAAGTGGGGGCAAGATCAGGATGGATAGATACGGACATGTCATATATTAGTTTTCCTAAGGAATCCAAAGTAGAGGAATGAGCAAGGTAGTACTAGAGGGTAGTGGGATTCTGGTCAAGGAGTCTCACAAAATCCTTATCACCGGTAGTGATGAGGATAAGTTACATCAGATCCATAGGTGATAGAATGAATGGCGATGATGGACTATGTGGGAGGGGATGGCAGCTTGCGTGAAATATGAGGGTGTTAGTTTGGTTGGGAGTTAACACCATGTGAAACAACGTATATCAGGTGAACTGTACTCTGTAAATGACATAGTGAACAACAGAGATGGGACAAAATAGATTATAGGAGGGAAATTTGGTAAATTTTTTGATTAAAATCTAAACAGAGTGACTGACACTAGTCTAATTGACTGATGATGGTTAACAGGTGACTAATGTCAGTTATAGGAACTAATACTGATTACTGTGAAAAAATGACAGTTTTAGCAAATGAGGCAAAAACTAATGATTTTCAGTCAGGATAGGTGTAGTTGATGACTGTTATCAGAGTACAGAGAGTACAATGATACACAGAGACTCAAAACAGAAGAGAAGATGAGATAAGTGTCTTTTGGGTAAATTAACCAAAAGAACAAAGAACTGAGGCCAATTAGGTAAATCAATGGTGGTCATATTTAAACCTGCGGCGGTCATTGGACCGATGCCGGTTACTGTGAAATCTAAAGAATAAAGAAAAATGAATTTTTGTGAATTTATTTTAGATGAACAATCAACCCAGAAGTCTGGGGATGATAAGATTAGGTCCTGACACACTCTAAGAAAGTCATTATACTCTAACTGTGATGGTAGAGTGTCAAAGGAAAAAATAAAAATGAATAATCATATCCTCACACCTCACAACACAAGTCAAGCACAAAACTAAGAAAAATATGTAACCCAAAAAGTGATTTTAATGTGTTTAGCTTATGCTATTTAAAATAATGACTCGTGGATTTAGAGTAGAGTCTTTTTATGGGAAGGCTTCCTAAGAAGAAGGAAATTCTAAAGGTGAGGTTTCAGGATATGTTATGGCGGGGGTGGGCCATGTTTTTATGGGGTACTAGATAGAAATAACTAGTTGGGTGCCCACTATAAATCCTCTAATCATGTGATATTGACAACTTCCTTCCGAGTGGGATGTTGTTTTAAGAAGATGTATAACATTTCAAATTGTTATGAGTTTGGCAAAGAGAGAGAGAAAGAATGTCCTTTTCTACAATTCAGTTATGTCAACGATCAGCTGGGAATGAATTCTAGCATATAGGTTTCCCTCATTTTAATGTGAGCTATGATGCAATGAATCAAAATGTTATGCAAGTGTTTTAAGCCCAACTTAAAGTGTGATATTTGATGTAACAAGTAATGAATAGGAAGAGGAATGCTCTTTTACTAATGCAATACAAATGAAATAAAAGAAGTATTATTTTTACATCACCAAACACATGATTGATTTTAGAAAATAGAAAGAGAGAAATATTCTAGAGAGGAAAATTAATGTGTAAGCGTTTTTAGAAGGGAAAAAAACACACAACTTTTACCTAGGAATGAATAAAATGCAAGGAACCCCATATGGGTCCCAATGGGCATGCCAAAATGTTTCACTGTTTTCCTTAAGTTATTAGATGAAATAGATAAGGGTGTAAGTCAAGGAGGAATACCTATTGTGATGGTCAGTTGAAGGTTTTGCGTGTGTTCTAACTTCTTGATCCAATGCTGACTATGACAGCTTCCCTTTGGCTAGGAGGAACTACCTGAAATACAAAACAAGACCACAAAAAGAGGATTAAATAATATATGATCACCTGGGCTACCTAGCGTGTGCTAGATATAGGAAGTGTAATACTTCCTTGGTGGTAGTAAACCCACTATTTAATACAATTTAATGTAGGGAATAATGTAAATAAATATAATCCTACTGTAGTTGATATGATTTAGGTATCTCATCTAAATTCAATAAGCAAATATGACATAATAGGCTAGGCTATGATCAGATCTAGAAATGGGGTAAATAATCAAGGTGTTGGAACAGCTCAAGGTTAGATTCTGGGTCATTTGAGTCACTTAGAAAAGTGTATTGAGATCTGGTATTATCAGGACTGCCAAATATAAATACCAATGTTGGTCTATTATGACCAACGATGGTTACTCTGGGCTTAGTAATAACTCAATAGTTCATGGTTTTAGTGATTTGTTTGAGACTGGATCAGAGATGGTGAGGAGTTGGTTTAGGTCTGGGGAGATGTTGGGAATATTCAGAGGTACTCAGGAGTAGACAAAGGTGATTAAAATGTTTATGAGTGATGGGAATGGTGAGGTTCATAGGAAGGCAATAGTAGTGGGGTAAAAATATAAATGGTGGTTGATAAACAAAAGGTAAAGAACTCTTAAAAACTAAATAGAAATGAAATGGTGTAGTTTAGAGACACACTTTTTGTTTTGCATTCAATGGTTGGGTGGTGGTGATGGTTGATATGTGAAATGGTGATTAGTGTCACGGCAGTGCTTCCTGGGATGCTCATGTGAATGCAAATACCTTATTATCAATGGTTGTGTTGGTTATGGTTGTCTAGATGTGCAAAATAACTCTACTTCTTGCTTACATGCAGATCTCCTTTGCTCCAAAAACTTTAAAATGTGTCTAACCTATCAAACAAGGTTACCGAAATGGTTATATGATAACCGATGATGGTTCAGGGTTACCACTATTGGTTTTAGGTTAATCAGTTTCGATTGAGGAGGGATATCCTACGTTGACTAAAATAGCAGATCTTGGCTATCCTCTTCCACCTTTTGTTCATTTGTGCTAGGTCTAAATGGAACATTATGCTTAAATATCTAGGAATGTGGTTAGAGGAAGAATAGGCATGTGATTTTAGGGTTATACCAATTCTTAGTTCGTTAAGGTAAGTAGGGCTAAGTCTAAGTTATTTATGGAAACATGTTATGAATAGGTCTATGGTGAGGTGTCTAGGTGAGGTGGTGGGGTGAGGTGGAAATTGGTTTTAATTGAGGTAATTAAATAATGAATGAAGTGAGGATGAGTATTAATTTAACTGTAAATAATTAAAATAATATTAATGTGGGGTATAAGGGTCATGGTTAGGTGAATGTGTTTAAGTTATTTATTCAAAAGGGGACCAAGGGGAGTGTAACCCAATTTTGGTGTATACATTTTCCCCCTTTTTGTGTATATTTTATTGGTGAGCGACGCTGACAAAAAAGGAAGTGATTGCCCCATGTGTGGGTGAAGGTGATCCCCCTCAAACAAGGCACTAATGAGGTGTAAGAAAAAATTGGTGAGTGGTTTTATATATGTGTAGGTTGTGAAGATAGGTGCTGAAGGTGTGAGTATTGAGGGAGATGGTGACGGTCAACTCAGGTAATGGGTAGTAGGTCGTGATCAAAATCAGGTGATGGGTAATAGAAATCAATCACACACACACACGTATAGATTGAAACATAGTACCAGGTTAAAGAGCTTGAAAAATATACATCGTCCAAGGTCAATAGGTTTATCAAAATAGAGGTGAAGTGATTCAAGTATCCAAGGGATTAGATATGGTCAAGAAACACAACGTAGGTTAGGTGCAGGAACGTTTAGGTATGTTCCAATACACCATAGGTTTGGTCAGGATAAACGACATGACACTGGGAAAGGTATGGTTGTTAGGATAAAACAACATATGTAACAACATCACAAGGTATAAAGAGTAAATAAGGTCACTGGTCACACCAAGTAGGTCAAGTTTGGGAAAATAGGTCATGCCATAGGTAAGGCCGAGGTATAGGTAAAATAACAACTCCTAAGATGTAGAAAAGGAAATGTAGGGGTAGGTTGGGCTTGTAGGTATGTTTCAATGGGTGGTCAGAATGATAAAAAGTGGGTGAGCACAATTGGTGGTAGGTGAGAAGGGAGAGGGGTAAGGGAAAATAGTTTTAAGTGTTACCGAAGCCAGTTACATGTTGACTAATGCCGGTTCACTAGGGTATAAATTTGACCGACATCAGTCATAGCAGATTGGGATTAAAAAATGAAAATTCTATCTTTGGTAGAATCATTTGTTATTGGCCAATAGTAGAAAACAATAGAGGAGTGGTTGAAAAGTGGAAAGTGATGGAGTGAGATGGAGAGTTGAGTTGGCGAGCCTCAGAGTGGGTCATCGGTCCATTCGATAGGAAGGACCCACAATAGCGGTGTGATCGATTTGATTGGTTGGAGGTGAGGAGGGAAATTGGTGATGTAAGAGGTAGGAGAGGGGTCGCATGGACCACTAGTGTAGTGGCCTAATGTGACCCCATGAAGATGGCATCACGACGAGGTAGGATTCAATCCCATTCTACGTTTGTTAGATGAATTTGTTTGTATAGATTGGGTTTGGGTAAAAATGGGTTTAGGGGGGAATAAAATTTTAATTATTTAAGGAGGATTGATGAAATAGGACTTGCAGAAAGTGGTATGTAGGTTAAATAGGGGTGGGGATGGGTTGAGGTGATATTTGGGTAAGGAAGGGTAGGTTGGTCGGTTGGTAGAATGTGGAATGTTTAGAGAAAAAGGGTAGGGTTTGGCGGATTTGACACCACGATAGTGACTAATGTCGGTCAAGGGTTGGACAACATTTGTGGGAGTTAGCTGAAATCAGTCAAGGGTGAGCTAACCAATTCTAGTTTTTTGGGAGACCATTTCTAGTCAATAAGAATTGATGATGGTCTACATTTAGGGAGAAATGGGCCATAAAATGAGAGAGGGTGGGTAGGGGAAATAGGTCATGAGTAGGAAGGTATTTCTAAAGGAAAAAAAGGGATGGTAATGGGTATAACTAGGTATGATTCAAGGGATTTGAAATGGATATGGGGGAGATAGGTCATGAGTAGGAAGGATCTTGGGAATAGGTGGGGAGGTCTAGGGTGAATTTGGGTATGGTCGAGGTTTAATCATGTTATGATTTTCTAGATGTAGGTGAGGGACTAGTTGTGGATTCCAGATAGGGTACTACCCCTATTAGTATCAGTATGAGGGATCACGAAAGCCGAGGAGTAGTGCCATGTTGTAAAGGTCAGCCTGATTTGGGTCAGACGATACCGAAACATAGTCTAAGAGCCAAGTTTTATGGACGTACTCAATGAAATATGGGATTTGGTGACCAATACTTTTCATCTATTGATAGGTGTGATCACCATCAGCTTAGAGGATGTTTATAGGATCATGAGACTATTGTTAATAGGGATGTAGGTGTATTCCATTACCTCAGAGGTATCTGAGGAGTTGATGTTGATAGTTTTTGGTGAGGGGTTTGCAGATTTTTGGTTCCATAGCACCAACCTAAGTTTTGGAGACATGTACATGGTCATGGCGAGGCAACTAGTCCATAGAGGCCAAATCCATGTGAGGTAACAACAGAGGTCATACCGAGGCCCATGGAGGGTGGTGAGATGTTAGCGGGACGCTGCATGGGAGTAGAGGAGTAGGAGGAGACAAGTGAGATAGGAATGGAGGGTATCCTATTAGAAGGTGATTGATATCTATGTGAACCTCCATTTTTGTTTAGTTTTGATATATATCGGGTTACATGTCAGACAGAGTGAGGATGTATATGAGATTTTTGAGTTTTTGTAGATTATTTGTATAAGTGTATATTAAATGGATACACAGATTCTTATGATGAGATTGATGATTTTTTATGGTGTACTTGTGTTAGCAGAATTCGATCATTATTTGTAGATATATAGAAACTATGTGTATTAGGCATGGTTGAGATAGGTTGGTGTAGGCATGATGATGTCAGGTCGTAGGCATGGTTGAGTCAGGTCAGAGGCATGATGGAGTTAGGTCAGAGGCATGATGGAGTCAAGTCATAGGATTGATGGATTCAGGTCATAGGCATGATGGATTCAGGTTATAGGCATGATGGAGTCAGGATATAGGGATGATGGAGTTAGGTCATAGGCATGATGGAGTCAGGTCATAGGAATGATGGAGTTTGGTTATAATTTTTATTTAATGTATAAGTTACTGGTAACATGGGAAATAAATGATGATGTATATGCATGTGATCATTTGAGTTTCTAAATATTTCCTATAGTGGAAATGTGAAAATGATAAATGAAGGATGTGATGATGTGGTAAATTTTTTTATTGATTGTTGCTTGTTTGGTTTAATTTCCAATTGTTGATATAAAATAGAAACAATCTAAGGTAGAATGTGCATAGGAAAATGAATGGGAAAATAGGTTAGGGTGAAGAGTGGCCGAGCTAACCTCCAAAGGCCCCATGCCCTTAGAGTGTTGCCTATATAGCCTCGACAAAAAGGGTCCTCAGGCCAATGTAGTTCTCGTATAAGCTAGGGAAGAATATGAGGAATGGGTTGGTAGATCTTAGGCATGATTAAATGTAGGTCATAGGCATGGTTGAGTTTAGGTCATATGCATGGTTGCATCATTTTAGATATAGGTGTCGATGATCTGGTCCTGTATAGGATAATAAAATAGTAATGAGGAAGGTGAATGGTAAGAGGTGGAAAAAGATCCTCTTAATTGATAAGAACCCTAATGAGTCTACCATACCCAAGATGGGCTTATGAACGTAAGACCCTAACTTCATTGCATAATGGACTGTTCTAATGGTGAAGAGAGTTAGATGATCACGAAATGTCACAGCTATTGCAAGTCCCTGGAGTAGAGAGAAAACTAGGGCACAAAAGGTAATGAGGTGAAAGTGGATGGTTAAGTGTAACTTAGTGTACGATAGCATGTGTACTTAGTAAGAAACCTAGGATCAAAACTAGGTAATTCCATGACAAAAATTTCATCATTTTCTTCAATTTTTTATTTTTAATAGACAGGTCAATGTGGGAAGTTTATATGGGATGATTATGTTATCTCTATGAGGTCTTTACAAAGCTGATCTATGCAGGAAGCTTTTGGATATTTTTATTGTATTTTTTCAATAAATTTATATAGTTTTCCTTCAAGGGAGTAGTCTATTTATAGTGGAAAAATAGAGAGAAGAGATTTCTCATTTTGAGGGAGTCATCTTTTTCTAGATATTTGACCCAAGGAGTTGAATCCCAATTTTTTTTTTGTTTAAGTCATGGACAAGACTATAGAGGAAGATTAGGTTATTGTTTAGAAGACAAAACCATAATACACAAGGTTTAACTATGAAAGTAGTGGTCTGAAGTGATGAAAAATCTTGGGATTCCATATTTAAAAAGATGAAAAGTATCCATGAGAATCATTTTGTGAGTAGAGTTGTCAAACTCATACTGAAGATGAGGTTGAAAGGTGACGGATAATCACATGATTCTTGTTTATTTATTTTTTATCCTCAAAAATGGGTAATATGGAAGGTGAACATCACTCAAAGGATTATTTATCTATTGACATAAGGTGATATAGGAATTTATTTCAACAATAAAATGGTCAAATATGTTAGGAATTGATGGGCTCAGGTTTGGGTTTACCTTTGAGTGAAGAAAAATGATAAGCAGCTGATCCATAGGCATGGTTAATGATATAGGGTCCAATCCAATTAGGAGAAAATTTTCCCTATTTACTTTTCTCTTATTTAGTTACATGTGGATTTTCCTTCATGATGAGGTTCCTGACCTTAAAGGTTCATTTCTGGACACGTTTTTTGTAGGCATGCTTGATATGTTTTTAGTAGATTTGGAGATGGTCAAGAGCATTGAAACAACGTTCATCTAATAACTCAAGTTACACCAAAAAATCTTGGAAAAAATCATTGTCGTTGAGCATGTCTTGTAGTGAGATGCAAATATATGGAATCCAGACTTCAAGAGGTAAGGCAGCCTCGGTACCTAATCCATCTGCCCACCTCAAACTTCTTGATTTTAATATGATGATCATGTCATACCTTTTATCATGTTTTTTATATCTTTTAACTCATCTGGAAATGTCTCTCCTCTCATCCAACTCCATAAGTTTATCAAATCACTCTTCTAATTCATATTCATAAACTAATCCTCCCACGCACACAATATGCAAATATGGTAACATGAATTCCACAAGTAGAACCACCTCTGCACTAAATACGAATTGAAAAGGAGTGACTTTATTCAATCATTTATAAATTGTGCAATATGCACATAGTAATGTAGAGACTTTATCATCCTAGTCCCTTCTTTCAACATCATAAATACTAGTCAATGTGTGGCTTAAGATCCTATTAAAGGACTCAACAGTTGCATTATCTTGAGGGTGATAGGGTTTATTTTTGTGACGTGTAACCATTGAATCTATTAATAAGATTCTAACTGTCTCATTCAAAAAATGAGTACCCAAGTTAAGCTCAACGAGCATCCATATTTTTTGATTACATTATCCCACACAAACCTATCTAATGTAGCCTCCACTTCTACCCACCTTGTAAGATAGTTTGTACAAGTGATAATATAGCGCGAACTTGTCCTGTGTGCAGTTAGGAAAATAGGTCTTAGAAAGTTGATTTCTCATTTTTCAAACAATTTTGTACTATAAATAGGTATTAATGGAGTTTCATCTCTCTTCCATAGCTTCCCAAGGAATTGGAAATGGTCATAGGCCTTACAATACTCTATACAATCCTTATAAATTTTTTCCCACTAAAGACCTAACAATAGGATATTGCACACGATTGCATTCCCTACATAGTGTCCTCCTATAATTCCACCATGAGCTTCCTCTATGATTTCAGTATGTTCATGTTCCAGTATGCACAAACGCAAAACCACATCCTGACCTAGCTTGTATAGGTCTCCGCTAACCAACATATAGGGCATGACATGTATAACTAACTACTTCCTTTCTAAACCCTTCATTCCCTCTGGTGCCACACCCATTCACAAGAAAACAATAATATATTCCAAGTCAGAGGGAACGAATTATAGTTTCAAAAATTTTGCATATATAATTGTGCCCTCAATGCTCTTCGTATCCTTGCTTGAGTTAATCCATGATAGATGGCCAGGTCCCAAATTACTATTTGCTTTCTTTACAATGACTACAAATTCAAATTATTGAAATAATAAGATCTATAGGCATATGTGGCCTTATAAAATAGGCTTGTTTACCAAGTACTTTAGTGCCATATGATCCATGTAAAATATAAACAGAGTAGCAAATAAGTATTTCCTAAACTTGTGTAGTGCATAAATCGTAGATAATGCTTCACACTCCGTTGTTTTGTAATTATGCTCATCTAGAGTTAATTTTCTACTGGAAAAACACAAAGGGTGATCAAAAATCTCCTCTCAAGGTTATGTTAACATTTATCCTATTGTTATACTTGACCCATCAACATGAACATGAAAAGGATTATCCCAAGAAGGAAATCACAAAATGAGCGTGGTGGTAAGTTTCTCCTTCAACATGTCAAAATCCACCTATTATGCTTCACCCCAATAGAGTTTACTCTTATATTTTAGAAATTCTTTGAATGGTATGGAGATCCTGACATATCCTTTGATAAATTTCTTGTAGTATCCCGTATGTCCTAAGAATTTGCACATGACACTTTGACTGGTAGGCTCCTCCAAATCTAAAATAACAACAAATTTGACAGGATCTAACAATAATCCTTCCTTGTAAATAATGTGCCAAAAGGAGTAGCAAAGACACACTTCATAATGTTTTGAGAGATACTTAACTTCCTACACCTCTCAAACATCAATATCAAATTGTCACAGTGATATCCTACTAACCCATATACCATCTAATCATCCAAGTAAACTTGCATAAATTTAAGGATAAGGTCATGAAATGCATACATCACAGTGCAAAAAAATACAATAGGAGCATTCTTTAGTCCAAAAGGCATGAAAATATAAGCAAAACTTCCCCATTCAGTGGTGAAATTTTTCTTCTCCTTGTCTTCCTTTGCAATCCTTACCTGGTGATAACCTGAGAATCCATTTGTAAAAGAATATATCTCTTTACCTGCTACACCTTCCAAGATCTCTTCAGTAAATAGGGCTGGGAAAGGATCTATGACACATGCAACATTCAAGTCTCTATAATCTACACATATCCTTATCCCAACATCTTTCTTTATACTAATAACTATTGGACTCACCCATTTAGATTCCTCAATAGCCTCAATGATTCCAGATTCTATCATCTTATCAATTTCCTCCTTAACCTTTACTCACAAATTTAGGCTCATCATGTAGGGCCTCTATCTGATAGGCCACACACCTTCTTTTAAATTAATTTCCATTTCCCCTAATGAGTGATGAAATGCCTTCAAATCATGGTACCCGCATGGAAACAAGTCTTGGATGTCACGTAGAAGCTCAACTATTTTTGAAACCTCCTGGTCCATCTGGTAATTTCCAATGAAAAATTCTTTCAGCTCTACTTTTGTACCAATGTTAACTTTATTTATTTTCAATGGCTCATGGTATGTGCATGCTTTCTCATCTACTTTGTCCAATAATTCTTGCATAAATTCTCTATGGGAAACATCCAAATTTTCCATTTCCTCATCATCTATCAGGTACACTAACTTACCCTTTTTTTTTTGGTAGACACGCTCAAGTTGTACTTTGTCTGCCTCTTCTTCCATGAAATGTGCCTCTAACTCAGGTTCCCCTAATAAATCAAGGTTTTTATCTTTAACCATTGCACTATCTCCCAAGGTAAGGCACTTTACAAGTTATAACACTTCATTCACTAATAGATTTGGAGATTCATACTCAAAATTTTGAATAATATCCACTCTCAACTCTTTATAATTTATAGTATAATGACATAGCTCTAAATGGATATACTATGCATGCGCATAACCCTACAAGGTATAATATAACTTATGCACCCATAGTGAAGGAGGTAAGGCTTTTGGGACTACCATCTAGGATCTCTCACATTCTCAAACAAGGTACGAGGTAGGCTCCTTCCTATGATAGTCACAAATCCTTGAAGGTGCATTACTTTGTAGAAACCTAACAAAGATCATGATTCTAACTTTGTGCCATTCTAGGAGATTGTCTCGATGGGTCACCCACCAATGATCTAATGTCCCGTGTAAGGTTTAAGTAAGCATATTATTTCTCTCTACCTAACATGCCCTATGGAGTTCCATCGCTTGCAAAAAGACATCAGGATTACCTTCCCTAATGTAACTTGGTAACTTCCTTCCTCTCAAGTGCCTAAATATGCATGCCCTAGTAACTTTAGTGACATTTCCCTTCAACTGTCTTCTAAAAAAATCATTGGTCCCATGCACCTAATTATCACATGCAATACTAGTTATGTCACACATGGACTAAGAATATTCCCAATGAATGACTCCTTTTGATGGATGAATAGCTTTGGGATCCCTAATGGTGCACACTTATATTCTATCTAGATACTCTTCTCGTAAGGGTTCCTCATAGGGAATAACACTTCCATCCATAAGTGGAATAATTAACAGATCCTTCTTATTTTAAAAACTTATGTACCCCTTGTTAAAGCACAAATCAACATTATTTGTATAACACTAGAGGTGCCCAAGTAATGCTGGAAAATTGTTTGCCTCACTGAGTTCTAGAAACTCAAAATCCCTAGTAAAATTTTCCCCTTGAATGGTTATGGATGCATCCTTAAAAACCCTAATGGGAATAACCTTTTTTCTATTAGCCATATACAACACATTTGAAGATGACTAAAGTGGAGGACTCATCATAGTATTCCATGCATCTAGGGTAAGGAAATTAACCTCTATGGCCATGTCAATCAGTATGTTGCTTAAAATCCATCCATTAACCATTGCGTTCAGTGTGGTTTCCTTTTCATAACCAATACTATGAGGAGGTAGATTATCATGTAAGACTTATCTATCTTGCTCACCTCTAACATGCAACACTTTATCTCTCATACATTATCCTAATAAAGGAATAATATTCTCCTGGTGCAACATCTTACACACCTCTCTTACCTCATCCATATTCTTCTGAGGGACCTCAATGCTCTTGGTTTTATCCAACTTCTATGATTTATCCTTTAGAAATTTAATATCCCCTTGCAAAATCCTAATCACTTCCATATTTTCTTATAAAAACTCCTTCTGATGGCTTGGATAAAAATACTTTCCATGTAATAATTATTCTCGTGTAATGAGGGTCCTTTACTTTGGTACTTCCCTGGCGTGTGAAGCTTCTGATCACATAGTTACTAGGATAGGTTATAACTTAGGGTTATGCTCCACCCTAGGAATCCATAACAAATCAACCCACTTTACACTAACCATTCTCGCACCCCTTTCATTCTTCTAGTTCTGGCTCATGTGTTCATATAACTCAAGGAAATCCTCATACTTATACTTCTTTGTGCACCATGAGAACTGTAGAAAATCTAGAAATTCAAGCTTGTAGTGCTCAGTAGATCCATAATTATAACAAGTTCCATGGGGGAATTCACTCCTTCCTACTTGACCACCACAACCTCTGAATCCTTTGGAAAAACCTCTTCCTTGATCTCTTCCATCTGTGAAAATTTCATACTGACATCTTTCATTCTTAGAAATGTTCGCAATGCTAGTTTGGATCACACTAGTATTAATGGGATCGTCGATTTGGTCTATCAAGTGGAAATCCTTTGTGTCATGGGTAGTGAATGTTAAAATATTACAATAAGAAGACACATTCTTGTGGAGTGTGTATTACAACAAAGGGCATCGACTTGCATCATGATCTTCATGGAAAATTTAACAATCTACTGATATAGTGCATACCATATTTCAATGGCAACTATCCTTGATGTGTCTTACTATCTCATAGTATTTCGACCAAATTCCAGTACGAGTTTCATGAGATGAATTCATAGATAAATTTTAAAGATTCTTTAACATGGAAAAAAATTGTGCTTCCAAAAATGGGCTTACCCCAGTGTCAACACTTCAGACAACTTCAATGTCTAGTATAGCCTCCAAGGCCTCACGTGGATCTGTGTATGTCTTATGTGCAAGAACTTGTCTAAAAGGTGTTATAAATCCTCTATCAAACTACTAGGTAGGCTAATATGGATGGATATCATAAGGCAGTTTTGAAAAGAAAGTATTAAAGTGTGCTTCATAATCCCGCACACTCTCTTCCATACCTTGTTGAATTTCCTTGAGCGCACTGATGCTCTTTTTCTCAAACTCAAGAAAATGAAATTCTTCTAAAAAGCCATCACACATTGCACTATAACCCAATATCATTTTATGGGGGTCATAATTCTGGTCCATGCTATGCACACGGCCTTGCAATGTAGTTATGAATTGATTTTCCTTTCACTCTGGGGAATTTATACTCTTAGTGTGCCATCACAATTTTCACTTGTGTACATGCTTTGTAACATCCTCAATAACCTTTTAATTAAGTAAATGAAAATACATCTCATAAATAACTTGCTGAGGTGGTTGAGATCCTTTTCCACTAGTCCTAGAACCTTGACCTCACCCTTTGTTGGCTCCACCACCAGATCCACTAGATCTACTAGATCCTATTCCCCCAGATCCATCAGATCCTCCTCTCGTGGTAGGTAAAGGGCCTATGGTATTTGTGCCTTGTACCCCCACAATTTAACTAAACTCATGCCAATAGTATGTGATCTTGAACCACTCCCATACATGACACCAAAACCTTATGTACCCATAGTTTCCTCAAATGATGTTTTAGATAGGATTCCTCCAAACATAGGAAATGTTTGCCTAACCATAAAAGAAATTAATCAAAAATTATATCTACGAGGTGTTTATTGAATACCAATATCAATACCAATCAAGATAACAAGACTTATCTCAAGAATTAGAAAACTAAGTGCCAAGGTTTGGTCACCAGGTGGGATAATATGCATGCCTATGACTTTCATCCTTTCTCCATATGACGAGATCTCACCAGTAGCTGAGGTATTTTCTCTTCCTTTCTTTCTAAGATGGGGTAGCATAGACTACTAAAGCTCCAAACTCTCCACACAAACCTCACATCCTTCCCACAACGTCTTCCTCCATTATTCCAACACTCCTAAAAATTCACGCTATCTTTCCAACTCCCTTTCTCACACTTAAATATACTTAAGTTACCACTCCTCTCTCCCCATTTCAACTGCAAGGTCTTCCATATATTACCACACTAACTTCCACGCCCCACACCTAGTGGGAAGTTAGCCAACCATAACGAATTCCTCCATACTCAGATTGATGATCAAGATCTTAATGGATAACAATTTAACACGTAAGAATGACCCTCTTAGCTCCCTCAAGAACTCAATCTTAGAAATATACAAGAAAGAATATGTAGAAACCACATATTCCAATGTGTAACTAGCCAATACTCCATTCCACCACCGATTAATTAGCATGAGTCCAAGAAATATCAACATCATTCAGCCTCTGACACTCTTGTTGGGTGTAAACATGAGGTCTATAATACCAACTTTTCCTTGGTGCATATGATGATAACCATTCATAAAAATCTACTGGGAAACATCAAAACAATGTCTCATAAATTTCATTATATAAGTTCTCCTCCATGCATTTGTGTGCATCAAAGTCAAATCCAGTACTGAATTGCTGTGAAAATTCATCCTCTATGATTTTAATCCAAGTCTCGACACTATCTAAGGTCAAGTATTCTATCATCACACACCATCCTTATAAAAAATTCAAAAGAGGTCCCAACAATGGAACCAAAATGTAGTCTCCTTTTACCTACTCCCTTTAAACCAAAAAGATGCTGGCATATCACCCAACGTAAGATTGAAACTCACCTGAGGCATGCACATGAGTCGAGCCCCTCTTTTATGTGAGCCTTATAATATTGCTTCATCATTAATGGAGGATTGTTTGCAAAAAAGAGATACATGCATTTATTCTAGTAAAGAGTAAAGAAACTATATTTTAAACACAGATGCATCATAATGTAAAAATAAACAATAAAACATCACAAATAAGTTATATTTGAACCATGTGAAATATGAAATACACTAGGTTTTGGATGATAAACATATATATTTGGAATAACACTCTGTATATTTATTCTTAAGTGTTTACAATAGCTAAATTACATCAAAAAGAGCCATAGTAGGCCAAACACATGAATAAATGACACTCTAACCCTAGAAAATGACTCTAAATAGAGAGCCCTAACTATATTAGTCCATATCCATAAATCTTTCTTGACTGGTCTGTTGCACCATCTCTTCTCTCTCTCGCAGCTTATATCTTAGACCCGAGCACATTCATATGTTCATATCTACACACACATCTCTCTACTTGCACCACCCACATACACATGTATCCCCATTTTTAGATCCAAATGCATCCTTAAATAGAATCAAGACCTATCTTTAACCATTATATCTTTACTCATGGGTAGGTTGTATGCAAGCTGGAATTGTGTTTCTCCATAATCAAGTGATTATGCCAACTTGTGAAAACCTCCACTAACCTTAATTATTCCTCTCTAGAATATTCTTTTTTTGGAATATTCTTTCCTTGACCTCCAAAACTCCAAGTTGTAACCTTATTCACTCATCATGCCTACTTGAGTCTTCATATGTTTTCTATGCAATACCATATCCAATGATGTAAATAAGTCTTCAAACCCTATCCTGCCTCTATGTGACAACATTTACACACTCTATGTTTACTCTTACCTTTTCTTACAACTCCTTGAACTGCCAATGTGTACTCCTATTCTCCCACATGCCATTTATTGAGCTCCTTTTCCCTGACCTACCTTACATGCGCTGATCCTCTATTTTGGAAGTCATTCACTTTTTTGGGATCAACACATACTTTAAAGTTGACCAATTTTAATATGATTTCATGGTTGTGTTACAAAGATAGAAATATCAGATGGTCCTTTGTACCCCATAAGAAAAATATTATAATGAAATGGATAGTAATATGAGATGGTCCTTCTAACCACACCATCACAATATTATAATGAAAAATCATATGATAATTCATAAGAAGTATTTTTTTATTAGTGGTAAAGGAGGGTTAAAAGGACCTTACCCTATATTAAAAATCTAGTCTATGTAAAAAGAAACATGGCTAAGGGTATACCCATTGAAGCTAGTATATACACAGTTATAGTCTAACTAACAACATGAAAAATAAAACTAACTACATCATAAGTCAAAGCAACCAAACTAACAACTTAAAAAAGGGATACATCCCAAAAACTCCAAAGGTATACAAAATGAATTTAGTCTTTAATTATTTCTCCCACATAGTGCATGCCCTCATGTCATTCTCTTACCAAATCATCTATAATGACCCTTCAATTATCGTAATCTTGTTCTATAATATCCATCCTAGGGAAAACCCTATCTATTTCCAATTGCTTGGCCCTTACCATGGCCTTGAACAACTCTCCCATCATTTTAATATGATGAATTGTACTCTTGATGTTCAACAAGAATTATTCTCTAATATGCAATATGGTATCTTTAATTTTTAAATTATCCTTCTCTATGGCCATACACCTTTCATTTGCATTTTTTATATTATCATTAACCACAATCGCAATGAGTTTTTCCATATTCTCTTAAACCTCCCTTAGTTCAATGGTAACCATACTTATCTTATGCCTGTTAATGTTAGTGTCAAGTATGTAAGTTTTGAAATCCTTCAAGAGATCATTAGCCTTCACCCCAAAATTCTAGGTAGAGAAGAGATATTTTTGAGCAACCTTAAGTGCATGAAGACTAATAATGGCTTCTTCCCTACCTTGGATGTGATTTTTTGAAGTCTCTTCATTATCATCCATTTAGGGATAATATCCTTTTGCATGTCTTTCTCTTTCGAATCAGTCTCTTATTTCTCCATCTGAGTCTCTTTGCCACTACCTACGTGATCAAAATCCTCCAAACCCTTCTACTTTTACCCTGAGTTAACCTCTATTTTCTCTCACTTCCTTTCTAAGCAGTTCACCCTCCTTTTCTTCTTAGGGTTCTCCTTTTTTGTGAACCTTTGATAGGAAGTTAAATATCATGTGACAAGAAATTGAAATATAAGTAGGCAGAAGACATGTTTAAGTAATATTAAAATGCAATAGAACTAGGTAAAATGCACATTTGTGAATTTTTTTCCCAAAAATCTAAGAAAAATGTTTCCTTTTTGTGTGATAACAGTAAATTAAAACATAAACCATAAATAATTTTTATGTACCTATTTTTTTATTTTCTCATCCCTTATTCACTAGTCACCAATCTTCTCTCATTGGCATCTTGCACCTGAAGTTTCTTCATAAATTTTATGGTTTTTAAAATGGAAATGATTATGGTTTTACAAATTCATTTCATACTTTAGGTTTCATCTCAATAGTAATTTATTAATTTGATGCCCATTTACAGTATTCAATGACTTTATTCGTAAAATAATTGCATGATTTTTGTAATAAATATCATATATCGTATGCTTTATGGGAGGTTAAAAAATATGAAAATTGAGAGGTTTAAAAGTATAATATGTTTTTTTGGAGGTTCAAAACTAAAATGTGCAAGATAATAATTTTTTTATCTTTCCTTTTAAATGTTCAAGAATTTTTATTTCCATAGTTCTCACACTTTTTAAGTGTGACAACTCGCACTTTCCAAGTCCAATAACTCACACTTTGAAAGTGTGAGGACTCGTACTATATAATTTTGAGTCATTTCACTATCGAAGTGTGAGTCTTGCACTTCAAAAGTATGATTTATCACACTTACAAAGTGTGTTTTTTCACACATCACAATTGTTCTTGTGCACTTGTAAATTTTTATATTTAATTTTTTATTGTTTAGAATGAACATATGCCCATTCTCAAACATTAAGTATAAAGGAAAAATAAACGATAAATTTTTATCTTCTATAGAGTTGGAAGAGGACTAGTAAAGTCAATCTCATAAAGTCAAAATAGAGGAAGAATAAAACAATTAAAAATTTAGAATGGGAGGCCTTCCAATTTCCTTTAAAGTGTATGTGTTAGTGTATTTATCTACATGCTAGTATTACACTAATTTTCCTATCTGCACATGCTTAAATTATACTCCACATGCTTGCACTTTTGTTCATGTGCTTCTATGCTCATACATGCACTACCATATCCTACTAACATTAGTGATCTAAACTGCATACAGTAACATTCACTTTCTGTGTTTTGTATTTTCTATTTTGTCCAACAAGTAAAAAATCCTCTACTCTTTTTTTTTGTATTTTTTTTAATTAAATTTTTTAGGTTTTTACATTTCATTAGTTTAAGTGTATAAATAGTTTTAAATATCATTTAATTTAATATCTTAAACCATTGCATATGCTATTTTATCTCACTCATTTGAGTGATCTTGAAAGTTAGAAATGATGCATTTGTATTTTTTGTTTTATATTGTGAGTTTCACCTCAGGAAAATTAAGTTAACTTGTGGTTTGTAGAACTGGATCTATGATTTTTTTTGTAATATAAAACTACTAAATGAAGATTTACTTACTCATGGATTTAAGAAAAAGTTATTATTCCTTTATTAAATTTTATAAAACTTTCTTAATTTTTTTTTTTTGTGGAAGGGTATATTTCCCTTCCAACTGTAACTATGAGAAGTGCATGGACAGGAGCTAAGAAATAATTGTGAGTAGTACCACATGAACCTCAAAGTAGTGGGTAGCTTGAGTGAATTAGACAAGGAAATAAGAACCCCATCTACTTTTTTAGTATATATTTATGAGGATTAGGTCCAAAACTATCCATAGTGACCTCAATTTTATCCTTTGAGAAGAATAAAATCTGTCTTATCATATCAAAATGGGTAAAGTAAATCCAGAAACTAGCAATAGTATACCACACTCACTCGAGTAATTCTTGGTACTTAGGGAGATATTTTTTTTTATAAGATTCCCCACTTGACCAATCAAACTTAATCTTAGTGGTCTTCCTTAAATAACATTAATTTAGCACGCTTTACATGTTATTAAGTTTGTCTTCCACATTATTATCATACATGATCAATTTTAATTGTAAGCCTCTTCCATCTTAGCATTCACTTTGCTAATGGTAGAGTAATCAGACTTTAATTTCCAATTCTCTTCCATATTAGAATTCAATTTGTTTAAGGGTTCAGTAATCAATTCCATTTCTAAACTCTTCTATCTTAACATTCACTTTGTTAAGGGTTGATTAATTGATCTTCATTTTTTAATTATTTGATCTTAGCAATCACTTTGTTAAGGGTTGAGTCATTGCTTTGATTCCTAAATGATTTAATCTTAACATTCACTTTTTTAAGATTTGATTAGTCAATTAATTCAATTACCTACTTTTTAATTTTTTCATTCACTTTGCAAATGTATAAGAACATCACAAAAGTTTCCATGTTCCCTATTTTTCATACAAAATGTTGGAAATAAGACATAGTGATTATGATATCTTTGGTAAAAGTTAAAATCCTTTTCAACATAGATACCTCTGATGAAGAAGAGAAAGATAAACAAAATTATTTTTCCTTCAAAGAATAAACAAAAATTTAAGGACTATTATGGAAAAACAATGAACAATTCCTTCATCATCTCTCAGAAATGCAAGAAAAAATGCACTTTGATTTTTATGATGAAAATTTGAAAAATCTAAGAGGACAACTTGAGAAACTAAATATGTTCAACTTGAATTAAAAAATAGTAATGAATTTAGAAAAAATTAACATAAATGATGATAATAAAGGAAAATATTGTGCTTTTATGTATGATCCAAATCAATCTTTAATAGATCAAATCAATACTGTAGCCAAACAACTATCTATAATAGATTTTAAAGTTGTTGAAAACATGAACGATAAAACAAAGACATAAATTGACAATGAATAAAAAAAAGAAAAAAATATAAAAAGATAAAACCAATCCACACATTGACAATATCCTCAATATCCATCAAATTAATTCGCCTTTTATTCAAAAATGGAAAACAATGAAAGATAAAATCTTCAGAATGTAAAAATAAAGCAAATAATTTAACTTCAAAGAGATATGTCCTTAGCCATTTGATAAGGACATATTGTACTTGCCTTTTCCTAGATATTTTGAAGTTTATAAGT
This sequence comes from Taxus chinensis, assembly GCA_019776745.2. NCBI lineage: Eukaryota > Viridiplantae > Streptophyta > Pinopsida > Cupressales > Taxaceae > Taxus > Taxus chinensis. Next base: position 397,654,785 of record CM034157.1, on the reverse strand, counting down.
TTGACAAGTATAAGGGAAAGATAACCCTTGGTAACAAGTATAATTTTTTTTATTACTTTTCAAAAGGTATCGTACAATGATGTGTACTGGTGGTGAAAATTAACTTGTAATAATAAATATGTTGTTCTTTAATCTACATTCATTTAATCATCAAACCAAGGGAAGTAAAATTTTAATAATGTTAGTGTTGTATGCACATTTACAAGGATATAAGAGGTAAGGAAAAAAAAATTCATAATAATTCTTGAAAGTATGATGTTGAAAAAAAACTAAAGTCATACGAAAATTAAATAGCTTCCGAATACTAAAACTAAAACAGATCTTTTAAATTAAAAAAACAGGTAAAGGAACGAATTACTTGTTAATCTATCCATGCAATAAAATAAAGAAACAAACTTTGGAGGGGGTTATTAGACCACAAGTGCACCATGCATTGGGTGTTAATCCATCATAAGACTTATACTTAAAATTTACTTGAACAAAACTCATATTCTTTATTAAATTGGCATGTAGATTACATTTAGGAGAAAAACAACTTCTATATTTGTGGATCCTCTATTCTAATTCTCTATCTAGATCTATATATCCTATTACATTCCCAACATTAATCATTTTATTTTATATTCCTTCTTTTCAGCAAATTGTGAGAGGCAGAGCTATACTATGAGTTTAAACAAATCAAGTAAAAGATCTCAAACAGATCATCCATAGATTCGATGCATGGAACAAAACTAATCAATAGGTGCTTAGATGTAAAACACATAACTTAAGTAGATGATCTATTCAATTAATCAGTTCCTCATTAAGTTGCAATGAATAATTAGATCTATTTTTGAGTTATCTCTAGTTCTCATGTTCTATTTTTTAACTGACTATTCCGTGACACATACTGAATTTAAGTATCATCCTTCACACTCCAAGGGATCTGCAGAATCATGGATCCTTTTCTTTAGGTGGTCATCTTCCATTTTGAATGGGTTACTTTGGATAGTTCCTTTGGCTATAGGTGATTCCTTTTGGATGTAGATTTGTCGTTTGCTACATACATGCTTATGTATATAACAATTTTCTCGCAAATAAGAGTGAAATCACATATATCATCATTCAAATAACTTATTGCAACCATAAGAATAAATGCATAATCAAAATACCACAAAATAAAGTTAACTAGAAATAACTATATTAATCATTATTATGCCAATAAGTTCAAGTTATAATGATGTTGTTCAATAGTATGATAGGGAAATACAAGGACATAGTCTTGATGGCTAAAAAAAATACAAAATATGAGTTATTTATACACATGGCTGAATCAACTCATCACATCCCCATGCTTAATTTCCTAAATGTCTTCATTCAAGTTCCTTAGGTTCTTCCTTAAGGGTGTTGCACACTCATTTGAAGTCCACTGGAGTATCCATCCCTCTTGGTTTGGTGAATAATTAATCTCCATTCATCCTGAGCATGTTCATGAATATGTTATGTATTATTTCATTCAATGGTTGATCACCTAACCAATGTGGTATCAAAAAATAGAATATTGGGGGATGAAAGGTAATTGGAAACCATTTTTATGCATATCCAATGGTAATGTGAATGTATGCATTTAATCTTCTTAGAGTTGGTATTATTTTAGGGTATGAATGTATTTCCTTTTGTTTTATTTCTGGAGATGTGTCATTCCAATGCATTTTGTAGGCTTGAACTATCTGAATTACACTATCTTTAATCATATGTTTGACCTGCTCATGAGCTACATTCCTCATATGGCATACCCTTTGTATCGTTTCCTTAATTTCCATATATTTTTTATATTTCTCCACAATTTCTTGTTATTATCTTCACCCTTGACCATGAGAGGCTAGACTTTCTCCAAATTTATGTAGTCCTCCATTTGCCTTTTTTAATCCAACTCATTATAAAAATAGGAACAAAGCGATTTAACAAGAAAATCTCTAACATATAGGACTATAATCCATTCCTTATCATATTCAAGAGCATAATTATACATGTAGAGTTTAAAAATTTGAAGTTGGGTTTCATGAGGGCTATTAAGATACAACCTAAAGAATTTTCTTTCTCTATTGATATCAAATGACATCAATTTTGACACATGTCAGATTGAGTTGCGACATCTTTTCTTTCAAGAAAATGGCATAGACATTAGAAGGAGGCCTAAATTTGAATATCTCTTGGGCCACATTAACTATCTCTTCTTGATTTTTCTTTAGCCTTGTAATTTATTTATATTTTTCCTTAATTAATTACTTGTGCTAGAAGATGAGTTCTTCATTTTCTCTTTCATACTTTTCTTTTAACCGATTTACAGAGGTTTCAAATTGATTCACCAAGTAATCCAACATAATTGTTTTTTGTTGTCATCTCTCTATAGACCAGTTTGACAAGCTATCTAATTACTTCCTTGACTACAATTTGTGGCTACATGATAGCATGTGATAAATATGGTGTTGCAACTTGGTCAATTCACGTATCTATATGATCTTCCTAAATTCCATGGACCAAGTGCTTAGTGAAATTCTCCACATGTGTAATTTTTTCACTAATATCTTGTTCTATTTCTTCGTCAATACCCTCTAGTAAATGAGTTGTTTGGTCAAATTTATTGCCAATTTATTCTCCCATTTTCTCCTCAGATCCTTTCAATTCACACAATATCTCATCAGTTTGAGTTACTACTGCATGCTCCTCCATGTACTCCTCAAGGTAATTTTGTTCAATTTATTCTCTAACCTCATCTTCCTTTATCTCTTCCTGACCCTCCTTCACATACTTTGCCTCCACATTCTGGGATTTATCTCCTTGTCCCTCCATGTGATCATCATGGTATTATTTTTCATGGAATGTAGCATCAATACCTCATTTATCTATCTGTATAGGCTCAATGCTCTCCTCTCCACCTTCTACATCATTATCAAAAGATATGGTTTGTGAATTTTTTTGTGTGGAGGTTTTTAGCGATTTGGTTTTAATCCTATGAGAGTTCCTCTATGGTGTTGGTGGTGGAATTAGAATATTGTAATTCACCCTTTTAGGTGGATGTTTCAAGAGTAGAGAATTCCAGGATGGTTTTAGCAAAGAAACTTATTTCAGGGAATATGGGAATATGATTTTCTTTAGTAGGTGGTAAATTTTCAGAGGCATTATGTTCTTTTGGTTGTGGTTCAGGTTGGGAGGTAGAATCTACAGGATTATATAATTTTTTGGTGGATGTTCTAGTACTTCTCCTCTTTCTTTTATTTCCCAATAATTCATCAATACTTTCAGTTCTTACAAAATCTTCCCATTATATCTCAAGATAATCCCTTTGTAATGTGATCTTTATAATCATGGTGATGAGACAGTGGCGTGATAGTTTAGACCTACCTTTCTATGCTTCCCTACTCATCCTTTTCAATATTTTCATGTAGGAAATTTGGCAGTCTCACTTGTTTATTATTTTTCATGTGATTCAGCAATTTAAAGTGAAATATATTTAATCACGAGTATCTCCCCTAATAGGTAAAATACTTGATGATATAATATACAACTTCAGAACAAATTTTTTTGAGAGAATTTTTGTATATAACTTGTCTGTATTTGATGAATACATCATATTTATCGGTAAATTCCATTATAGATGCCTCCATATTTGCTTTCTCAGGAAATAGTTGACCCTTTGTAGGAATTATAGTTACCTTTTCCAAAATATAATAACTAATTCTCACTGAAAAACCCTTTATAATTTCTTCTCCATCTTTGAATTTATTAGGAAACTCCTCAACCATTCATTCATTAAAAACCTAAAACTGGTTTATATAGTCTAGCCACCTATTATCTCAAAAATACTATGAAATTTGGGGGTTGCTAAGAAGATGAGAGTGGTTTGTGGGTTTATAGTGAATCAATTATCCTATCATTATGAACATGTAGATTTCCTTGGTATCAATCATGTAATCAACAATTTTTTCTTAAAGAAAAATACACAATTGAGTTGTGTGAAAGTTTTGAGTATTTTCAAATTATGAGACCAAAACACATGTAGAACAGTGACAAGAGAGGTAATTAATTGAAGTGACTCCATGAAACGTGTGAGATAAAGTGATACGAAAACATGGGCTAATGTGTAATGACACCTCATAACATAACAGGAGGTGTTTATGAATGTAAATAAAAACATGATGAATTGGCATAAATACAAATCAATAATAATCATTTTAGTTATAATTTAATAAAGTGGTAGTTAAGTGTACTTATCTCGATTCCCATTTGGAATGATTATTATGCATTCTTATTTAAATCCACCTTGGATACATGAAACTTTGTTATAGTGTTGCATATACCACTTATGATGCTATGTGTGTGTGTTGGATTTATATTGGCTGCTCCATATTACAACCAAATAACTCCTAGAGAGGAAACACTGATCTGTTAGGGGTACCAATTATCTTTTCCTTCATATCCATACATGGATAATATATTTAGTATCCTTCATGCAATCCTGAGCTCTGTCAAACGTGAAAACAAAACATGTGTTTTTTGTATGATACAATAATTTGACCTTCAGTCATTGCATGCTCTTCTTGTGATGGATATTATGTACTCTTGCAACCATATACCATCAAATCGATATAAAAAATAATTTTCAAAGAAAATAAAATGTTAGTAGAGTGTTTTTCATCAACTAGAGGATTGATAACAACATTTTCATTTAACCTTGTAATATTCAACAAGATGAATATACCAAGGCCTCTAAAATATCTGAATCCTCTGTAATCTTAGAAGATGAACCCCACAGTCTCAACCTCTAATTTAAAATATGATGTTCTTATTTCCATCCTTTTTTTTCCTCCTTTGAACTGCTACATGAAGGTAGTTCTGTCAGTTGGCTTCTTGTAAAACCTCAACCTGTGGTTATTCACCAATAGCTTTAACCTCACAAGATCTATGGTGTTACGTTTTATAGATCCATTGGGAAATATTTTCTCAATCTCATAGGGGCCTAACCACCTTGTCATGAGTTTTCCCATCTGGTCCTTGTACTTAGAGTCAAATAAGAGTGTCCAGTCACATTATTGAAACTGTATTGTTTTTATGTACATATCATGCCATTTGATCCTTTGCTTGTACAATACCTCTATGTTTTGCACAACCTGTATTATCATTTCATCAAACTCATTGAGTTGGAAAATCCTTTTCCTCTAAGCTTCATATATATCTATTCCTAGCTCAAGTGCAGTCCTTAGTGTTTTGTGCTCAAATTTTATTAGAAAACAAAATCTTACCATACAAGAGTTTAAATGGTGTGAAGCCATTTGTTGTCTTCCATGTTGTGTTGAACTCTCATACTTCCTCTAGAAGTCTATCCATCCAATATTTTCTATGAAGTGCAATGGTATTTGTCAAGATATCCTCTATCTTTCTGTTTGTCACATCTACCTAACCATTAGATTGGGAGTGGTATGGTGTAATATTCCTATGCCTGATTTCATACTCTTTAGTTAGATCATAAATTACATCAGTAGTAAAGTGTGCACCTTGATCAGTGTAAATATCCCTTAGAACTCGATATCTAGTGAAGATATGATTATAGAGAAACTTGGCTACTTTCTCAATTTTCTAATTTGGCAATGCCTTCACTTATGTCCACTTGGTTATATAATATGTGCATACCAAGATGTATTCCTTTTACTGATATTTAGGATATATGGGGTTAATGAAGTTCAAGCCCATTTTTTGAAAGGATATAAAACCAGCTGAGGCTGCAATGACATTTCATCTTATTCGGTATGCTTACCCATTATTTGACACTTATCACATATGTTGGTGTAAACTGCTACATATTTATGCAATATTGGCAAATAATAACCATTTGTTAACACTTTATGCACTATTATTTTTTAAACAAAATATCCTCTACTAGGTTCACTATGACATGTTCTAAGGACATCATATATACATATCCTCATGATATGATATTATCCTCTATGAAATAGAAATCTAGTTATCCAAGAAATATGCACACTCTTTTTAACCATATATTTCTTTTGAGAGTATAAGTAGTGTGGAGGTGTTTTAATTGAAACCATATAGTTGGTTATGTCTACATACTAAGGTGTCTTTGTAGAGATAGAAAATAAATTATCATCAGGAAAAGAGTCATCAACTACGTGTTCTTCATCATTAGTCTCCATTCTTGAAAGGAAATATGATACCATGTTATCCTTTCCATGTTTTTCCAATATGGTGACATCAAACTCTTGTAGAAGGATCAACCATATGATGATTTTGTTTCTTACTATAGTTTGTTTATCAAATATTTTAGTACAACATGGTTAGTGTGAATGAAATTATGATAACCTATGATGTAGTGTATGAATTTATTAATAGCATACACAACTGCTAAGAACTCCTTCTTTGTTACTGTGTAGTTTAGTTCAATATGCTGCAATTTCTTACTAACATGATAAATTACACAATTTGGAACTCCATCCTTTTGTCCTAATAAAAATCCAATGGTATGGTCTACTGCATCAATATGGATATGGAATAGAATATTCCAATCATGTCATCTTAATAATGGAGAAGTAGTCAACATTTGCTTCAACGTTTGGAATGCAGTATCACATTTTTTAATCCACTCAAAGGTAACATTTTTTCCTAATAAGAAAAATAATGGCTCTGAAATCTTCTATGAATCTCTTGTAATAACTAGCATGACCTAGAAAGCTTCTAACATCCTTTTTATTCCTTGGTGTTGGTATATTTACAATAACAGATAGCTTGGTTGGATCAACTTGAATTCCTTCAGAAGAAAGATAGTGCCCCAAAATGATATCTTTAAAAATAATCATGTAGCATTTTTTGTTACTTAAGGACAAATTGTGATCCTTGCATCTCTTCAATTTTTTTTCTAGATTCTTCATGGATTCTTCAAAAGTGTTTCCATGTACTGTGAAATCATCCTCATATACCTCCATATATTCATTTATCATATATGAAAAGATGCTCAATACTGCCCTTTGAAATGTAGCAAGTGCATTACACAAGCTGAATGGAATAACTAAATATAAAAATGTTCCACATGAGCATGTGAAGGTAGTTTTTTCTTGATCCCTTGGTGCAATCTAAATTTTATTGTATCCACTATATCCATCAAGAAAAGAAAAATATTTCTTACCAACCAAAGTGTCAAGTACCTGATCAATGAAAGGAAGTGGAAAATGATATAAATTATTTGTTGTTGCATTTATCTCTCTATAATATATGCATATCCTCCATTTTCCTTTCTTATTTGGCATAATGACAAGTGGTGACACCCATTGACTATCTGATTTTTGAAATATAAATCCAACATCCAGTAATTTCATTAACTCTCCTTTTAGAATCTCTCTCACTATTGGGTTCATTCTTCTTTGTGGCAACCTAATTGGTTTACAACTGTCTTTGATAGAAATTTTGTGTGTTCAGAGCCTAGTATGAATTACATGCATATCACCATAATCCCAAGCAAGCACTTATTTATGTTTTTACAGAAGGAAAATTAGTAATTTTTCCTACTACATTCTTAGCTTATTTTTTACATTAAGTGGCCTTCTTGGGGTTATTTCCACTTTCTTGGAGGGATCAATCATTGAATATACATTGCTTCTTATAGAATTCAACATGCAATCATGGGGAAGGAGTCGATGAAGAATACAATTCTTACCTAGAACTTCCATTGTGTTTTTCTGCAGTAGAACTTGGTTCAAGTGTAATTTTAAACTCCTTAATTTGTCATCCACTTCTTCATTTCTTCCATAGTTATTTTGCAAGACATTGCAAGACATTGGAGAGAACCTTTTATTCTTGAATTATCCAACATCATGAGCTATTGCACAAAGTTTTGATCTATTTCTAGTTCTTCTATCCAATTTTTCTAATCTTCATCATTCAACAAATGGGAAGGAAGATAGAGCATAAACATTTTAGTACCAACTCCATTAGAAATAATAATGTTGCTAGACCTACAACCTATGAATGCATAAATAGTGGCCAACCATGGCCTTTATAGGATGATAGGATATCCTCATAAACTTTATTTTGGTTGAAGGGAAGTAAAGTTAGCAAGGTATTCCCAAGATTCTACCACCATAACTATGTCCTCAAGTACTCTTTTAGGTCTCACTGTTGATTTATTTACAAGTTGTAAGACTGTAGTAGTTGGCCTTAGTCATTCTAATTTCATATCATCCATAATTTACTTTATCATGACATTAATGGCTGCCCCTAATTTAATTGGAGTATTCTTTATTATTGTTCCATTAATTGTAATGATTACTAAAGGACTTCCTGGATCTATGTACTTATATAAAACTGAATTCCTAAGAATGATATAAGCCAACTATCCAATAAATTATATAACCTAGTATTTTAATACATATATCTTTAACCATATTTTTGTAGATATGCACATCATTGATGTCTTGAGTCAATGTAATTTTTGCACAAATATCCCTCACCTAATTGAAAAAGTCATAATCAGATTCTAATTTGAGGCTAGTCTTATTTTCTTTTAATATCTCTAGAAATTATGTTTCATTAGCTTTTATGTTACCCTTGCAAGAACTATGTTCAGGTTACTGTGGATTATCTTGCAACATGTTCTCACTTATTTACATACCAGTTTATAGTGATGGTGCTTCATCTACAATTTATGGAATGGTGTGTCCACTTAGAGGAGGAAGTGATCTTCTTGATTAGAGATGCATGTTATTAACATCAAAAAAATAGGCAGGGTATTGATCTCATTTAATGGAATAGGCTAGTTGAGTAGATTTATTTTTGGGGTTAAGCATTGGTTGAGCTAGTATTTGGCTTGCTTTTAGATGAGATTCAAGATGGTAATCTGGCATCAGAGCTTGTTGTTATAGATAAGGAGGTTACTGGTAATATTGTTGGTAATTAGGAGGTGGGTTGTTCCATAAATTCACTCCTCTCCAAGGGATTTTCTATTAAGAAGGGGGTTGTTTCCATTGTTTTTGACTTAAAAATTGAGGTTGCCTAATATTACCTAGGGTATGGAGCCTAACCTTGTTGTGGATTATCCCAATGTGGGGGTTATACATATGGATTACTAGCCTAATTATGAAATGATGACATAAGGTATTATGACATACCTCCTTGTCTTGGCGTCCATGGTTTTCTTTGAGTAATATAGAAGAATTACCCATCCTCTATCCTCCTCATAGATTCCATTTAAAAAGAGTAATTTGAGAGATTCAAGAGGTATTATTGTGTGCCTTGTCTTGTGAATGCATAACAAGAATCTTTCTAGATATTATTGTCATAGTTCATCCTCCTTTTGTACCATCTTATAGATTTCATCACCTTCTCTACTACTTAGCTCACAATAATCCTGATACTTAGTAAGAAAATTCTCCTTCATATGTGCCTAGGTGGTAATAACATATCTTCCAAAACCCATCAAAAATCTCAAGGCTACATCCTTGAGTGTAACATGGAATAGTTCCAGTTTATGTACATCAATGGTATAATCATAGCTCCTGCATAGAACATCAAAATTGAATAAAAAGGTGTCTAGGTCTTCAGTCATGGATCCATGAAAGTTAGGAAAGGAAGAGGGAGAAATATTGTTCAAAGCAACACCCTCATCATTGCTGAAAATGTGAAACTCAAAGGTGGTTTCTCTATTTTAAAAATTTTGTTTCACTTTTGCTTCCATGTTTGGATAATTAGGAGAAGCTTCAGAACTTTCACTTGGGAAGGGATCTTCTAATATTAGACCTTGTACATAGGAAACTATGTCTTCTTCAAAATTATCCATGTTACTTGGGGATTTGGTAAAAATATACCATGGGCATCCCTTGGATAGTTCATACATCAAATAACTCAAATGAATCAATGAAAATTAGTAGGGTTTTGGTTGGAGGTAAATTTCCTAAAACCTAAAATTCTCCTAAGAAATTAAAAACCTCTCAAAAACATTATATTTTGGCAGTATCCCAAACAACGGTACCGAAAATGGTGGTGGAAATTAACTTGTAATAATTAATATGTTCTTCATTAATTTATAGTCATTTAATCAAAAAACCAAGGGACGTAAACTTTCAATAATGTTCGTGTTGTATTCATAGTTACAAGGATCTAAGAGGTAATGAAATAAGTTATTGTCACTATAATTCTTGAAATAGCAACGAGGAAAACAAACTCAACTCAAACTCAAAGTAAATAGCTTCCAAATAATATAACTAAAATAGAGGTTAAAGTCAAATACTATAACTAAAATACTATAACTCAAATTCAATTGAGCCATCCAAAAAATGCTTCCCCCTTCATTTTTAGATGAAGATAATCTCCTATAATATTAGAGGTCTGAATGAAATATCTAAGAAAAGAATGATTAAATAATTAAGGAAGTCTAGTAGACCAGTTATTTTGATTCTTCAAGAAACTAAAATGAAAAAAATGTTCTGGAGGACTGCAAAAATAATTTTTGGGATAGCTCAAAATTTGCTACTTTTCATTCTTAGGGTGCGTCATGAGGAGGGACCATATTTTGGGATAAGAACCCTCTTACTGGTATGGTGATTCATACTTTTCATACTCATATTGATGTTAAGTTTCATTCTCTTGATAATGATTTAACGTGGATCCTCTCAAAAATTTATGCACCCAACTATAAAGCTGGAAGAAGGAGACTTTGGAAAGATCCAAAAAAAATTGGAAACATATATAAGAATGATAATTAGTTGGTTATGGGATATTTCAAATCCCCACTCAACCCTGGGGAAAAGCAAGGAGGTAATCATGATTTATCTACTGGCATGGATGAATTTACTGAGTTTGTTTTTGCTTCAAATCTTATGGATGTGGAACTTCATGGAAATCAGTTCACTTGGAAAAATAGAAGAGTTGGAAATGGCATGATTCATGTTAGATTAGATAGAGATCTTATAATTGCTAACTGGATATTAAATCAGGATTTTCATCTATCTTCTTTACCTAGAATTGGCTCTGATCATAATCTAATTTTGCTAAACCTCTTCAACTAGTCCAAGCCTTCACACAACTCTTTCAAATTTGAAAATATGTGGCTAGATCATGAAGACATTTTAGATCAGATTAAAGAGTGGTGGAAATGGGATGGAGAAGGAACTACTCAATACAGGTTAATTCATCAACTAAAAAGTGTTAAAAATTAGGTGAAAACTTGGAATAAAGAGGTCTTCAGTAATATTTTTGAAAAGAAAAAGGATCTAAAGTAGAAGATTCAGGAGCTTGAACTAAAAATCTCCACAAAAGGCATGAGCTATGATGATCATATTTTAGAAAAGAAACTCTTATCTGAGTTGCATACGTTATGTAGTAGGGAGGAAACCTATTGGAGGCTCAAATCTAGGGCCATTTGGCTGAAAGAGGGAGATAGAAATACAAAAAAATTCCATATGACCACTCTTAAACATAGGGCCTGCAATAGGATCATGAAAGTCTCAAAAGGAAATGGAATTGTTACCAAAGATCAAAATGACATCAAGGCTGAAGCTCTTAGATTCTATGAAAATATGCTAATGGAAAACAACACTTACAATGAAGAGGTAACCTCTTTTTTGTTAGAAGCCATTCTGGGAGACATTATTGCTGAAGAGAGATTCAAGAATATTACCAAATTAGTCACTATAGAGGAGCTCCAAAAAGTTGTATTTTCTCTTGAAGGTGATAAGGCACCAGGCCTGGATGGTTTCTCTATAAATTTATTCCAAAAGTTTTGGGAAATATGTTTGAAAGACCTTCTCAAGGAAGTAAATGAATTCTACAGAACATGAGACCTCCTTAAGGAGCTGAACAATACTCACATTTTGCTTACCCCCAAAAATATGGATGCCAAATATTTTAAGGACTTCCATCCTATTAGTCTAGTTAATGTGATTTATAAAATCTTCACTGAGATTATTGCTACTAGAATCCAACATATTCTCTATGACCTAATTTCAAAGCAACAAAGTGGCTTTATTAAAGGGAGGATAATACAAGATGGGGTGATTTTGGTACATGAAACTATTCATTCAATGGATAAAAATAAAAATGGTATGGTAATAAAACTTGACATGAATAAGGCATTTGACAGAGTTTCTTAGCATTTCCTTGATAAGGTCCTTGCCAAATTTGGTTTTCAGAATAAATTCAGGAAGATCATTCAGGCTTGCACCTCTATGGCTATATTTTCAGTTGTCATCAATGGTACACCAGTGGGCTTCTTCTCCAGTAGTAGGGGCATAAGACATGGGGATCCTATATCCCCTCTTCTCTTCATACTCATGGCTGATAGCCTCAACAGATCCATTACTAAATCTATAAATGTAGGCCTTTTAAAAGGAGTTAGACCCACATCTACAAATCAAATAGCCTCACATCAGCAATTTACTGATGATACAATTTTACTTTTGATGGCATCCATCCTTGAAGCTAAGGAAATCAAGACTATTCTAAAATTCTATGAGGCTTCCTCAGGACAACATGTTAATTTTGATAAGAGTTCCATCTACTTCTTCAATACTCCTATGGAATGACAGAAAATAATTGCTCATATTTTGGGCTGTAAAATCAGCTCATTACCTACAACTTATCTGGGACTACCTCTTAGGACTAATAAAGTCCCCATAATGGTTTGGAATGCATTACTTGACAGGTTTAAGAAAAAATTGGCTAGATGGAATGGGGTTGTTCTTTCCAGTGCTGCTGGAAAGTGTCTTCTTATCAAAAGCACACTGCAAAACCTACATATATATATATATATATATATTATGTCTATGTTCAACATTCCTACAATAATTATTGACAGAATTGAAAGAATCCAAAAACACTTTCTCTGGCAGGGAACTGAAGAAAAATTTAGGTATCACTTGGTGGCATGGGATCAAGTTTGTATACCTAAAATAATAGGTGGGCTTGGTATCAAGGACGTTAAAATGAATATTGTTGTAATTGCTAAAATGGGATGGAGAATGTTAAAGGAGGAACAAACCTGGATTGATTTAATCAAAGCCAAATACCTAGCTCAAAAAATGTGAACTCACTCCTCTATGATGACCATCTTCCTCATGGATCTATTTTCTAGAACAACTTGATTCAAATGAGGAATTTTATCAAGGATGTAGATGGAAAGTGGGAAATGACAGTGATATACAATTTTGGAGGGATAGCTGGACTAATTTCAGTTTGAATGATATATTTTCTTCTATTAAGGATATCCTAGCTGATAAGTATGGTACTAAAGTCAAAGACTACATTGATATAGAGGGAAATAGAAGAAGATGGAAACAACTCAGTGTGGATGTGCTTGAGCTAAACCCTGTGGTCTCCTCTCTCCAAGAGAAGCTAGATATCATACCCCTAAATCAGACTGATGTCAAAGATGAAATTATTTGGAGTAATTATTTTGATGGTGAATATACTGTCAAATCTGGGTACAACTCCTTTTTTGAAAATGTTCATTGTGATTTCAAGTGGAGTAGAATTTGGTTTCCTGAGCTAACTCCCAAAGTCAACTTCTTTTTTTGGCTTGTTCTTAAAGGAAAGATTCTCACGAATGATAATTTAATCAAAAGGGGGTTTATTATGCCAAATATGTGTTGCATGTGTAAAAAGGAGGCTGAGGATATTAAACACCTTTTTCTACACTGTGAGTATGCTTCAAAACTTTGGAGTTTCATTTTTTCAAGATTTAATATATGTTGGACCCTGCCAAATGAGTTCTTACAAACTTGGGAACAATGGGACCCCCCATATAAACACTGCATGGTTCGAAGACTCTGGAAACTAATCTTTCCTCATACCATATGGAGACTCTGGAAAACCAGGAATGATATAATATTTAGGAACAACAGACAGATTTGTAAAAAAATATTCAATAAGACTGTCAATGTTGTAAAAGATAATATTGAGAGATTTAAACCTCCCAATAACAAACAATATCCTAGAAATGAAGAGGTTATTCTTTCAAATTGGAAAATTGATATTGGAAGCCTTCAGAGACAAAGGAATTCAACCATTGATAGGTCTTTAATCCATTGGATCCCTCCTCCCAATTCTTGGTATAAGCTCAACTTTGATGGTGCTTCAAAGGGAAATCCAGGTGTAATTGCTGGAGGAGGAATCATAAGGGATCACAAAGGTTGTTTAATTGCTTCTTTTGTAGGAAGAATGGGACATCAAACAAACCATTATGTTGAAGCCTTATCAACTCTATGGGGCTTAAGAATTTCTAAGGAATGCAATATTATGAACATTATTATAGAAGGAGATTCATTGAATGTTATAAATCATCTGAATCAAATTCATCCCCCTAGTTGGACAATACAAGATTTTATTCATGAGTCTATAAGTATTTTTCATGCCTTCAATACCTTCAAAATTGTCCACATTGGAAAATTATGGGATTAATAACAACTTTACCACTTGGTATCATGAGGATAATATCCCCATCGAAGTACAAAATTCTATCATTAATGATAAATGTGATAGATCACTTCCTACTCAAAATATTTTATGAGATATCCTCCACTTTATTGGGAATGCAAGCTCACACATGTAGGAGGAGTACAAGAATTTATTGCCATAAAATTTCACATGCCCATTGGGTTTGTACAAGGATGGTTAAAAAGTGGATTGGGGAAGAAAGAAACATCTTTTTTACCTGTTTCAAGCAGTTTAAATGCAAAGGTGAAAGAATGGGTGGAGCTCCTTGCCAAATTGAACCTCACTATGACCCTGCGTGGAAGGAGAATGCTGATCTTTGGAACATTTTTGCAGCTAGGAGGGGTTTCCAATTTCATTGAGAAGATTCAAGGGTACGATCAAAACATTACCCTACATTTTTCCATAGATTGGAAACAAATAAAGGTGAAGTATGATGGGAAAGACATTCAGATAAAAGAGGAGTTAATAGCATAAGTTATGGGCCTTAGTTTGGAATGCATCAGATTCTTTAGTAAGAGACTAGAAAATAATACAAAGGCTAGAAAATTCATCGAAGAAGGTGAGGAACTTTAATTTTTCACAGCATGCATCAAGGTAAATTCCATCCCTGTGCCATTTGATGAACTTTCCAGGATGATGGTTCATTTCATTACCCTTGAAGGTAGGTATATCATGGTTCCCATAAAGCATTTGATCTTTTTAAACCATTTTCATAGGAACCTACTTGTTTTCTTCCCACATTATATTCTAAACTCCATGGAATGCTCCATCCTTGAGTACCAAAACCATACCCATGCCATTCCCCTCCACCAGGGCTTAATCTTCCTCCTTCACATGCACTGCCTTTCCCATCACCCTACCATACCTGTTACTCCTGTCATTCTTCCCACTCCTGACTCCCTCAACCTTGTTCCTACCATCATCCCCACCACTATCCCTAGATAGAGAAAAATCAGAACCAAAAACCCCTCTTTTTCTAAAACACACCCTTCTCCCTCTGGCAGAGTCCTTCGAAGTAGTAAGGACATGGAAACTACACAAAATATCTTACACATCAGTGCCACAGGGCACAACAATACTACTCAGGAGGAGAAGGAGGATCTTCTAAAGAGAATTGAAAACATGGAAAAAGAGTTGGAAAGTCTTAAAAAGGACATGCATCAACTGACTAAGAAAAAGGGAAAAAGGAAATTGAATGATGATGTTGGAATTGGTGAAGAACACATCAATGAAATCTACAAGAAGTTGAATTCCCTTGATAACAGATTAGGGAATTCTAAGGACAAACATGATCATAACATTTCAGTTTTTAGAGCTATTTGTGAATTCCTGGAACAATAGGTCAGAAGTATTAGCATGCTCAGTGGTATCTCTGAAGCTATTTGGGGCACAAATGCTGAAAGGGGTCGTGTCCTTTCTCAACTGGATGCCAATGATCCTACACATGTCACTACCCTGGCTCTCTTTACCTCATTGCAAACTGTTAAATCAAGAATTGATAGGGATTCTAAGAAATAATCTACTACAGAGTTGTCTTGATGTCGTTTTGATGTTGTTCTGTTGTTGTTTACTCACTATTTTTTATAGTTTTATACCTATCTTGTCACCATTTTGTAGTTACTTTTATGTCTACAACTAGGATTCTTGTAATATCTAGATTTTGATCCATTTTTTCTATTTCCTCCTATATATTTGGCTCTTGATCCCTTTTGTAATATGGTATGGTCCCTTAAAAAATATTTTCCAATAATAAAAAAGGAATTAATTTCTTTGCTAATCTATCAATGGAATGAAATAAATAAAAAAATATGGAGGGCATTAGAAAAAAACAAGTTGGCCCTTCCTTGGGTACTAAACTATCCTAATTGTCTTTTACTTAAAATGTACTTGAACATAAATCAGATTCTTTATTAAAATGACATGAATGCTACATTTAGGAGGAAAGAAACTTCTGTATCTATAGATCCCATATTCTATCTCTATGTCTAGATCTCTACATCCTATTACATTTCCATCATTAATCATTTTATTTTATATTCTTTATTTTCAATAGAACATGAGAAGTAGAGTTTGTCTAGGAGTTCAAAAAAATCAAGTAAAATATCTCAAACATATCATACAGATATTAGATACATGCAACAAAATTAATTAATAGATTCAATACAACCTAGAATCTACTATGTAAAACCCATGTGCATTAGCACATCACCCATCCTAAGTTCAATGCTCACCCAAAGCATGCAAAGGTACCAGGTCCCTCTTTAGAGTTGCTTGTGTAGGATGTTAGTGTGATGATGATAAAGTATATTCAAATCCATAATTAAACATAAACATTCCACAATGCATAATCCAGGTCTAGATCTTATAGAATCATAAATTAAATAGTAACTACAATAAGATTAGCCATACAAGAACCAGATTCAGTTATGTCTAGTACAATTATTTAGCCATTATACTCCATTACATTAAACAATGTAAAATAGAGAAGATTCATACATTATAAGGTATACCCATAAGTCATGCACACATAAGATCCAACAACATAAATCTAGAATAAGTCACTACCCCTAAACTCCATAGTTCAATACATATTTATAGAGGTGGGGACTTTCCCTTCAATGACTATGTACTTCCCAAAATAGGTCGCATGATGATAATAACCATGTGCCTTTACAATGACATGTACACATGTAACTGCACTAATAATAGATGTCCTACATTTAACTCTAACAAGAAATCCTATTATTAATTACAATAATGCATGGCACATATTAGCTGATTTTTCCCAAAATACCATTTGCATCTTTTCACACCATGCCTTTTCCTATCTTTTCACACATTAAAATGTGCCTTGTTCCCCCCCGCGCGTATTTTGGTTGTCTTCTCCTTAGAACAATATTCTATCTTCTCAACATTACACCACACTAAAGTACACTGTCTTCCCAACAATGGGAATTCTTTCTGATGTTCATAAATAATAAAGAATAAATAATGAAATAATTAAAGAATTACTGTATAAAATAATGAGCCTTTATTCTCTAGCTCTCTCTTCTTCAATTTGGAGGATTAGCTCTGCATATTCATTCTTGATCTCAAATTCCAATTTCTACCATTTATCTAGTGCGGTCCTTGTCTTCTCTGGAATATTTGTTGCTATGACATCTATTTCATCATGAGTAATCTTTTCCTTTTCATTCTATAGTACCCAGACAACATTAGCAATAAAAAAAATCATTCCTTCTAGGAGATCCATATTTTGCGCTATGAGCTTCCCAATCTCATCTATTCTTTCTTTCGCTCATTATTTAAAGCTTGAAGAAATTTCTTGTAAGTTGAAATTTTCTTGATCATAGAATCCCTTGCTCTCTCTACTTCTTGTTCAACATATTTTGGTGCGTGCATCTGAAGTTGTTTGTCTTCTAACAAAAAATCAACCAAAGTGTGCACATAATGCATATCAGAAGGAAAAGTTTCAGGTATCTTAGGTTGTAGATGTGGCATTATTTTCAGAATGTAATCACCAATTTCTTTTTCCATGCTAATAAAGGCTTCATTATTTATTCGTTCTTGTTCCTTCTCTTCCTTTATGTGCTCTATATTTGTAGTTTTATTTTTGTTATCCTCCATCAACACTCTAATGATGCCAATCTTATCAATATTTCTTCGCGCTACCTTAGCAGATACCTTAACTAAGGAATTGTTGACTTACTCATTAGACATGAGAGTAGGATTTATGGTCATATGCCTACTTTGGGGTGCCTTATTCACTAACCATGAGACACATAACTCCTCACATACATCAAAATCTGGTTTATCCATGTGATTCTTCATGGACCAAGAAAACTGCTTCCTTGCATGCATAATTTCCATATCTGGAACCACCAGCTCCCATCCATATAACTCTTTAAGGTCCATAATGCTCTGACACCTGGCATTGTCAATTTTTATTGTGTCCTTAACATAACTTAAACTAGGTGCAACATATTATTCATTTCTCTTTATGCCTTGCCCCTTAGGAACCTGAGCATCAAGTTATGGAGTTGGTACTTCTCCAACCTGAGTCGAAATGGGTGCATTGGTTTTCCCATGCACTACTTCTATTTCTTTCATCCCTTCTTCTTCGTCTCACATTTCTTCATCCCTGTGTTCCTCCACATCTTTTTGTTGAACTTGGGTACTAGGTTCACTCTCTTTAGACTCCTCCTCATTAAGCTTCATATTTTTTCTTCTGTTCTTCTCGGGTGCTTATTTCTGAGGGGAGAGTTGAGGTGACCTTTGTAAAGGTTGAGATGTTTCAACACCCTAGGTCCTAGTTCTTCTGAACAACATCTTAAAATATAGATCCTCATGGAATGCATCTATTTCCAAATCTTTCTCTTCCTCTTACACCTATGGTGGAGTATCTACGTGCTCACTTTCTACTTTATCTATGGGCTACCTCTGACCTATATAGTCCAAGCCTCCACTATCCTCATGTTCTTCTTCTTTGTCTATCTCTATAATAGAGGCACCCTTTGGAGCCTCCACATTATCAACTATTTGTTTTCCCTTAGGAGGCCCTAGGAGTATAAATTCATTATCCACATACTTTTTATTCTCTAACCTAGGTTTAAGTTGAAGATATACGACCGCGGCTCCACTGTACCCAATAGAAAAAGTTACATGCTTCATATTTATTATCTAAAATGAGCCTCTCAATGTAGGCAAACCGACCTAGATAAACATTTTTTTATGAGAGTATGGTGGTCACAATATACCTTTTCCACATTGAAGCTCAACAACGCATCAGTAAACCTATTTACTACTACCTGGAAATAGTGCGTTGTGAATGCGTATGGAATTTTTCACCAAGGACTACATGTTCCACATTTCATTGTAAACTACACGATGCAAAAATGTTGATACGCCACAAACTATAACACCTTACCCACTATTGAGGGTAACTCCTTTAGACTACGCTCTTCCTCCTCAAACGCTGTGTAAAGTCGATCATACTATAGTTCTTCCCTTTGTTTGAATGGACCACTCATTTTTCCTTCACACAAGTACTTCTCATTCTCTGTGATGGAATTCTTCTATGTGGGGTATTCCATAATTTTTTTCCTTGGCCCATCGGGAACTCCAATTTCTACAAACACAAGACATAGTAGGATAGCACCAAAATACATCTTTTCACCTCTACACGCTTCCTCAGTAATTAATTATGTAATGTAGCCAGCTAAGTTGTAGACTTCTCCTTATGACATCTTCTTCGCAATGCGTAGCCACATGGTATTTAATTTTCACCATCTCTATTGATCATTTAGATTGGTGAATAGATGCATTATTTCTTGCACCACCGAATACTTTTTTAATTTGTATATGTCCATTCCACACGAACCCTTGGAATATCCCAACTCATTTCTTATGGCTACAATAACTACTTTATCATTCATATCAGTAATAATATCTATCTCTTTTCCCTTTAATCATGTCAATGTAGCAATTAGGGACACTTTGATCCTTACCCTTTGTCCAGTAAAATAGAAGAATTCCTCATGGAATCTATGTTGTCACCAAATCACAACACCCTCTGACTGGCAATAATGTGAACAAGATGTTCAGTGTGATTGGAACACAACAATTTTTGGCATGCCCGGTGGGACAGAGAGTTGGTAATTCTCTTCTCACTTACACAAGTCAAAGTGCCTAGCAACTCTATATCTCTAATTTCCAAATCTCAGTATGTTAACTTATGCGAAGAATTAGACAAGATCTTCTTCAAAGAAAAGAAATTATCATCATATCAAACTTTCCTTGTATCCTCCAAAGAGAAGAAGAAGAGGCATTTCAACATCACCAGTTTCAGGTCTACCTTGTAAGGGTAATTCAAATCCTCCATATGAAAGGTTTCCTCCACCAAGGAACAATCAACCTCTTGTTGCTATGGCATGAAATATTTTTTTACCCCTTTCAATGCAACAAGTCCTCTTATGTTGGTTGAATGTGACCCTATACTTGTTGCAAAACTCAAAAGTTTACCCTTTTACAAGGGAAAACTCACGTTACTCCAATGGAAAATGTTCTTGAGGCAGCCAACATTTTTGTCCTACATAATATCATGGAGGACAACACTGCAGTTAGACTTATTACTACATCTTTCAAGGTAAAAGCACTTTAATGGTTTCAAGGGTTAAGTGTTGGTAGAATAACCACTTGGGATGAGTTAGGAGAAAATTTATGTAAACAATTTGAATACAAAAGTAACCACCTATAAATTTTGGAACAAATCACTACCATGAAGAGAGCTCCCTAAGAATACATGAGTGATTTTGATTCCACAGAACCTGGAATAGGATTCCAGCACTTATAAATCCTTCTGCACATAATACATTATTGTACTATTTACGAGCCTTGAATAGTGATGTATTAGTTATGATTCAGTCCATGGGAAGGGCTACATTACCTGATTCCTACAACATTTCCATAAGAGCAAAAAATTCCTTGATTAAGGCTGGAAAGATAGCTCTACAACCACCAATGTTTTTGTCTCCAGATCTTATGAATAATCATCCTATCATCACTCCTATTCTATCATAGTCTAATAAACTATCTTAGTCTACCCCTACCTCTTCAAATGATCTATTTGAAGTCAATTTAGTGCTGCAAACTTTTAGAAATGATCTCGTTGCACTCAAGAGGTAAAAAATTCAATATAATCATCCATATGAACCAAAAAATCATCAATATCAGGCTAATCATCCTCCTTTTCAAGGGAACAATCAGCCACAAAATCAAGTTACATATCACTCTATGAATGGTAGGCCTTTGAAATTTTGGAACCCTCTTGTTTTAAATCATCTAGAGCAATTGTACTTGTCTAAAATAATCTAGTTCAAGACTATGAATGGTGCTACCCTTGTTCTCAACCCCATAATCAAAATATTTTTCCCAATGGATTTATTGGCTAGACCCTTATGGTTCAAAGTGTATTTTTCCCTTCTGATCTAACAAAGAACACATATATGCAAGAAACAACAGATCAACCACAGGCACCCGAAGAAACCAATTTTCTAAACTGACAAGAAGAAGATTTTTGTGGGTTGAATACAAATTCCTCATCAGTGGAAAAAAACACTCATTCCAAGAAGAGAGAAATGGAACATAAAACTACCAAATATCATCAAGCATTTAGTTCACATCCTTAGACACAAGTGGCAGTTGATAAAGATGTGGGGAAAAACCCGCTAGAAATACCTTTTATCCAATCTGCAAGGAAACAAGGATCTTTAGGTATCACGATACCCAACAAGAACTTTCTAAAGGAGGATCCCAATACCCAAATAAGTGTCAACATATTAGAACAAATGAATAAAACCAATCTAAGTGTTACTATGTGGGATACACTCTCAATTCCTTCTCAAATAAATTTGTTGTGAGAGGCTCTAAATAATTTTTGTACAACTAACGAATCGTCAGGTCGTGGAGTAGTAGCTACTACAAGTTTGTGTCAATTAGAAGGGAAAATTATTCCTAAAGACAACAAACCACCTCCAATCTATATTTCCTTGATCATTAGAAACCACCTAGTGTATAATTGTGTGATCAATTCTGGTGCTAGTAGCTAAGTCATGCCCAAACAAATTATAGATGTATTAGACATACAATATGAGTAAGTTGCAAGAGGAGTTTTTCAGCTGGATGGAACATATGTTAAGACTGTTGGAGTTATCAAATGACCTGAACTTACCATCCATGCATGCTCAATTTTTTCATTCACCCAAGACATATAAGTCATTGATCTTACTCCTCTCTTCACCATCTGCCTTTCACAAGATTTCACTGCCAAGATGGGTAGTTATCTATCAGCCAATTGATCACTTATGATTCTCGTGACTTCATAAGGAACCAAAGTGACTATAAGGGTAGAACCAATCTACCATAATCATGTAGAAAACTACATTTCTAGTCTTATAATTTGGAATTACACCATCAGAGATGGGGAAGAAGAAGATGTTGATCATGAACCGAACACTCTCACTGAAGAAGTCCCTGATACTATGATAGATGATGTAAGTGGATATCATCAATATGATCCCTATGCTAATGTTTTAGAAGATGAAGAAGTTGGTTTTCTACTTTTGGAAGAAACATGATTGGGAACATACCGCATTCATGAAGAAGATACGATCATACTGCAACTTGTCAAAACACCAAGTGATTTAGAAGGATTGTGGAAATTTTTATTCGATGGATCGAGAAGTAAGAATGTATCTGGTGATGGTGTTGTGTTAATTTCTCTAGAGGGAGATAAATACTTTTCATATTTTTGGTTTCAACTCAGTTGCACTAACAATGTTGCTAAATATGAGGCCCTTGTACAAACAATTCAACTAGCCCAAAAGAAGGGGATCAAAGCCCTGATTTTTTTGGACAGTGAGTTATTTGTTCATCAAGTTATGGAATGAATCGCATCAAAGAATGATATTTTAAGATCATAAAATAACTAGGTCTGGGACATTATTGAATATTTCAAATCTTTTGGAATCCATGTGGTTCTTAGAAATCAA
Source organism: Taxus chinensis (assembly GCA_019776745.2). Lineage (NCBI taxonomy): Eukaryota > Viridiplantae > Streptophyta > Pinopsida > Cupressales > Taxaceae > Taxus > Taxus chinensis. The sequence continues at coordinate 397,631,761 of CM034157.1, read as the reverse complement.
AACCAAGATGTTGATAGGCTTGCTACAATTGGCTTGTAATATAACATACCTGTTGATATCATGAAAGAAGGGAAATTTTTTGTCAAAATAGTGGTTTGACCCGCAATCCCTAATAATGTGAGTATCTGAAAAATGCTCGATAGTGATAAACAAATTGTCCTTTTCCTACAAGAAGAGGTAGAGTTTTCTATAAGAAATTGGGATAAGTTACAAGAGTCATATGGTGATAAAATTATACAATTAAAGAGCAACAAACTACAAAAATATTTAGTCACTCTGGAATCCATTTTAAATTCAAATGATTAGGCCAAAAGACAAAGCTCTAACATGGTGGTCAAAGAAGAATATTTTGAGGAAGTCGAGGTAGCACACGACAAGTTTCTAAATATTGGAAAAGTGTGTACTTCTGAGAAGAAATAATCTTTCATCAAACTCTATCAAGAGTATCAAATTTTTTTCACGTGGTTTTTATCCAATCCTGGCACAACATATCATCGAACTAGATCCTAATGCCAAGCCAGTTTTCCAGAGATAGAGGCCCATTAATCCCAAAATCGATCCACTAATGATAAAGGAGCTAACCAAATTCATCAAAGCATGTAATATTTTTCCCATCAAGCAATCCTCTTGGGTAGCTAATCTAGTGCTCGTAAGGAAAAAGAATGGAGAGATTCAGTTGTGTAGATTTCAATTATTTGAAGTGTTCCTCGTTGAAAGACCACTATCCTCTCCAGTCAATGGAGAAAATTCTTCAAACATTGGCATAATCTCAAATATTTTCTTTTCTCGATGGATATTAGGATTATAATCAAATTCTAGTCCAATAATCCAGCCAATTCAAAAAGTCTTTCACTACCAAGTGGGGCACATATTCGTACAATAAAATGTTAGTTAGATTGTCCAATTTCGGGGATACTTTCCAAAGAGGCATGGATATGGTGTTTAAAGGATTAATTAATAATATCATCTTGGTTTACCTAGATCAAATAATTGTTTATTCTAAGCATGCAGATGATCACATCATGCATCTAAGGAAGGTTTTCTGAAGGTGTAGGGAATTTTTAATTTCACTTAATCCCAAGAAGTGTATTTTTGCAGTGTATAAGGGAAATTTGTTGGGGCATGTTGTTTTAGTAGAAGGAATATCAATTGATCTAGCTAGGATTCGTTTGATTATGTCCTTATCTCTCCCAAGTCATAAGAAGGGCCTCTAAAGTTTTCTGGGAACCATAAAATTCATGCAGAGATTCATCCCTCAATTCGTGACATTGGCTAAACCACTGATATCCATCCTGAAGAAAAAAATACCATTCTCATGGATAAAGGAAGGAAGGGATAGCTTTGAATCCATCAAAACAAAAATTTCTCAAGCTCCCATGCTAGTGAACCCCAAGTTCTATAAATACTTTATCCTTTATGATTTTGTAGGTCAAGAGAGCATGTTAGGGATCCTCACCTAGAAAAATGACAACCTGATGGAGTAACCAATTACTTTCTTTAGTCAATCCCTCAAAGACTATGAGCTCAAATACTCATTCATTGAAAAACAAGTCTTTACTGTTATTTGAGATTTGTATAAATTCAAATACATGTTGTCCAATAACAAAATTCATCTTATGGTGTCTCATACAGGTGTCAAGAAATTTTTGCTAAATAAAGAGATAAATGAGAAGTACACTGGATGAATCACGAAGGTGATGGAGTATGATGTGAACATCAAGGTTACAAAGTTTATCAGAGGTAAAGTTTTGTGTCAATAACTTGTTGCAGACATGGAATCAAAAGGTGACGAGGATGCGACGTTCGTAAACATTGATGAGAGTGACAAGTAAGTTGACTAGTTATCCAAAATAAAGAATTTCCTTTTCTCAGGAGTATATCCTATGAACATGATTAAAAACTAAAGATGGAATTTCCATATTCAATCTATTACATATTTTTTGGTAGATAACATTCTCTTTTTAAAGGATTTGAATGGTGTCCTCCTTCAGTGCACAGGACTGGAATGAGTAAGTAAGATACTAGAAGAGTTTCACAATGGCCTATCTAGAGGAAATTATTATGCACGAACAAATACTACCAAGATCATGCTAGCTAGTTACTATTGGTTGGATTTTTTCAAAGATACCCATCTCTAGGTAAGGAGATGTAAGGAATGTGCCTTTTTCACAGGAAAGGAGAAGTTAGCATCTCTTCTATTGCATCTAATCCAAGTGGATCAACCCTTTGTTCAATGGTGGTTCAAATTAATCGGAATGATTAATCCTCCATCTAGTGAAAAACATAAATGGGTCCTTATTGCAACAAACTATTTCACTTAGTGGAGAAAGGTGGGAGCATTAAAAGAGAGAAATGAAAAGATAGTTCTAGATTTCCTGGAAGGTATAATGACAAGGTCCGATGTTCCTTTTATAGTCATTTCAGACAACATGATGGCTTTTCTTAGTATTAAGCTGAATGATTGGGCTATTAAAAATGGGGTCTACCTCAAGACTTCATCCAATTACTATCCACAAGGAAATGGATTGGCTGAGTCTAGTAAAAAAAATTCATAAGGATTATTAAGCGCACAATGGAAACTAACAAGAGGACTTGGCATGCACAAATTAAGAATTCCTTATGGGTAGATCAGATCACAACTAAAAGGGACATGGGGAATTCTCCTTTCATGCTAATATATGTAAGAGAATAAAAACTCCCGCTCTTATTAGAGTTACCTTCTTTAGAGTTATCTCATCAACTTGAAGTTATGGAGAGTGATCCTTTGACAGTAAGGTTTTTTGAACTCATGGAGTTAGAGGAAGTAAAGAACAAGGACATGAAGACCTTGGAGCAACATCAGGATTAGGTTAAGAAATATTTTGACAAGAAGGCATTCGAAAGGAATTTTTAAGAGGGATATTTAGTCCTCAAATGGGATGAAGATAGGGCTAAAATAGGTAGAAATGACAAGTTTGACGCTGTCTAGATCTGGCAATACATCATCACAAGTTGTAAAGAGGTGAATTCATTCATTCTATCCAATCTCAATGGAGAATAACTTCTCATTAATGTGAATGGGATACATCTCAAAACTTGTTTTTGAGGATAATTCCACCCCATGTACAATTTAGTTAGGTATTTTACTCTAAGTACATATGCACATTGTTATTGTGTGTTGTTCTTTGGTTTTCCTCATTGTTGTGTTTTTTTTTCTGCACACTTTTTCATCATAGGAATGTGTCAAGGAGAAGGAAGCTTCAAGGTTTCCATAAGAGTTTCATGATCTGCCTCATTCAAAATACTGCAGTGTTCCATATATGTCAAGCATTAAAAACTTCGGTATACTTCATGCTTAGCATTCTAGGGAGATCCAAGACCAAATATTCTCAAGAGGATTTGAGGATGTATCATAGAGGATCAAATTTCTTACAGGATTCTAATATAGACTCCATGCCCAACGGATGAATTAAGGCTACTGGAATCATGCTTAGGAGGAAATCATCCCCGAGAGGGTACTAAAAATTCTATCCAATTTTACCCTTAGGGTAAAATTGGACATCATGGGTGCATAGGACCTTAGGACTAGGGAAGGCTTCACGAAAAAATTTGGGGCCTACGTGAAAAAATTTTGTGCTTAGAAGAATAGTTATGGTGTTCTGAAAGGTTCAAGATCATTATTTAATCATCTTTAGTTATCTCAAAGGCTGAAAAGTTGCCCAGAGTACAGAAGGGTCCCATAAAATTAGAAATTTATATAAAATCAATTGAATTTGTTTTGATATCTTGCGTGGTTCTCTAAACATAATGTGTAGCATTAGGATCTCGGTGTTTAAATAATTGAAACTCTTGATACGAATGATAAGGATATCGGCATTTAAGATGTCGAATCGGCATTAGGTCATAAAAGGACTTCGAGAGATTTAACTCAGTGGTTACGCAAGTTAGGCTGAGTTGAGAGCCAATGCAAGTATGAAACAACATGCCTCATTATGACTCAACTCAAACGTGACTCAAAAAACTTAACTCCATCGACCGAGTTGAGATGATGTGAGGTGGCATAGGATACCTCATGCAAACAAGCTGTATGAAGCCAAGTTGGATTAGTGTAGGAACTTGGTCAGTTGAGTGGGAATTAAGAGCCATTTTTCCAAGACATTGATGTGGGACAAATGGTTTCAAAGCTCTGGATTCCCCACTATATGATTTCATGGTGTAAAGGCCATGCCAAGCTCGGCATGACAAAATGACATCAAGGTTTCCAAGCTAAAATTGCCACCTTGGCATGAAAATATACATGTCGGGATCCCAAGCACCAGGATCCAATGGCGGAGATAACTCATTGCCAAGCCAACTCAGTAATTTTGTGTTCAGAAATTTGAAGAACTAATTTCTAAGTAGATACAATCCCACAACAAACCTTAACAAAATTTCCACCTCAAATAAATTGTAAGACACATTACCACATAGGGATAATCACTTGGCATGCCAAGGGATAATTTCTAGAAATTGAATGTGCAACTAGAAGCCAAGTCAATGGATGAGTTATACATTGAGTTGTTAGGGAGGCTATACATAAAAATGGTGATTCATTCACCGAGCTATGAGGCGGGTCATTGTAAAGACCAAATGGTATGGAAACAAATGGGTCTATACAGAAAATTCACAAGAAGACACCTAGGCAAAGTGAAAATAGATCTACTTAATTGTTCAAAGTTCACATTGCTACCATAGAATAACTTGAACATGATTAGAGAAGAGTTCATCTACCAACCGATATTGAGATGGTAGCTTATGAGATCGGGTTCAAGCTCTATCAATTCATCAAGTTCAAAATAATAGTAGGAATGCATCATCAAGGGAGCTCAGTTTGATAAGATCAGCCATGGAGGATAAGCAGACGAGTTACATCAAGTCAACGAAGAAGTGAGTTGACCACCACACATAGAAGCTAGATCACTATCAAGTGATTATGCAAGTCAAAATGAATTTTCCAAGTGAAGTGAACTTAGAATGAAGCAAGTGTTTGACATTGAATACTTTCAAAAATAAGCTCAATGTTCACTAATAGTTAAACAGAGGAGTGTTTGTGACTCCAAATAAATAGTGGCATTAGATATCATCTAGAGATTAACTTAGAAACTTGAGTTCCAAGGGGATTGTAATATGAGATGTAAAATGATAAATACGTTAAATCATGTTTATGCAAGATAAGTCGAGTATGTGAAAGTTAGCATTGCGATTGGGATTGAGCTCAATATTTTGATGCATCTGCAAAAGATCCAACTCGTTGTTTTAAATACTCAAACTTGTAGCTCGTCTTATCTTAGAAAGAACCCAGATTGTAATGATCTCATAGAGGGAAGTGATATATGAATGAGTAGCTTAGTGTGATGAGCTCAAAATAGAGGATGTACGATAGATCATGCATGGCCGAGCTATTCCGTAGAAATGGACACAGTGAGGTGAACTCTTCATAAGCTGAGACATGGTCCACATAATGAAATGACTTCAAGAGAGAGACCATTCTTGAATTGACAGTAAAATGACTCTTGTGGTGAATTATTCATGTGATTGAATGCCAAGTTTGAATCAATAATAATTATTTTAGGTGGTATGTCACCGTGGAGCTATGTTAAAGCTTGAAACAACGTTACAAAGACAATTTAAGTTAGTATTATTTCATAACTTGGCTAATGGAGAATCATTACAAAGACCAATTAAAAAATGGAATGTATTAGCGAGGTCAAAGAATTTATGAGAAATGGTTTGCTTGGATACATCACAGAAAATGGTAAAGGATCGAGAATAAAATTCTAGTTGAGAACACAAACATGTAAGGACAACTCTAAGAATGAAGGAAGTGGATATCGATACTTGACACACGGTGAATTATCCACAACAAGTAAGGAGTTCAAAATGGAATGGCTCAGAACCAAGCTTGGGAGTCAAAGCATCAAGCACATTGGAAAAATGAGGAAAGAAAGCCAAACCAGTGGCACGAGGTGAGCTAAATATTTTTGATCGCATTAAATTCAATAGGCTTGAGTGGAGATGTAAGTCATCATAGGTGATCATTGAAAAGGAAGGATCTGTGGTGAGTTCTAACCTGATTCAAGCCTACACAGTGATGAAATCGATGTTAAGGATAAGGTCATAGATGCATTGGGTGGTTGATCTCTGTCAAGTTGAAAAAATGAATTGATCAGTTGTTGGAATGTGTAGCTTGAAATTCATAAGGCTAAGGTATCCCAACGGTGAGAAAACATGGTGATGGCTCATCCTTCACCTTCAACTCGGCGATGAGGAACTCATGGAACAAATCAATGCTTAGCTGGTGAGAGTCAATGCATATATGAAGGTGAGATCGTTAAATACTAGGAAATTTGGTTGTGGGTACAACACAGTCACGTTGGCAATGAGCTCAAGGTGATGATATAGAGAGCTCAACAAAGATGATAGATGAATTCTACGTGAGCTCTTGCAGAGTTTCCAATGAGATCAGTGGAAAATTCAATGGGTCCTAGTTGTGTGGATTTTGGAAAATTCCCTAAGGATTTGGTGACCAAGAAGATGGAGCTAGGTGGAGAGATCAATTTGTAAGCTTGATGCGGGTAGCTCAGTTATGGTGGATTGCGGTAACAAGCCCATGATGCACTCAGTTGGTATGATGTGATGGCAATGTGCTCAGCCAATAATCAGGTTGTAGGAACTTGGACCCAACTTGGTGAGTTGGCTCAGCAAGCCAACCTCCGAGTTGGACTCATTTTTGCCCTTTTCTTCATGACCCCTCCCTTTTCGAGTCAAACCAATCAACAGGTGGTCCCACCATTATTTGTTAATTAAATTAATATTTTTTATTTTTTTAATATTTTAATAATAACATTTATTATTATTATTATTTAAATATTATTTTAATTAATTAAGGAGAACTAGGTCAAATCAGGCATTAATGGCACTGCTATCCAAAATAATCCCCTTGCTCATTTTTGGCTAACTTTCTTTCATTCCTTCCTCCCTTGTGCCTCAAATGAATTTTTATACTTTTTAGGCACTCAAAAGTTTCTAGAAATGGTTTCATTGGATAGAGGATCTCTTCATCTTTCCAGAAAGGTAAAATTTTCCTTCTAACTCCTTGTATTTTACAAGTTATGGCTTGGCGGAGTTTGGGAGAAAAATTTTCCCTAGGGAGGTCTGCACCTAATCAGAGAGCGTTGTGTGGTAGTAGAATGGTGGGAGGTGGAGGTGAGTTCAAAATTTTTACCAAGGAATGGTGGGGTACGCCAAGGAAATTTTTGGGCTGAAGTTCCGCTAGCCAATAGTAAGAGGCCACATGTCCATGGGGTCATCGAAGGTTGTACTGGTGGGGAGAAGTTGGGAAATTTTCCCAAAATTGGTACAAATGGAAAATCTTAGCCCGAAGGCCCGCTAGCAAATCAACACATGTGACATGTCCTTAGATTGGTGGGAGGTGGAGGCACGGGGGAAAATTTTCCATTTTTCTAGAGTATGGAAAAAGGCGTAGAAAAACTCCGCCCCTGATGGCCCGCGCCAATTAGAAGTTGCCATGTGTCCATGTGGCCGGCGAAAATCTTAAGGCGGGTCCGTAGAGGGAAAAGAGCTAGTTCAGGCCCACGCCAATGGCAATGTGCCACCTGTCCCATTCGAGGAAGTGGTCAGAGTCAACATAAAATTAGAAGTGCACCTCCGAGGGCCAATAAGAATGTGCCATATGGCATCGGAGCGGCGGGGGGTGGAAATTTTTGGGGAAATTTTCAAAAGGGGGAAGATTTTAAAATTTCATCTTGCTAACCCATTTTTACCCTATTTTTGCCCTAATTCTTTAGAGGGGCATAGATTTTGATCCAAAGCTTGGATTTTTGCGTTCTTGGTATCATTGGAAATTTGGTGAAATTATCTACACGATAAAGGGTTTATTTTTTTATTTTGACAAATAATTCTAGGAGAAAAATGAAGAAACATCCTTGGCACAAAAAAATAGAAAATTAACATTCAACCACAAAATTTAATGAAGTATGGTCATTTTTTGGGTCTAGAGAACAATGTACTCCTAAGTATGGGTTCATCCATGAAGCCCATCACTCTACAGGTGAAATTTGAGGGATCTGGTTGGTGGTTGAATTCATAAATTCATTTTTGCCTACGTTTTTTGCTCTCTCCCCTTCTACTTGACAATTAAAAGCAAGATTTGGCTCATTTGTAAAGGGTTGGACATATTTTTTCTCTGCAAGATCTCTTTTCTTCCTCAGCAAGTGGATTTATAGAGTTGTATACCTCTCATGTAGACTGCAACACATGTTTTTCCTCCTGGCCATTGTAATGCATTGTATTGAACCTGGGAGTGATAATGTATGCTTTGTGATTGATTTTCCCAATCCTTTCATGTGTTTATCATTTTATTTTGATCTTTCATTACATTCTTGAAATCTATGCATGTTTTGTGTTGTATTTTTCATGATCTATGTAAATCTTACAAAGTAGATGTTCACCACTCCCTTGGTTTATCACCACTTTTACTTAGTTTTATTTCTTGTACACCTTTAATCTCTGTCTCCTTGTAATTTAGAGTAAGATATAGTATTAAACCTTCGTAAATTTCATGCATACACCTAATCAGAGGAGTGAAGGAACCAACCTTTAATCTGGAGATTCTTTTTCCATTTATGCAAGTCCCACACTTAGGGAAAAGATTCAATGTTGTGCAATCACATTAGATTTCCATTATCAAACTAGAAATATGAGAAAACATCCAGGGGGTGCTGCTGATTTGCACTAATAGTTTTGGCATGCCCGGTGGGATGTTAGAGGCCTTCATCTTCATTACAACAAAGTTGATGTTCTTTTGTTGTAATTTCCTTCTTGAAAAGAGCCATGATCTACACATCTGGTGACTCCTAAAAGGAAAAATCAACTAGTTTTAGCACTCCAGGTCTGAAAATTCATGAGAAGAATCAACACAAGGTCAAGGGCCATAGAAGAAGGGTTGTTTGAGTATCTCTAGCTATCCCCAGGAAGAAGAGAGAGGGGAAGAAGAATTCAAAGGTCCCCATCACCACCAAATAGAACTCTATCAACTCCTCCACCTAGAAGACCTTTCACCCAATCAACAAGGGTTCTCAGGCCAATCAAAATGGCACAACACAACCCTTATGTCAACTTGACTGGTAATAACCCAGTTTCTCTCAATGCACAAAATCTAGTTCTAGTTGCAACATTGAAGAACATTCCATACTTTACTGGAGAAAATAAGACCACTCCTAGTGACCATGTCAAAGACATTGCTAATGTTTGTGCAATCCATGATATTGTTGAGATGTAAATTACTGTCAAATTGTTGGCATCTTCATTCAAAGGGAAAGCCTTGCAATGGTTCAGAATCCTTGCAGCAGGCTCTATCCAAATTTGGACCCAGTTGTGCATAGATCTCCATGAGTAGTTTGGAGAAAAGGGGGATAATTTGTTTCTACTAGAACAATTGAAAACTATCAAGAGAGCTCCCAATGAGTAGCTAACAGAGTTCAACTTTAGATTTCAAACAACATGGGATAGAATCCCAGTGGTAGTAAGGCCAACAAGTTAAGGTTATTTTCTATTCTATCTCAAAGCTTTAAATTCTCATATTTCTATGTTAATTCAATCCATGGGAGGTACAACTATACTTGCAGCTTATAGCATTGCCATTAGGGCTGAAAATTATCTAATTCAAGCTGATAAGCTAGCTCCTAGGCCTCCCATGTCCTTGTATCGAAACTTGGAAAGTCCAAGCACTAGTCAAGCACCTACTTTAGCTCTTATTCCCACTCCTATAAATCAGAGTTCAAGTGAAACTTCTACTTCATCCTCTAGTGCCTCAAATGAACTTCGAGAAGTCATGAAACAATTACAAAATTTAGGCAATGAGCTGGTTACACTCAAGAGGCAGCAAGCCCAAAGTTTTAGACCTTCTTATCAGTCTCAAGCTCATCCTAATAGGCAACCATATCAACCTAATAAGACACCCAATCCAACTACTAATCAAAATCAAGTAAGGCCTCCTGCAAATAGACCATTTCAACCATATAATCCAATGCTGCATCTACCTCTAAAGCCTTAGTGCAAGTGCAAAATAATGTAGCACAAGAGTATGATTGGTGTTTCCCATGCAATAAACCTCACAACCAATCCATGTGTTTCAATGGTGCTTTGAACCAAGCCTTGATGGTGACAAAAACTGGCATAGAAGGTGAGGTGAGCCAAGAAACAAACCAATAATAAGGAACATCTCAGCAAAATACAACTCCAAATGAGACTACACTTGTGAATTGGCAGGCTGAGGATTTTTGTGGTATGAATCAAACAATTTCCCAGAATGTAGCAGCTAACACAAGGTCAAAGAAGAGGAATATTAGTGAAGGGAAGTCATTAGCTCCAGGTGATCTACAACCTTCCATCACTCCACAAAGTGCTAGCAAGCAAAATGCAGTTCCAAATGTGCCAGGCCAGCCCAAGCCACCTTCTAGACTAGCTCAAATGCCAGCTATTGCAGCCCATGTACAAGAAAAGGGTATGCAGGATAGGGGGCAGAAAAGGGATGTTTCATCCCCATTTAGCATCATTGAACAAATAAAGAAGACAAATATGAATATATCTATGTGGGAATCACTATCCATCCCAGGCCAAAGGGATCTTCTACAAGCTACCATGAAGAATTGGTCAACTTCAAATCAGCAAGCTCATATGCAAGAGAAGGTACTCACAAATGTTGCTTAGCTTGAGGGGAAACTTGGAGGACAGAAAGGTAAATTCTTGAAACCCCCTCCATTCTATGTTTCATTGATCATTGGAGATAAACTAGTACATAATTGTATGATTGATTCCGGGGCAAGTAGTTTTGTAATGCCCAAGCAAATAGTTGATCAACTGGGTCTCTAATATGAAGTCATATCTAAAGGGGTGTTGCAACTGGATGGGATAGTAGTAACAACAGTGGGAGTAATTAAAGATTTGAGCCTTACTTTGCATGCATGCCCCAATGTCACTATGTTGCAAGATGTGTCAATGATAGATTTACCACCACTTTTTGCCCTATGTTTGTCAAGGGATTTCACAGCTAGAATTGGAGGCTACTTATTTGCTGATTGGTCACACATATTATTTAGAACAAGATATGGAACTAAGGCCACAATTAGGTTTGAACCTATTGTAAACTTTCACATTGAGCCTCATACTTCAAGCCAAATCAATGTCAATTGTTCAGCATTTGATCAAGAGGATTATCCAAGCACAGATGAAGCTAACACCAAAGTTGGAAGCATCCCAAATTTGACTCTTGATGAATGGGAAAGCAACGTACATGCAAGGTACATGTTTTTGATCCTTACAAGGAAATAGAGGAATCTGACCTAAGAGTTTATTACATGCATGAAGAAAATCAGCCTACTCCTAGCATCACCAAGCCAGACCATAAAGATTACAATGAGGTATGGCATCTATTCTTTGATGGATCAAGACATAGGCAAGGTGTAGGTGGGGGAGCTATTCTTGTTTCACCTCAAGGCATTAAGTATTATTCAACTTTTAGATTTCAGTTTGCATGTTCTAACAACACTGCTGAATATGAAGCTTTGATACAAGGATTGCATTGGTCAAGGAAAAGGGGTATCAAAAACTTATAAGTCTTTGGTGATAATGATTTGATTGTTAATCAAGTTAAAGGGCAGCATGCTATGAAATATGACCTGCTCAAGTGATGTAAGAATAGGGTGTGGGACCTCATTGAGGATTTTGAAGGCTTTGGCATCAATTCCATCCCTAGGAAAGAAAACCAAGTTGTTGATAGACTTGTAGCAGTTAGGGCAGCCTTTGATGTTGTGGAAAGTATCAAGGAAGATAAAGTGCAGCCAAGCATTCATGTGATTGTAAGGCCATCAGTGCCAGACAATAATGTAAGTTGGCAAGTGTTTGAAAGTGACCAACAAAATCATCAATTTTCTTGCAAGAAGAAGCTGAGTTCTCAGCCAAAAATCAGGAAAAGTTAGAACAACAGTATGGTGATCAAGAGGTACAGCTGAGAACCAACAAACTACCAAAAGGACTTGTCACCTTGGAGTCCATCTTTAATCCTAATGATCAATTTAGGAAAAAGAAAGCAAACATCCAAGTCAAGGGAGAAGATTCAGTACCCATCTCGGTGGGAGAAGGAAAATCAATTCAAATTGGTAAAGTGGCAACTAAGCAAGAAAGGTATGAGTTCATGTACCTTTTTCAAGAGTTCCCGGATATATTTTCTTGGAGCTATGAAGACTTGAGACATTTCAATCCCAAGCTAGCTCAACACACAATTGAATTGCATCCAAGTGCTAAACCAATTAGGCAAAAACAAAGGCCAGTCAATCCACACATGGAGACTCTCATGAAGAGGGAATTGAATAAGTTAACATAGGCAAGTATCATATTTCCCATCAAGCATTCTAGCTGGGTAGCAAACTTGGTTCCAATTAGAAAGAAGAGTGAAGAAATCAAATTGTGTGTAGACTTTAGAGATTTGAATAGAGCATCCCTTAAGGATCACTACCCACTGCCTTCTATGGAGCATATTTTGCAAGTTGTTGCTGGCTCTGAGAGGTTTTCATTACTAGATGGTTATTTAGGGTATAATCAGATCATGGTAAAGGAGGATGATCAGTTCAAAACAGCCTTCACCACCAAATGAGGGACTTATGCATATAGAAAAATGCCATTTGGGCTATCCAACACTGGAGCTACCTTCCAAAGGGAAATGGACATGGTGTTCAAGGGATTGATCAACAAGATGGTGCTGATATACCTAGATGATATTACTGTATTTTCTAAAAGTGTAGCAGATCATCTCTTTCATTTGAGACAAGTGTTCAAAAGATGTAGAAGATTTGGGGTGTCCTTAAATCCCAATAAATGTACTTTCCTAGCTCAGGAGGGAAAGCACTTAGGCCACATTGTTTCCAAGTAAGGATTAGCAATTGATCTAGTGAGGGTTGAATCAATAAGAGCACTACCATTACCTATTAATAAGAAGGCCCTTCAAAGTGTCTTGGGTAGGATCAATTTTTTTTGGAGGTTTGTTCCAGATTTTGCAGCCCTTATCAAGCCAATAACCATGATGTTGAAGAAAAGTATGGCTTTCAAATGGACAGCTGAAGGTAAGGCAAGTTTTGAGACAATTAAAGAGGCTATCTCACAAGCTCCAACTCTCATTAACCAAAATTTCTCCAAGGATTTTATCCTTTATGCATTTGGAGGTGATGATACAATCTCTACAATTTTAGTACAATAGAACAAAGAAAATGTAAAGCATCCTAGAGGACTATGAGGTGAGATGTTATTTCATTGAGAAGCATGTTCTTGTAGTGATTAGGAGCTTGAAGGAATTTAAGCATCTAGTTTCAAATAACAAGGTTCAACTGTTGGTTTGTCATGTGGGAGTTAAAGACTTCTTCCTCAACAAACACCTAAATGAAAAATGTGCAGGGTGGATTAATCATGTCATGGAGTATGAAATTTAGATAAAAATCACCAAGATGGTCCAAGGAAAGGGATTATGTGAACAACTGGTCTTGACCAAATCAGTGGAAGCAAGTAATGAGAAAGATGTTTTTTTGGCATTGCAAGACAACCAAGAACAAAGAAACATTCAAGAAGAGAATGATAGTGTCATCACTCCTTGCTGGACCCAGGAAATAATACACTTCCCACAAACAATCCTATGCCCTTTGAAGATGAAAAAAACCAAGAGGAGACACTTCATATTGTAGGTTTTCCCATATGCACTTGTTGATGGAGTTTTGTTCAAAAAGGATGTAAATGGAGTGCTTCTGAGATGCATTGGGACAAACCAAATTAATATGATGTTAGAAGAGTTCCATGGTGGATCAGCTAGGCGTCATTTTTCTCCAAGAGTGACAGCCCTCAAGATTATGAACGTTGGCTATTATTGGCCCAAGGTTTTTGGTGATTTTTATGCATGGATCAAGAGGTGCGAAAATTGTGCATTCTTCACAGGCAAGGAAAGATTAGCAGCCCTTCCATTACACCCAATTTCAATTGACTAGCCATTCATGCAATGGGGTTTGGACTTCATTGGATTAATTAACCCAAACTCAAGCCAATGACACAAGTGGATTCTAATAGCAATAGATTACTTCACCAAATGGACTGAGGCAATGGCACTTAAAGAAGCAAATGAATCTAACATTTTATACTTCTATGAGGGGATAGTAACTAGATTTGGTATACCTACCACTATAATATCAAATAATGCTTTGGAATTCATGGGATCAAAGGTAACTGAATGGGATGTTAAAAATAGGATTTATCTAAGAACTTCATCAAATTATTAATCTCAATGTAATGGCCAAGCTGAGTCTACCAACAAGAACTTGTTAAGGATCATCAAGAGGAATCTTGATGAAAATCAGAGGACTTGGCACACCAAATTGAAATCAACCTTGTGGGCTGATAGGATAACTCCCAAGAGATCCACAGGTAACTCTCTATTCAACCTTGTTTATGGAAGAGAGGCAATCTTACCCATGTCACTTGAGTTGCCAACATTGGAACCCATGAAGCAATTGGAATTTTTGGAGTTGGAACCCATAGAGGTGAGATATGAAAAATTTATGGAGCTCTAAGAAATTATAGAGCATGCAGCCCAAGCAATGGATAAGGACCAAGCCTTGATCAAGAGGACCTTTGATAGGAAAACCAAGGCTAGAACCTTCCAAGTTGGAGATTTAGTGTTGAAATGGGATGCAGACCGAGAAAATCTACGAAGGCATTCAAAGTTTGATGCCATTTTGAGTGGCCCCTACATGGTCAAAAAATGTAAGAACAACAATTCCTTCCAATTGTCTACATTGGAGGGTGTCGAACTACAGATTCCAGTTACTAGAATCCATCTAAAGCATTGCTACTAGAAGGCAAACTCTCCACCTCGTACATATTAGCTTAGATTTTCATTCCTCCAAGTTCTTTTGCACATTGTTTTGTTGTAGATTATTTTCCATTTCCCTAAGTGCTTTGGCACAAGATTGCTGCCCCTGGATGCATTTTTGCAAACCATGTTCCAAAACAGGTGTTGTTTTACTCTCACATTTTCCTTCTTGAAAATTTTCTAATGAGTTGAGAGCACCAAGTAGTTAATTTTTTGACTCCATGCCAAATGGATTACTTCAGGAAACTGGTAACTTCATCCAGCAGGTAGATGACCCCTCTGAGTCACCAAAATTGTTATCCAAAATAAGCCCCTTGCTCATTTTTGGCTAACTACCTTTCATTCTTTCTTCCCTTGTGTCTCAGATGAAGGTTTTTCCTTTCTAGGAACTCAAAAAATTCTGGAAATGAATTCATTGGATAGAGGATATCTTAAGCTTTCCAGAAAGGTAAATTTTTCCTTCTAACTCCTTGTATTTTGCAAGTTATGGCTCGACAGATTTTGGGAGGAAAATTTTCCCTAGGGATGTCCGCGCCCAATCAGAGAGCGCCATGTGGTGGGGGAATGGTGGGAGGTGGAGATAAGTTTGAAATTTTTACCAAGGAATGGTGGGGTATGGAAAGGAAATTTTTAGCCTGAAGGTCCACCAGCCAATAGGAAGAGGCCATGTGTCCATGGGGTCATTGGAGGTCAGACTGGTGGGGAGAAGTTGGGAAAAATTCCCAAAACTGGTGCAAATTGAAAATCTCGGCCCAAAGGCCCGCCAATGAATCAAAACATGCCACGTGTCCTTAGAGTGTCAGGAGGTGGAGGCATGTTGGAAAATTTTCCATTTTTCCAAATTATTACAAAAGGTGTCGAAAAACTCAGCCCCTGATGGCCCACACCAATCAGAAGTTGCCACGTGTCCATGTGGCTGGTGAAAATTTTAAGGCGGGTCTGCAAAGGGAAAAGAGCTAGTTCAAGCCCATGCCAATGAAAAGGTGCCATGTGTCCCATTCAGAGAAGTGGTCAGAGTTAACGGAAAATTGTAAACGTGCCCTCGAGGGCCAATAAGAACATGCCACGTGGCATCAGAACGTTGAGGGGCAAAGATTTTTGGGGAAATTTTCCCAAAATTCAAAAGGGGGAAAATTTTAAACTTTCATCCTGCCAACCCATTTTTTCCCTAATTCTTTAGAGGGGCATAACTTTTGATCAAGAGCTCAGATTTTCTTGTTCTTGGTATCATTGGAAATATGGTGAAATTATCTACATGATGGATGGTCTATTTTTGTCTTTTGATAGAAAATTTTGGGAGGAAAATGAATAAATGTCCCTGGCATGAAAAAAACACAGAATTAACATTCAACCACAAAATTTAATGAAGTATGGTCATTTTTTGGGTCTACTTAATAATGTACTCCTAAGTATGGGTTCATCCATGAAGCCCATCACTCTGTAGGTGATATTTGAGGGATATGGTTTGTGGTTGAATTCATAAATTCATTTTTGCCCACATTTTTTCTCTCTCTCCTTCTACTTGACCATTAAAAGCTAGATTTGGCCCATTTGTAAAGGGTTGGACATAATTTTTCCTTGCAAGCTCTCTTTTCTTCCTCAGTAGGTGTATTTTTAGAGTTTCATACCTCTCATGTAGACTGTAGCATATGGTTTTCCTCCTTTCCATTGTAATGCATTATATTGAACCTGGGAGTGATAATGTATGCTCTGTGATTGATTTTCCCAATCCTTTCATGTCTTTACCATTGTCTTTTGATCTATCATTACATTCTTGCAATTTGTGCATGATATATGTTGTATTCTTTATAATCTGTGTCAATTTGTAGAAGTAAATGTTCACCACTCCTTTGGTGTATCACCCTGTTAGTTTTAGTTTTATCCTTTTCTTTCTATCCCTATCTCCTTGGCAGAATTAGAGTAGGATTTTGAGTTTAAACCTCTACAATTTTCAAGCATACATCTAATCAAAGGAGTTGAGGAACCAGCCTTTAATCTGGAGATTCTTTTCCCAATTTATGCAAGTCCCACACTTGGGGAAAAGATTCAATGTTATGCAATCACACTGGATGTCCATTATCAAACTAGAAATATGAGAAAACATCTAGGGGGTGCTACTGATTTGCAGTAACAGGCACATGATGGAAGCTTCTCAAAGTGGTTCAACCAACTGTAATAAATACATCATGTGCCTTCAATTTAGGAAGCGAATTTATGACTTCTTCTCTCCTCTCTCACAAACTTCTTTTATAAATGTAAGTTGGAATCTCATTCCAAGGAGTTAGACCAATTGGACAATTACATATCTTAGGCAAGTGTGTGTTTTTCAAGAATCCTCTTTCTTCTGTAACTTGTTCTCGTATGTTGAGGGAACTTTCAAGCCTCCTTTCAAGATTGTAATGGCAACCATTTCCTCTTCTGAATGTATGATGCATTCTGCATGTTATTGAAGTAATAAAAGTGTGTGTTTTGTGACTAATCTTGGTCCTTTCACCCTTCTATGCTTCTTTGTGCCTTTCTCATGCTAGTAGGTACAGTGTGCAAGTTCAAGTTTTTATTGCAGGTTCTTGGAGTTATGTGATTATCAAGTGGTGGAGTATTGCATGTAGTTGAGTTGTGGTGCTCGTTCACCCTTCTCAAGTTCATACTTCTTCACTAGAAGACTGATAGATTTTTTTTCCTGACCAAGTTTAACAAAGGGAATGCATGCTTCCTAGTTTGTGGTATTGTATACCTTCTCTAAGTTGCAGTAGGTGAAGTTGACTTGTGGTGCACAAACCCTCTTCAAATCAACCCTTCCTGAGTCTGGAAACACCCTTTATTTGGTGCATCACCATCCCTAGTATAGTTTCGTTTCTTGCAAATCTCTTTCCCTAAAACCCATGACAATGTTAGCATAGGATTAGATAACCATTTTATTACACTAGGAGTTGTACAACACTTAGTTTAAGAAGAGGAATTCGGCACTCTCTGAAGGTTCACCTCAAACCCAAGTCCCATAGCTTGAGAGGTGATCCCATGTTTCCCAATCACACCAAACGTGTTGTTAACATTCTAGTCATTCAAAGGGTGCAGTGATTTGGCGACAACAGTTTTTGGCACAACCACGTGGGACTGGAGTTGGTACTTCTCTTCTTACTTGCAGAAGTCAAAGTACCTGATGACTCTATATCTATAGATTGAAAATATCAAACGTTAACTTATGCAAGGAATTCATATAGGAGTGATTCTTCAAAGTGAGGAAATTATCAACATATCAAATTATCCTTGTCTCCTTCCAAGGAGAAGGAGAAGAGGCATCTAAACATCACCTGTTGCAATATTAATCCATTTCATTAAGTTGTACTCTTAGTGAAATGCTAACCTTAAGACGTATACCCAAGCACAACTGGCGACTCCATTGGTCAAAGTACCCCACTCTTTGTGTTGCAAAATTTCAGTTTCACCCATTTCCATATAGTTTTCTTTGACATATTTCCATTTTTCTCATTCATGAAGTGGTGCAATCATGTCTTAATTTCCACAATGGGATTCCCACTTACAGCAGCGACGATTCTTTCCATCTTCAGGCTATTATAATCCACCTCCAGACCAATTTCATGACAAATATCAATTTCAACATGCATGCCCACATGAGAAAGATGCAAATCAATTCGGTCACCTACCAAACCAGGGGGATACTAAAGAACAATGGCATGTAGATTATGGAATCTATCCTACACCTGAAGAAGACCACTTGCAAAATAATCTTTGAGAGTTGGAGTACAACATGGTACAAATAAGGACCGATGAAATGATAAAGGCAACCCATGATTGACTTCAACATTCCATACCCATGGACTGGCTGTATACCATGTGAGCTTAATCCTTAACAAAAAGCTTCAATTCATAATCAAAACGATGAATTAAGTTGGAGAATGGATCAAGAAAAGGGAAGTTCATGAATGTAATGTTAATCAATCCTGATCAATGGGAGGGTCCTTGAATTACCACATTACAACCCTCTTCATGTGTTTCCATCCATGAAGTTACATTTTGAGCCCCATGGTCCTCACCTTCTAGTTGTTACCCCTGCGGTGGAATTCACTACATCATCTTCTATTCTTCCATTCCATCATGAATCTTCCATGCCTCATTCTTCTAAAGTTCTTTCTTTTCTACAAGGGCCATCAAGACATATTGAATGCTGAACCTCTAATGACCCCTTCCTCAATTGTGACCAAATTAGTTGAATCCCAATCTTCCCCTCCTCTGTAGATGATCCAAAATCCATTTTGGGAGGAGGTACCATCAAATTCCTCAATACCTTCTGAATAAATTAGTTGAATCCAAATTGTTCCCCTCCTCTGGTAGTCCAAAATGTTCATTTTGGGAGGAGTACCATCAAGAAATTATGTCAAAATTTTTCTTTATATGGCTGAGGAGAATAACAAAGGAGAGCATGCAAAGAATTTGAAGGATGAAGAATTTTTAGATGAGTAACACATTTTAAACATTTGCAGTGGTTCAACATTGGTTTTAAGTTTTAGTGTATTTTGTTTTCCATTATCACTCTTGTGTTGTTCTGCACATTGTTTCATCATAGGAGGTTTTTCAAGGAAGAGAAAAGTTTAAAGTTTCAAAGAAAGTTTCAAGATATCCCTAATTCCTCGGCTGCTTCATTTAAAGTTCCACAGTATGCTCTATATGCTAAGTTTTCATCAAATTCAACATACTTCATGATTATCATTCTAGGGAGGTCTAAGATCAGCAATGTTCAAGGGGATTATAGGATCCATCGCAAAGAATTGGATCACTTTTGGGATGCCAAATTGACTCCCTGAATTGCTTAAGGCTCACTTTTGATTAGCAAGAAATCATCCCCAAGGGACCAAAAATGTTATCCAATTTTTTGCCCCTTGGGCCAACATTGACTCCCTGCCCAAAATACTAGAATGATGATTAGCAAGAAATCATCCCCAAGGGTCACCAAAAATGTTATCCAATTTTTTGCCCCTTGGGCAAAAATGGACAACGGGGGGATAAAACCTCGGTACCAGAAAGGACCTTCATAAGAACACTTCAAGGAATTTCTAGTTATTACTCTTGTTTCAAAGGCCATGTAAAGGGAGATCAGTCTCATCTATTTTATATGAATAAAATTACCTTCTGGTGGTCCTTTTCCACAATTATTAAGTTGTTCCACAACAGAGTTCTATTATGAAGTACCTACACTAATGTGACCCACAGGAAAGTTAACTGCATTTTGAGCTCCAATGTCAAACATTGTATGTGAGGTGGCACATGATAATTCATTCGGATGAGTTGTATGGAGATAAGTTGGGTTTGTGTAAGAACTCAGTCAGTTGAGTGGGAATTAAGAGCCATTATGGTAAGACATTGACGTGGGTTGAATGGTTTCAAAGATATTTATTCCCCACTATGGGATTTCATGGTGTAAAATCCATGCAAAGCTTAGCATGACAAAATGGTGTCCAGGTTTCCAAGCCAAAATTTCCAAGCTTGGCATGACAAAATGAACATCGGGATCCCAAGCACAAGGTGCCAATGGTGGAGATAACACATTTCCAAGACAATTCGGTAATTCCATGTGGGGAAACTTGAAGAAATAATTTCCAGGTGGAGATAATCCCATGAAAAACTTTAACAAAATTTCCACCTCACAGAGATCATGAGATGCATTACCATGTGGTTATAATCACTTGGCATGCCAAGTGATAAGTTCTAAAAATTAAATGCGTAACTAGAAGCCAATTCAATGGCCAAGTTATCCATCTAGTTGTTATGGAAGCTACATGTCAAAATGGCGATTCATTCACCGAGCTAGTAGGAGGGTCATTGGAAAGACCAAGTGGTGTGGAAACAAATGGTTCTATATAGAAAATTCATGAGAAGACACCTCAGAAAAGAGAAAATATATCTACTCAATTGTTCAAACTTCATAGTCCTACCATAGACTAACTTGAACATGATTAGAGAAAAGTGCATTTACCAACCGATATTGAGACAGTAGCTTATGAGATCAGGTTTGTGCTCTTACGATTCATTGAGTTTGGCATAATAGGAGGGAGGCATCATCAAGGGATCTCGGTTTGATGAGCTCAGCCATGGAGGATAGGTAGATGAGTTACATAGAGTTGACGAAGAAGTGAGTTGACCACCATGAATAGGAGCTAGATCATTATCAAGTGATTATCCAGGTCAAAATGAAGATGGAAAGTGAAGTGAACTTAGAATGAATCATACTTTCTAGCCTTGAATTCTTTCAAAAATAATCTCAACGGTCAATAATAGTTAAAGACAGGAGGGTTCATGGTTCCTATAAAATGGTTGCATTAGAACTCATGTAGAGATTAACTCAGAAACCTGAGTTCCAAGCAGATTGTAATATGAGCTACACAGTGATAGATAAACTAAATCATGTCATGTAAGATAAGTCAAGTATGTGAAATTCGACATTAGGTTTGGGATTGAGCTCAAGATTTTGGTGTATCTTTGAAAGATCCAAATCGTTGTTTTGAATGCTCAAACTTGTAGCTCATCTTATATTAGAGAGATCCCGAGTTGCAATGATCTCATGGAGGGAAGTGATATATGAATGAGTAGCTCAGTCTAATGAGCTCAAAAAAGAGGATGTACGATATCTCATGCATGGATGAGCTATTCCATAGAAACAGATATGGTGAGGTGAACTTTTCATAAGATGAGACACGGTCCACATAATGAAATGAGTTTGGGAGAGAGCTCATTCAAGAATTGACAAGAAAATGACTCTTGTGGTGAAGTATTCACGTGATTGAATGCCAAGTCTGAATCAAGAAGAATCATTTCAGGTGGGATGTCACCATGGAGCTATGTTGAATCTCATAACAACATTACAAAGACAAGTTAAGTCGGTATTAGTGCGTAACTCGGATAATGGAGAATCATTGCAAAGACTGATTAAAAAATGGAGTGTGTGAGCGAGGTCAAAGAATTTACAGGAAATGGTTTGCATGGATACATCATAGAAAATGGTTAATCAAGCATAAAATGCTAGTTGAGAACACAAACATGTAAGGATGAATCTAAGAATGAATGTAGTTGAGCTTGGTACTTAGCACATGGTGAATTATCCATAACGAGAAAGTAGTTAAAAACAGAATGGATTCGAACTGATCTTGGGAGTCGAAGCATCAAGAACATTGGGAAATAGAGGAAAACAATTCAACCCGGTGGCACAGGGTGAGCTGAAGCTTTTAAGTACATTCATTCAATAGTCTCAGGTCAAGATGTAATTCATCATAGGTGACCATAAGGAAGAACCTTCAGTGATTTCTAACTTGAATCGAGTCGGCACGGTGATGAACTTGATGTCACATAAAATTTCATAGATGCATCAGGTGGTTGATCTTGGTAGAGTTAAACAAGTGAAGTGCTCAATTATTGGAATGTGTAGCATGAAATTCCTAAGCCCAAGGTACTCCAATGGTGAGAAAACTTGGTAATGGCTTAGCCTTAAACTTCAACTCAGTGATGAGGAACTCATGGAGTAACACAACACTTAGCTCATGAGATTCAATGCATATATGAAGGGGAGATCATTAAGGACAAGGTAATTCAGTGGTGGGTAAAACACGGTCAAGTTGGCAGTGAGCTCAAGGTGATGATAGGGAGAGCTTGGCAAAGATGATAGATCAATTATGTGTGATCTCATGTAGAGTTTTTGGTGATCTCAATTCAAAGTGAGCTTCGTTCAGTTACAAAACAAGCTTGGTGGATAATTCAATGGGTCCCGGTCATGTGAAGTTCAGCATATTCGCTGAGGATTCGGTCACTAAGAAGATGGAGCTCGGTTTGGAGCTTAGTTTAGAGATCTTGGTGAAGAGCTTGTAATCTTTTGAGCTCAGTTACAGTGGATGGTAGCTCGGAGTTGGTATGATGCAATGGTGATGGACTCAGCCAATACTTAGGTTGGAGGAACTCAGACCCAACTCGGTGAGTTGGCTCAATGAGCTAACCACCGAGTTGGGATTTTTTTGCCTTTTCCTCATAATTTTCCTCTTCAGCAAAAACCTTGGTGGGGGGGCCACCTGATAATAATTAAGTTAATAGTTTTATTTTAAATATTTTAATAATAATATTTATTATTATTATTTAAATATTCTTTTAATTAATTAAGGAGAACTAGGTCAAATGGGTATTAATGATACATGATGGAACCTTCTCAAGTGGTTCAACCAACTGTAATAAATACATCATGTGCCTTCAATTTAGGAATGTAATTATGACCTTTCCTCTTCTCTCTCACATATTCTTCTATAAATGTAAGTTGGAAGCTCATTCCAAGGGGTTCCAACAGGTCAAATAGGTTGGAAATTTAGACATCTTAGGTAAAGTGCAATTTTTCAAGAGTCCTCTCACTTCTACAAGTTGTCCTTATATGTTGAGGGAACTTTCAAGCCTCCTTTTCAAGACTATAATGGAAAGTATTTCCTCTTCTGAATGTATGATGCATTGTGCACATTATTAAAGTAATAAAAGTGTGTGTTTTGTGAATAATCTCGGTCCTTTCATCCTTCTATACTTCTTTGTGCCTTTTCTCATGCTTGCAGGTACACTGTGCAAGTTCACTTTTCTATTGCATAGGTTCTTGGAGTTATGTGCTTATCAAGTGGTGGAGTATTGCATGTAGTTGAGGTTTTGTTTTTATTCACCCTTCTCAATTTCATTCGTATTAACTGGAATACTGATAACTTGTTTTTCTGATCAAGTTTAACAAAGAAAATGTGTATTTCCTATTATGTGGTATTCAATACCCTCTCTAAGTTACATTAGGTGAAGTTTAATTCTTGTGCACACACCCTCTTCAAATTAACCCCTATAGATTCTTGGAAACATTTATTTGGTGCATCACTATTATAGTTTCATTTATGCAAATATCTTTCCCTAAAACCCATGAAAATGTTAGCATAGGTGTAGATAACCATTTTATTGCACTAGGAGTAGTACAACACTTAGTTTAGGAAGAGGAAGCTGGCCTTCTCCATAGGTTCACCTCAAGCCCAAGTCCCATATCTTGAGAGGTGATCCCATGTTTCCCAATCACACTGAAAATCCTATTCAAATTTTGGCCATTCGGAGGGTGCAATGATTTGGCAACAACACTCTACTCATAAGCCATTGGTATAAAGCTTATAGTTTTCCAAAATATTTGAGTTTATAAAGTTGGTAAACCCCTACCTTCTTAAGAAACTTTTCCCCAACATAATCATATACTGGCGTGTCATCCACTATGCACTTGTTGGTATTTTTATTCAACAAAACATCCAACTCTCCCTTATTATCAGTGTTACGGTGGTTGTAATAACTTACTTTGTATATGCAGATATGGGAATCTCAGTCTCATTCAAATATCACTCCTTTTGGATACTACATCTCTAAAAAATTGTTCTTGGGAGAAACTTCGACGTTGACTTACACCTTTTTATTCCCCTTTATACCTGTTGTAGGTGCTTTCTTCAATGCCATTATAAAAATCCCACCTTTTGTATTTTGTGTTGAGTAAGATCAAACCCTAGCTCAAAAATGTGTGCCCTAGCTCCTTCTCAATCATTTTTCTTCACTCCAACCCTTCACCAATGGGGATGTAATCCACTTCCACACACAAATACGCTCTACATGTCTAGTTCCACAGCTCTCCACACCTCAACACATTTCACTTGGCTCGGTTACACTTAGCTCGCTTATACTTATGATCACAAAGGTAAAAATTAACTCGCATCACATCCTTATATATATTTTAAAAAAATTAGTACATTTTTTACTCCTTCACCTACCCCTAGTCCTCTTATTAATTGACCATTTTCCTAATTTCCATGTGGTGCATTTTCGCACCCCACCTATAACCTTCTAGCGCTCATTTGTACCTTCTGGCTATAGAATTTTCTTATGCACACTTCCATGTGCTGAAGTACTTCTCCACTATGCCTTCCCCTAGTAGTTTCCACAACTATAAATTTCCTCACATTATATTGTTCATTCATTTATTTCCATTTATGGTCCTCTCTAGAAGTAATTTCCTTTCTAGTAGCTCATTTTCATACTTGAATAGCACCTGTAATAGTTTTTTCTCATGTGTACCCAAATAAAAACCACCCCACACCAATGGTATGTGTAGTCCTTTGTGCATAAAAATACTTCAAATTATAATTAGCTTCCAGCACACAAACAAACTTATCACACAAAACACCAAACTAAATTGACAAAGTACAATGACGAAGAAGTAAATAAATTAAAAGGAATACAGAAAGGGAAATCTATACTAAATGGTAATACTACCTTATTATAAAAATCAAGAATACTTATTTATATTAGGGCTTCATCCTACTCCCATTGAAGTACTTAGGTAAATGTATTCTATCAAGCACCTCTAACTGACAAGAAACTGATTCAAGTATGTGAGTGATAATATACGGTCCCAACCAATGTACCTTCAATTTTCCTGGATGGTACAAAAACTTGGAATCATAAAAGACAACCATCTATCCAACCTCAAGCTTCTTTTCCCTGATGTGTCTATCATGCCATTCCTTCTTCTTGGCCTTTTCCTACTTTTGACTGCAACTTTCTATGGTGTGCTTCTCATCTAACTATACTAACTTGTCAATTCTTTCTTCTAATGCCTGCTCATTAGCTAGACCTACAACACATGCAATACACAAAGATGGTAACATGAATTCCATTGGAAAAATAGCTTCTGAACCATACACAGACTAAAATGGTGTGGCCTTATTCAACCTCTTCTAGGTTATTCTATATGCCCAAAGTACAACATAAACTTTATCATCCCAATCTTTCCTTCCAACATGAGAATTTTTTCTTAAAGTATGGCTCAATATCTTGTTGAAGGCTTCAATAGTCCCATTTTCTTGAGAGTGATAAGGTGCAGTATTGTGGTGTGTAACCATAAATTCATCCAATAATATCCTAATTTTCTCATTCAACAAGTGTGTGCCTGTATCACTTGTCAAGCTCAGAGGACATCCATACCTAGTAAGATTACTTTCCCATAAGAACATTATTGTTGTAGTTGTTGTATAATCCTTTGTAGGTGCTTCTTCATCCCACCTTGTAAGATAATTTGTACAAGTGATGATGTAGTGTGATCTGGTTCTACTCACGGCTGGGGAAATAGGACCCACAAAGTCTATTACCCATTTTCCAAATAGCTCTACACTAGGAATAGGCCTCAAAGGCATTTAATCTCTTTTCCTAGGTTTACCAAAGGACTGAACGTGATCACACTCCTTACAATACTCTTTACAATCCTTGTACATGGTCTTGCACCATAATCCAGTGATGAGAATCTTACATGTGGTGGCATTACCTACATATTGCCCACCTAAAATACTGACATGAGCCTCTTCTATGATATCTGTGCACTCATGTTATATTACACATTAGCACAATAGTTAATCTTGGCCTAGTTTTTATAAGTCACCACTGATCAACATGAAGGGTGCCACGTGAAGTGCAAGTTGTTTCTTCTATAAGGATTTCATTCTTTCAGGTGCCATACCCATGCGTAAAAACATAACAATATCCTCCAATTCTGAATATGCATGATTTAACCTATATAACTATGCATCCCAAATTGTATCTTCAATTGTTTGTGTTTCCTCTCCTAATTGAATTCTTGATAAATGGTCTAGACAAAAATTACTTTTACTTAGTTTTACCATGATTGTAAAGACAAATTCTTGGAATAAGAGAACCCATTGACATATGTGCCCATTTAAAACAATATTATTTACCAAGTATTTTAATGTCATGTGATTAGTATAAAATAAAAAAGGGTCTTGCTAGCAAGTACTGTTTGAACTTATCCAATTTGTAGATCATTGATAAGGCCTTACACTCTATAGCTATATAAATTTTTTTTGTAGGAGTAAACTTTCTACCAGTAAAATAGATAGAATGATCAATAATACATTCTCTATGATGACCTAATACCACACCAATGGTTGTACCATAGGTGTCTACATGTACATGAAATGGTTGGTTCCATGAGGGAAAACACATAATGGGTGTTGCACTAAGTCTTTTCTTCATTACCTCAAATGCATAGTGTTTTAGTTATCCCCAATAGAATTTCCCTTTCCCTTTGAGTAACTCTTCCAGGGGCACGGAGATATTCCCATATCCTTTCATAAAAAAATTGTAATACCCAGTGTGGCCCAAAAAAATTTTCACCTCACTCTGACTGGTACGCTCCTCCAGGCCTATGATAATGACAAACTTAGATGGATCTACTAACAAACCTTCCTTGTAGTTGATGTACCCTAATAGAGTCTGAAAAAGTGTAGCAAATACACACTTCTTAATGTTTAAAGAGATGCTTAACTATCTAAATATTTCAAACATTAGGTGCAATTTGTCACAATGATCCTTAACAAGTCCATATACCATCCAATCATCCAAGTAAACCTACAAGAACTTGTGAATCAAATCCTTGAATGCTTAAATAACTATGTAGAGAAATACAACAGGTGTGTTCTTCAAACTTAAGGGCATCACTGTATATGAAAAACTTCACCATTTAGTAGTGAAATTCATTTTATCTTGATCCTCCTATGTAATTATAACCTGGTGATACCTCAAGAATCCATCTATAAAAGAGTAAGCTTCACTACCTACAATGCCTTATAATATTTCCTCGTTGAAAGGTGTAGGAAAAGGATCAATCACATATACAACATTCAAGTCCCTATAATCCACAAAAATCCTAATCCAACCATATTTCTCTATACTAATTACCATGGGACTAACCCACTCTGATTCCTATAGGGGATTAACGATTCCATATTTTAACATCTTGTCAATTTCTTCTTTAACTTTTATGTGTAGGTTAGGGTCCATCTTGTAAGGACTCTTCTTGACTAGGTGTGAACCTTCCCCAATGAATCATGCACTCACTTTAACTCATGGTAGCCCATAGGAAATAAGTCCTGAAAATCCTATAATAACTCAATTATCTTTGCTACTTTAGAATAATACCAATAATCTCAAATTATGGCCTCCTTAGGTTCAACATCCATGCCAATGGTCACTATCTTAGTCTTCATAGGTTCATGATAGGCACATGCATTGTTATCCACAGTATTTTAAACCTCATGCATACTTGTTGAATGATTTATGTCCAAATTTTCTACTTCTTCATCATCCACTATTTCTCCTTCTCAAAGCAAGCATGCATAAATAGTGCAACATCTATCCCATATATTTCATCAAAACACACTCCTAGGTCTGCCTCACAAAATAACTCCTGAATGAGTTCTTCAGCATTTGCACTTTCTCCCATAGTCAAGCACTCCATAACCCATAATTCCTCTTTCATTAGAGGTTTAGTAGATAAGTAGTCAAAATTATAGATCATTCTTTCAATCAAGTCCTACCAATTGTTGATCTCAATATGGAGTTCCGCATAAACATACCAAGTGTGTGCACAACCTTGGAAAGTGGAATAAAGTTTTTGCACCCACAGTGAAGGTGATAAAGCTTCCTACCCCTCTGTCAAGAGTCTCTCACACTACTAAAAATGGTGCCGAATAGGTTGATTACCATGATATATGCATATTTGAGAAGGCACATTGCTCCTGAAAAACTAAGTTATTAGAGAAATTATGAATTCATTCCATTCTATGAAATTATCCCTATGAACCATCCACCAGTGTGTTGCCATACCACGTAGGTTTTATACTAACATATCTCTTCTTTGCACTTGACTTTTCCACTACTCCTCCATTACATGCAAGAATACTGTAGGATCTCCTTCTCTAGTGTACTAGGGTATAGATTTGTTACCTATCTTCCTAATACAACAAGGTTTGCTCCTTCACACAAATGTGTTTCTTACCTTGTGCCCAACCATTTCATAGGTACCATGCACCCAATTGCCACAAGAAATATTTGCATTATCACTAATAGGATATGCATATTCCCACTGTAGGAATCCTTCCTTAGATGGCTCAAGTAATTTTGGATCTCGAATGGTGCACACATAAATTTTGTTCAGGTCTTCTTCACTCAAAGTTTAACATATGGTGCAGAATTCCCATCTATCAAAGGGATAATAACTCTTTATTCTTTGTTCTCAAAACTTATATATCCCTTGTTGAACCATAGATAAACATTATTTACATAACACCATGGGCTCCCAAGTAGAGCTAGGGTGTTGTATACTTCTACAAGTGCTAAGACCTCAAAATCACCAGTGAACTTGGCCCCTTGTATAGTAATGGATGCATCCTTTAAGACTCCAATTGCAGTGGCCTTTGTTTGATTAGCCATAAACAATACATTAAAGGATAGATTTAATGGAGTTTTCTCAATTTTTACCCATGCATCTAAAGTAAGCACATTCACTTTTGTGCTAATGTCAATCAATATATTACTCAAAAGCCACCCATCCACAACAACATTCAGATTGATTTCCTTGTCATAATCTAAGCTATGAGGGAGAATATCAGCATGAAGGATTTGCCATCCATTCTCAATACCTGTGCATAGAGTGTTTCCCTTTAACCATTCCATAGTAATGGAATAATATTCTCCTGGTGCAACATCTTACATACCTCTTTCAAATCATCAACATCAGATTGGACTGTCTCTGTTGCCTTATTTTGTTCCAACTTCCATGACTGTTCCTTTAAACATTGTATTTCACCCTAAATATTTCTAAGTACCTCCATGGTTTCCTGATAAACCTCCTTCTGATGTGTAGGATTTGGGTATCTTGCATGTAAAACCTCCTC
The DNA here is from genome assembly GCA_019776745.2 of Taxus chinensis. Lineage (NCBI taxonomy): Eukaryota > Viridiplantae > Streptophyta > Pinopsida > Cupressales > Taxaceae > Taxus > Taxus chinensis. The sequence continues at coordinate 397,602,019 of CM034157.1, read as the reverse complement.
CTTGGTAATGGTAGGCTTTTCTAGTAATTCTCTCTGGCGCATGTAGCTTCAGCCGTGTGTAGTAATCTTCACAGGTACTACCTCAAGTTCTAGTGCCAACTTTGGCATCCATTGATTTTCCATAGCACATTGTATTCTAACCATCCCTTGCACCCTTGTTCTCCTGTTTATGTTGTTTTCTAAGATGCTCATATAAGTTATGGGTGTTCCTCATAGTTATGATTCTTCCCACAAAAATAAGAAGTAATATTCTAAGGACATTCACGCCTGTAGTGGTAAGGAGATCCAGCATGTAAAACATGTCTTATGAGGGAACTCACCTCGTCCACCACCATGGCCTTGGCCCCTAAATCTACCATGGTATCCTCAACCTCTGCCACTAGTTCCTTCAAAGTGTCCTTCATTTCAATCATAACACGCTTGAGTGTGATCACAATCATGTTGCTCACTTTTACTTTTAGAGTTATCTAATACTCATGTCTGTCTTACACCAATATCTATGACATCATAGATCTGACCAATCAACCTGAAATATTCTGTATTGTGATTCATGGACCAAAAAATATCACAATAACAAGATGTATTCTTTCTTATTGTGCATTGTAGTTATGGGAAATGACTTGCATCATGGTCCAAATCACATATCTCACAGTCCCGCAACAATGAACATACTGACCTATGGGGAAAAATATCCTTAATGTGTCCTTCCACATCACAATCTATACACCAAACCTCAATGTGTATATCATGTGTTGAATTGGCTGATAACTTCTCGAACTACTTTTCCATAGCTACAATCTATGCTTATAGGAATGTGCTCACTCCAACATTTCTATACTCCCAACTGCTTCAGTGCATGAAATGTTGCTTCAATGTGCATTTATGCGGTCTTTATATGTCTTATGTGACAGTTCCCTCCTAAAAGGTGTGATCAATCCCCTAACAAACCACTGTGCATGTTGGCTTGCATGAATATCATAAGAAAGTTTAGAAAAGAGCATTTTAAAATGGGCATCATATTCCCAAACACTCTCAGTAGTGCCCTGACTTAATATCCTTGAGCACACTTATACTCTTCTACTCAAACTCAAGGATATAAAATTCCTTAAGGAAAGAATCCCATAATGCTACATAATCTATGAAAGTCTGATCAAGGTCAAACTTTCTGTACCCACATGTAATGTAGTTGGAAACTAATTTTCCTTGTGCTCATAAGCTGTGATTCCTTTTACGCACCATAGTATCTCACACATGTGCACATGTTCAAGAACATCTTCTATTCCCCTATAATCTAGAATACTAAGCAATATCTCTATGTAAATATTTTGGGGTTGGTGAGGACCATGCCCACTTGATCCAGAACCTCCTGTGTTACCTCTACCTCTAAGACCCACCAGATCCACCAAGAACTAGAGCCAACTATACCCCCTTATCCTCCACCTGTAGTCAGAAGATGACTAGTGGATGTACTTCCGTGTGTCCTAATAGTGGTACTAAACTAAAGTCCTATATTTTGCAAGGTGGTACTACTTCCAGAAGTGAGTCCTAAATTATTCACGTGCTTGAGTTTTGTGATGACGATGCACCCTGAAAAGGTACCTCTAAATCCAAAATAATTTTTCCTTAGCATATTTTTGACTAACTTATTCCTGATCATCTACTACCTTCTTGTTGACTGCCTCAATCACAATTTTTCCAGGTAGATTTTTAGACACTCAAAATTACCTAGAAATGGCTTCACCAGATAGAGAATTTTCTCACCTTTCCAGAAAGGTAAAATTTTCCTTCTAACTCCTCGTATTTTGCAAGTTATGGCTTGGAAAAGTTTTTGAGGGAAATTTTCCCTGGGGAGCTCCGCAACCAATAGGAATGTCCCACATGTCGGTGGAATGGTAGGTCAATAGAGGTAAGTTCCAAAAAGGGTCACCAAAGATTGTGGGTAGGGCACAAAGGAATTCCTTTCTAAAATTTCCTTATGGGCTCAGCACTTGTTAGGAAAATAAATTCCTTGAGGCTTGCACTTTAATGAGGAGGTTTTTACACGTGGCGGCGGAGGTCAAACCGGATGGGGGGTAAGTTAGAAATTTTTTTCCTTTCTAAAAGGTAAAAAGAAAATTTTGGCCCAGTTAAGCCCCACATTTTTTGGGGAATTTGCCATAGTGTCCATGAAGGATGCCACGGTTAGCGGAGAGGTCGGGGGAAGTAAATTTTGGCTTTTTGCCAAAATAGTAAAAGGCTGAAATCAAAGGAAAAAATTGGCCTCAGGCCAGCCAAGGAGGAAATGGAAATTTTGGTTAAGTCCTCGCGGACTAATGGGAGGATGACATGTGTCCTTTTCTTAGTGAAGGTCAAGGGCATGAGGAGAATTTGGAAATTTTTCCAAAGTGGCCAGTAGCATCAAAGGGAAAATTTGGAGCGCGTGCCCACAGTAAATAGGGTGGTGACACATGTCCCGGAGTGGCGGGGCACAAATAAATTTTAGAATTTTTTCCAAAATTCAAAAAAGTGTAAAATGGCCATTTGAACCCATGGTCAAATGAGGAAGCTGCCACATGGTAGTGGAGCAGTGGGGCATGGGAGAATTTTTGGGAATTTTTCCCAAATTCAAAAAAGAGGAAAAAATTTTTAGGTTTCATCCCGTTGACCCAATTTTTGCCTTAGTTTTGCCCTAAATCTTCAGAGGGGAATATATTTTGATCCAGAGCTCAGTTATTCTCAATTTTTCTGTCATTGGAAAGCTATTGAAGTCCTCTACATGATGGAATCTTCAATTTTGTTTTTTTGTGGATTTTAGTGAGAGTAAAATGTAGAAATGCCTTTGGCATGGGGAAAAGAGTAGAACCGACATTCAACCACCAAAATTAATGAAGTATGGCTTCTCATTTCTTCTCCAGCATGGTCAAATAATCTTTGGGAATGAACTTTTGAAGGTTACCCATGCTATTTTAATGAGTATTATTGGTGGTTGAGATAAATTTCATTTTCCCATGTTTTTCCTTCTTTCCCTCAGGTTTTGCTTCGTTAAAAGCCAGTTTTGGCTCATTTTGTAAAGGGTTGGACATTTTTTTATGTTCTTACAGTCTCCCTCTTCACCCTTGGCAAGTGAATTTGAGGAATATTAGACCTTTTTAGGAACTGTGACACATTTTTTACCTCCTTGCCAGTTGTAATGCACTATATTTAAAATGGGAATGACAATGCAAGCTCTGTTAATGAATTTTCAATCCTTTCTTGTGTTGTTTGCTCTATCCTAATCCTTCATTATAATTTTAGAAATTTGTGCATTATTTGTGTTGCACTTTTTTATAATTTGTGTCAATCTACATAATTAGCTGTTCACCACTCCTTTGGTGTGTCACCTTGTCAGTTAAGTTTTATCTTCTTTTGCTCCTTCTATCTCCGTCTCCTTGGAATTTAGAGTAGGATTTTGACATTAAACCTCTAAAAATTTCATGCATACATCTGATCAGAGGAGTAGAGGAACTAACCTTTAATCTGAGATTTTTTTCACCATTTTTTCAAGTCCCACACTTGGGGAAAAGATTCCATGTTGTGCAATCACACTAAATGACCCAATTCTGAACTTGCAGATCTGAAGGTCATTTAGGGGGTGATTTATGATTTGCACTAATAGTTTTGGCATGCCCGGTGGGACCTTAGAGGTCTTCATCTTCATTACAACAAAGTTGAGTGTATTTCTTGTAAGTTTCTTGCTTAAAAAGAGCCTTGATTTACACATCTGGCAACTCCAAAAGGATAAAATCAACTGGTTTCAGCAGTCTAAGTCTGAAGATTCATGAGAAGGATCCAAACAAGGTCAAGGGATAGAGAAGAGGGATTGTCTGAGTATCTACAATTATCCCTAGGAAGAAGAGAGAGGGGAAGAATAATTCAAAGGTCTCCATCTCCACCAAATAAAACTCTATCAACTCCTCCACCTGGTAGACCTTTCACCCAATCAACAAGGGTTCTCAGGCTAATCAGAATGGCACAACCCAACCCTTATGTCAACTTCACTGGCAGCAACCCACTTTCTCTCAATGCACAAAACCTAGTTCAAGTTGCAGCATTGAAGAACATCCCATACTTTACTGGGGAAAATAAGACCACTCCTAGTGATCATGTCAAAGACATTGCTAATGTTTGTGTAATCCATGAGATTGTTGAGATGCAAATTACTATCAAATTGTTGGCATATTAATTCAAAGGGAAAGCCTTGCAATGGTTCAGGAACCTTGGGGCAGGCTTTATCCAAAATTGGAACCAGTTGTGCATAGCTCTCCATGAACAGTTTGGAGAAAAGGGAGATAATCTGTCTCTACTGGAACAACTGACAACTATCAAGAGAGCTCCCAATGAGTAGCTAACAGACTTCAATTTCAGATTTCAAAGGACATGGGATAGAATCCCAGTGACAGTAAGGCCAACAACTGAAGGTGCTTTCTTATACTATCTCAAAGCTTTAAATTCTGATATTTCTATGTTAATCTAATCCATGGGAGGTGTAAATATACCTGCAGCTTATAACATCACCATTAGGGATGAGAATTGTTTGATCCAAGCTGGTAAACTAGTGCCTAGGCCTCCCATGCCCTTATATCCAAACTTGGAAAACCCAAGCACTAGTCAAACACCTACTTTAGCTCCTATTCCCACTCCTAGAAATCAGAGTTCAAATGAAACTTCTACTTCATCCTCTAGTGCCTCAAATGAACTTCAAGAAGTCATGAAACAATTACAAAATTTAGGCAATGAGCTGGTTACACTCAAGAGGTAGTAAGCCCAAAGTTTTATACCTTTTTATCAGTCTCAAGCGCAGCCTAATAGCAACCATATCAGCCTAATAGGCCACCCAATCCAGCTACAAATCAAAATCAAGTAAGGCCTCCTGCCAACAGACCGTTTCTACCCTATAACCCCAATGTTGCATCTACCTCTAAATCCTTAGTGCTAGTGCAAAGTAATATAGCTCAAGAGTATGATTGGTGTTTCCCATGCAATGAACCTCACAACTATTCTATGTGATTCAATGGTGCTTTGAACCAAGCTTTGATGATGACATCAATTGGCATAGAAAGTGAGGTGAGTCAAGAAACAAATCAACAATAAGGAACATCTCAGCAAAATACAACTCCAAATGAGACTACACTTGTGAACTGGTAGGTTGAATATTTTTGTGGTATGAACCAAATAATTTCTTAGAATGTAGTAGGTAACACACGATAAAAGAAGAGGAATATTAGTGAAGGATATTCATCACCTCCAGGTGATCCACAACCTTCCATCACTCCACAAAGTGTTGGCAAGAAAAATGCAGTTCCAAATGTGCAAGGACAGCCAAAGCCACCTTTTAGACTGGCTCAAATACTAGCTATTGTAGCCCATGTAAAAGAAAAGAGTGTGCAAGCTAAGGGGCAGTAAAGAGATGTTTCATCCCCATTTAACATCATTAAACAAATGAAGAAGACAAATGCCAATATATCTATGTGGGAATCACTATCCATCCCAGGCCAAAGGGATCTACTACAAGCTGCCATGAAGAATTGGTCAACTTAAAATTAGTAATCTCATATGCAAGAGAAGGTACTCACAAATTCTGCTAAGCTTGAGAGGAATTTTTTGAGGATAGAAAGGTAAATTTTTTAATCTCCCTCCATTCTATGTTTCATTTATCATTGTGGATAAAATACTACATAATTGTATGTTTGATTTTGGGGCAAGTAGTTCTGTGATGCCCAAGCAAATAGTTGATTAGATAAGCCTCCAATATGAAGTCATATCCAAAGGGGTGGTGCAACTAGATGGGAAATTAGTAACAATAGTAGGGGTAATTAAATATTTGAGCCTCACTTTGCATGCATGCCCCAATGTAACTGTTTTGCAAGATGTGTCACTGATAGATTTACCACCACTTTTTGCACTATGTATGTCAAGGGATTTCACAGTTAGAATTGGAGGCTATTTATCTATTGATTGGTCACACATGTTGTTTTAGACCAGATATGGAACTAAGGCTACAATCAGGTATGAACCTATTACAAAATTTCACATTAAGCCTCATACTGCAAGCCCAATCAATGCCAACTGTTCAACATTTGATCAAGAGGATTATCAAGGCACCACTGAAGCTGACACCAAAGTTCGAAGCATCCCAAATTTTACTCTTGATGAATGAGAAAGAAAGGTACATGCTTTTCATCCCTACAGGGAAATAGAGGAATCTAAACTAGGAGTTTATTTCATGCATGAATAAAATCAGTGTATTCCTAGCATCACCAAGACAGACCATAAAGATGACAATGAGGTATGGAAGTTGTTCTTTGATGGATCAAGAAGTAGACAAGGTGTAGGGGGGAGCTATACTTGTTTCACCTCAAGGCATTAAGTATTATTCAACTTTTAGATTTCAGTTTGCATGTTCTAACAACACTGCTGAATATGAAGCTTTGATACACAGATTACATTGGTCAAGAAAGAGAGGTATCAAAAACTTACAAGTCTTTGGTGATAGTGAGCTGATTGTTAATCAAGTTAAAGGGTAACACGCTACCAAGAATGACCTTCTCAAGAGTTAAAGAATAGGGTGTGGGACCTTATTGAGTAATTTTAAGGCTTTGGCATCAACTCCATCCCTAGGAAAGAAAACCAAGCTTCTGATAGGTTTGCAGTAGTTGGAGCAGCCTTTGATGTTGTGGAGAGTATCAAGGAAGATAAAGTGTAGCCAAACATTCATATGATTGTAAGGCCATTAGTGCCAGATAATAATGTAAGTTGGTAAGTGTTTGAAAGTGACCAACAAATCATCGATTTTTTGCAAGAATAAGCTGAGTTCTCAGCCAAAAATCAGGAAAAGTTAGAACAATAGTATGGTGATCAAGAGGTATAGATGAGAACCAATAAACTACTAAAAGGACTTCTCACTTTGGATTCCATCTTTAATCCTAATGATCAATTTAGGAAGGAGAAAGAAAACATCCAAGTCAAGGGGGAAGATTCAGTGCCCATCTCAGTGGGAGAAGGCAAATCACTTCAAATTGGTAAAGTGATAACCAAGCAAGAAAGGTATGAGTTCATGCAACATTTCCAAGAGTTGTCAGATATATTTTCTTGGAGCTATGAAGACTTAATAGGTTTTAATCCCAAGCTAGCTCAACACACAATTGAATTAGATCAAAGTTATAAACCCATCAGGAAAAAAAAAGACCGGTCAATCCACACATGGAGCCCCTCATGAAGAAGGAATTGAATAAGTTAATAGAGGAAAGTATCATATTTCCCATCAAGCATTCAAGCTGGGTTGCAAAGTTGGTTCTAGTTAGAAATGAGAGTGGAGAAATCAGATTGTGTGTAGACTTTAGAGATTTTATTAGAGAATCCCTCAAGGATCATTACCCACTTCCTTCTATGGAGCAGATTTTTCAAGTTGTTGCTGGCTCTGAGAGGTTTTCATTGCTAGATGGTTATTCAGAGTATAATCAAATCATGGTAAATGAGGATGATCAGTTCAAAATAGTCTTCACCACCAAATGGGGAACCTATGCATATAGGAAAATTCCATTTGGGCTATCTAACACCGGAGCTACCTTCTAAAGGGAAATGTATATGGCATTCAAGGGATTGATCAACAAAATAGTGCTAATATACTTAGATGATATTAATGTATTTTCTAAAAGTGCAGCAGATCATATCTTTCATTTTAGACAAGTGTTCCAAAGATGTAGAAGATTTTTGGTATCCTTGAATCCCAAAAAATGTATATTCCTAGCTCATGAAGGAAAGTTCCTAGGCCACATTATTTCCAAAGAGGGATTAGCAATCGATCCAGAGAGGGTTAAATCAATAAAAGCACTGCCATTACCAAGTCACAAGAATTCCCTTCAAAGTTTCTTGGGAAGAATCAATTTTTTTTTAAGGTTTGTTCTGGACTTTACAACCCTTGTCAATCCAATAACTATGATATTGAAGAAAAGTATGGATTTCAAATGGAAATATGAAGGTAAGGAAAGTTTTGAGGTAATCAGAGAGGCTATCTCACAAGATCCAACTCTCATTAGCCTAGATTTCTCTAAGGATTTTATCCTTTATGCTTTTGGTGGTGATGACACAATTTCTACAATTTTAGTACAGGAGAACAAAGAAAATGCAGAGCAGCCAATTGCCTTCTTTAGCCAAATCTTAGAGGACTATGAGGTGAGGTATTCCTTCATTGAGAAGCATGTTCTTGTAGTTATTAGGATCTTGAAGAAATTTAAGAATCTAGTTTCAGACAACAAGGTTCAACTATTGGTTTCTCATGTGGGAGTTAAGGACTTCCTCCTCAACAAAGACATAAATGAAAAATGTGTAGGGTGGATTAATCGTGTCATGGAGTATGACATTGAGATCAAAATCACCAAGCTGGTCAGAGGAAAGGGATTGTGTGAGCAGCTGGTCTTGAGAAAATCAATGGAAGCAAGCAATGAGAAGGATGTTGTTTTCGAATTTCCAGACAACCAAGAAGAAAGAGGTTTTCAACAAGAGAATGGTGTTATGCTCACTCCTTGCTAGACCCAAGACATAATGCACTTCTTAAAAATAGGCCTATGCCCTGTAGAGATGAATAAAACCAAGAGAAGGCACTTCAGATTGCAGGCTATTCCATATGCACTTCTTGATGGTGTCTTGTCCAAAAAGGATATAAATGGAGTGCTGCTGAGATGCATTGGGACAAATCAAATTAAGAGAATGTTAGAAGATTTACATGGTGGATTAGCTAGAGGCCATTTTTCTCTAAGAGTGACAGCCCTCAAGATTATGAAGGCTAGCTATTATTGGCCCAAGGTGTTTAGTGATTGTTATGCATGGATCAAGAGGTGCAAAAATTGTACATTCTTCATAGGCAAGGAAAGATTAATATCCCTTCCATTGCACCCAATTTCAGTTGACCAACCATTCATGCAATGGGGTTTAGACTTCATTGGATTCATTAACCCAAACTCAAGCCAAGGACACAAGTGGATTCTAACAGCAACAGACTACTTCACCAAATGGACTGAGGCGGTGGCACTCAAAGAGGCAAATGAATCTTACATTATAGACTTCTATGAGGGGATAGTAATCAGATCTAGTATACCTGCCACTATAATATCAGATAATGTATTGGAATTCTTAAGATCAAAGGTAACTGAATGGGCTGTTAAGAATGGGTTCTATCTAAAAAAATCATCAAATTATTACCTTCAAGGTAATGGCCAAGCTGAGTCTACCAACAAGAACCTATTAAAGGTCATCAAGAGGACTCCTGATGAAAATTAGAGGACTTGGCACACTAAACTTAAATCAGCCTTATGGGCTGATAGGATAACTCCCAAGATATTCACAGGTAACTCTCCATTTAGACTTATTTATGGAAGAGAGGCAATATTACCTATGTCACTTGAGTTGCCAATGTTGGAAATCATGAAGCAATTTGAATTGTTGGAGTTTGAACCCATGGAGGTTAGATATGTAGAATTGATGGAACTCTAAGAAATCAGAGAGCATGCAGCCCAAGCAATTAAGAAGGACCAAGCCTTGATCAAGAGAACCTTTGATAGGAAAGCTAAGGCTAGAACCTTCCAAGTTGGAGATTTAGTGTTGAAATGGGATTAAGAATGAGTAAAGCTAGGAAGGCATTCAAAGTTTGATCCCATTTGGAGTGGCCCCTACATGGTCACAAAATGTAAGAACAATAATGCCTTCCAATTGTCTACATTGGATGGTGAAGAACTGCAGATTCTAGTTAATGGAATCCATCTAAAGCATTGCTACTAGAAGGGAAACTCCTCACCTTGTACATATTAGCTTAGATTTTCATTCCTCCAAGTGCTTGTGCACAATGTTTTGTTGTAGCTTAGTTTCACTTTTCCCTAAGTGCTTTGGCACAAGCTTTGTTGTCCCAAGGATGCATCTTTGTAGGCCATGTTCCAGATCAAGTGATGTTCTACTCTCACAATCTTATTTCTAGAATTTTTCTAATGATTTGAGAGTAACAAGTAGTTAAGTTGATGAATCCATGCCCAATGGATGCTTCAAAGGCCACTGATCATTCATCCAGCAGATGGATGACCACCTTGAGTTTCAAAAATTGTTATCCAAAATAAGCCCCTTGCTTATTTTTTGACTAACTTTCTTTCATTCCTTCCTTCCTTGTGCCTCAGTCAAAATTTTTCACTTTTCAGGAACTCAAAATTACCTAGAAATGGCTTCATCAGATAGAGAATTTCTCACCTTTCTAGAAAGGTAAAATTTTCCTTATAACTCCTTGTATTTTACAAGTTATGGCTCGATGGTGTTTTTGAGGGAAATTTTCTCTAGGAAGGTCCCCAACCAATAGGAATGTGCCATGTGTCGGTGGAATGGCAGTTCAGCAGATGTAAGTTGAAAAAATTGCCAAGGAGTGGGTGGGGTGCAAAGGAAATTTTTTTCCCGTGGGCCCACAAAGGAAAGAATTGGCTTGAGGCCCGCGTTGAATGAGGAGATGCCACGTGGCAGTGGAGGTCGGATCGTCGGGGGGTAAGTTGAAATTATTTTCCAAAAATGGCACAATGAAAATTTTGGCCCAGAAGCCCCATGTTAAATGAGAATGTGCCACATGTCCATGAGGGCAGTGGAGGTTGGAGAGGCAGAGGAAAATTTTTATTTTTGCCAAAAGTATGTAATGCACAAAGGAAAAAATTGGCCCGCAGGCCCGCCAAAGAGGAAATGGAAATTTTGGTTAAGTCTCCGCGGAATAATGGGGGGATGACACATGTCCTATTCTTAGTGGAGGTTGGGGGCATGAGGAAAATTTGGAAATTTTTCCAAAGTGGCCAACAATGTCAAAGGAAAAATTTGGAGCGTGTGCCCACATCAAATAGGGTGGTGACATTTATCCCAGAGTGGTGTGGTGCGGAGAAATTTTGGAAGTTTTTCCAAAATTCAAAAAAGTGTAAAATGGCCATTTGAACCCGCAGATGAATGAGGAAGTGCCACATGGTAGTGGAGCGGTGGGGTGCGGAGCCTTTTGGGGAATTTTTCCCAAATTCAAAAAAAGGGGAAAATTTTTAGGTTTCAGCCCGCTGACACGATTTTTGCCCCAATTTTTCCATAAATCTTCAAAGGGGCATATATTTCGATCCAAAGCTTAGTTTTTATAAATTTTGGATATCATTGGAAAGCTATTGAAGTCTTCTACATGATGGAATCTTTAATTTTTTTTTGGTGGAGTTTAGTGAGAGAAAAATGAAAAAACACCTTTGGCATGGGGAAAAGAGCAGAACCGACATTCAACCACCATTTTTAATGCAGTATGGCTTCCATTCTTCTCCAGCATGGTCAAAAATCTTGAGGAATGAAATTTTAAGGGTACCCATGCTATTTTGATGGATCTGGTCAGTGGTTGAATCATTCATTTCAATTTTCCCATGTTTCTCCTTCCCGAACTCAGGTTTTTCATTGTAAAAATCAAGATTTGGCTCATTTTGTAAGGGGTTGCACATTTTTTTATGTTCTAAGGCTCCCTCCTTCACCCTGGCAAGTGAATTTGTGGAATATCATACCTTTTGAGGACTACAACATCCTTTCTACCTCCGTGTTGTAATGCACTGTATTTTAAAATGGAAATGACAATGCAAGCTCTATGAATGAATTTTCAATCCTTTCTTGTGTTGTTTGCTCTATCACGATCCTTCATTACAATTTTAGCAATTTTTGCATGATTTGTGTTGCATTTTTTATAATCTATGTCAATTAACAGAAATAGATATTCACCACTCCTTTGGTGTATCACCTTGTTAGTTTAGTTTTATCTTCTTTTCTTTCTATCCTTGTCTCCTTTGCAGAATTAGAGTAGAATTTTGAATTAAATATATACAAATTTCATGCATACATCTGATCAAAGGAGTAAAGGAACCAACCTTTAATCTAGAGATTTTTTTCCCATTTTTATAAGTCCCACACTTGGGGAAAAGATTCCATGTTGTGCAATCACACTAAATGAACCAATTCTCACTTGTAGATCTGAGGGTCATTTAGGGGGTGCTACTGATTTACACTAACAGGTACCTCTAAAAAACAAATAATACATTTTCCTAGCCATATATGTACTTTCTATGTGATGTACTCCTATCCTTGGTACTTCCCAAACTATCTTGTTAAGTAGTTGTTGAACTACATAATGGAAAACCAAACACAAAGGCTAGGTTACTAGATAGATTCATATGTGCACCCACAACCCATGTCATCTCTATTGGCATGCTATCATATGAGGCCAAGGAGGGTTCCCTTTCCTACTTTCCCAAATGAAGTATTTCCATATGCTCTAGCTCCATGCCTTCTGTGTGATCTCCAAATCCTTCATGATCCATCTCTCTCCTAAACGCCATCCATTCTACAATATCATGTTGCTTCTCTATCTCCCTCTCATACACTTCATTGTACTTAATCCTCCTTTCTTCTCGTTTCCTCTATGCCACTAGGTCAACCATCCTTCATCAAACCTACTCCTACCCTCATGCATGGTGGGGGTTTAGCTAGCTAAAAAAATTTCTCCTAAGTTCAGGGTTACCATCAAGATTTTAATCACCAGTAGAATGCCTTGTAGATAAGTTCCTCTAGGATAACATAAAAAATGGAACTCAACTACCTCTGGGCAAGAGTGAGTGGAATTTGAGTACTCTAAAATATAGCTATTCAAAACACCATGAAACCAAGTATCCACAACACTCGTCCAAATTAGATCAATATCATAGAGGGCCTAAAATTATTCCGTCATTCATACAAGTATGCGATACCTCCAATTCCTTTTAGATGCATAAGTAACCAGCCACTCATATAACTCTATCGTAAATATAACAAATAATATGTCATACAAACATCGACAATGAAACTAATAATGCAACCTAGAATCTATTATGTAAAATGCAAGCGCGCTGACACAACACCCAATCTGAGATGAGCACTCACCAAAAGCACAAAAAAGGTACCATGACCCTCTTTATATTTTTTTGTGTAGGATTTTAGTGTGATGATGATAAAGTATATTGACATCCATAATTAAACATAAAAATTCCAGAGTGCATAATATAGATCTAGATCTTAGAGAATCATAAATCAAACAATAACTATGATAAGATTAACCATACAAGAACCATAATGAGTTATGTATAACACAATTATCAAGCCATTATACTCCATTACATTAAACATTGTAAAACACAAAATCTTCTTACATTATAAGGTATACCCATAAGTCATGTGCGCATCAGATCCAACAACATAACTATATAATAAATTACTACCCCTACATTACAAAACTCACTACATATTTATAGAGGTGGGGACTTTCCCTTCACCACCTGTGCACTTCCCAAAATAGGTCACATGCTAATAATAGCCATGCACCTTTATAATGACATGACCACATACAAGTGCACTAATAATTGATGTCCTACAGTTAACTAGAAGAAGAAATCCTATTATTAATTACAACCATACATGACTCTTATCATCCACTCATTCCCAAAATACCATTTACGTGTTGTGCAAGTCTCCACCCCAATGTGCACTCTGCGCATTATCTTCCATAAATAGCCCGTATCCATAAAAATGGCTAAGTCCTGAGTAAAACTATTTTGAAGCATGTTTTCCTATCTTTCTATGCCTTCAAATGTGCCTTGTTCACACATGTATGTATTTTGTGTGTATTTTCCTTAGAACAATATTACATCTACTCAGCAAGGTTCTTAGATTTGAAACACATAAATTAAGTAACCAATCAATTCTCAAATTAGGAATTTAATAAATCAATTCATCATTAAGTTATAATGAATAATCAGATCTACTATTTATTTATCTTCAATTCTCATGTTCTAGTTTCTAACTACCTCTTTCATGACATGTAAATACTTTGAGTGTCATCCTTCATGTTCCAATATATCTACAAAATCACTACTTCATTTTTATAGGTGGTCTTCTTTTGTTATAGATGGGTTACTGTGCACAGGTCCTTTTGCAACAGAAAAGTTGCAAAAGATAGGTCATTTAGAAGTAAGTGACTCCCTTTGGCTACAGATGAGTTTTTGAAGACTGGTCCTTTGTTTCATATAACAAGTTGTTCAAAAACAAGAGTGGCATCACACATATTATCACTCAAAAAACTTATTGTAACTATAAGAATAAATGCATACTCAAAATACCACCAAATAAAGTTAACTAGTATAACTATATTAATTAGTATTATGCCAATAAGTTCAAGTTATAGTGATGATGTTCAATAGTATGACAAGGAACTACAAGGAAATAATCTTGATGGCTGAACAAAATATTGAAAATGAGTTTTCTATATAAATGGATTAATCAACTCCTCATACCTTTTATGTCTATTTCCAAAATGATTGGGTGGATAAACATTGGATTTTTTCTTAGATCTCCAAAAATGTTCAATCACCACATTTGTATACCCCTTACATAAATTCTTTAAGAATTTCTCCTTTAATATTTATTCTTAAATCACCATGATGGAGTTGTGTAATTCAAAACACCGAACACAAAAAAAATTTACACAATTATTATAGTGATGGAGAGGAATCACTAGACCTTTCCCATGTTCATTTCTTGAAACACTGTTCATAAGTATATTTATACAAAACCTTAACGATTAATTATACTTTCACATGAAGATGAATTGTCTCAATAAATTTGAGTAATTTATCAAGAAGGGGACTCGAATTGAAAAATCTCTCATTGTAAAAGGGTTAATAAAAAATCCTTCTAAGAACAATGCACACAATAATAACAACACTCATCAAGATAAACCCAAGTACATCAATTGTAATTGTAATTTCATTATTGATGGAATAAGAAATAATCATAATGTACCTAACATTCATAATAATCAAATAAAAATAAATAAATCAAAATAATCCAATTTTGTTCTCAGTAAAGAATCCAATCCTCCTCCTGAAAATAAGTGAATAAACATCATAGTGTTAGAAGAGAACCTTTCCAATGTCTTATGATAAATGGTAAGTTATAATAGGGTAACTTAGCACAATAAAAAACCAATTGTAGAAGGGGAAACCAAACCATCTTGGTACAAATCTAGTACATATTACAATTTCATTACATTAACGGTTAAAAAATAGATAAATGTATGCAAATTTTCCCCTATATTCAAGACCGCATTAATAGTGACGATATTGCAGTCGAAGGCCCAAATCCCAATAAAATACCCAATTATAGTTTAAGTGTGTTTTTCGAATCCTTTCCATAAGCATAGTATAAATATTAAAGCTCTATAATAAGGCCAATCTTATAATAATGTTAAATTCAATACAATCATTTCATTTGTTGAAGATATTCCTAATTTTTTTACAACCATTAAACTCTAAGCTCCTATCTATATAGTGGCCACATCACAAAAGAAGGTCTTGGTAACCACATTGAATTAACCATCAAATTCTAATATGCATTTGGTATCCACAAATCCTACAACAACAAATAATCCTAAGCCTACATTAAATGCTAAACCTTCTGCACCTGGTCCATATGACCTAGTTAAGTAGTTAGCAACAACACCCCTCACATCTCCCTCATGGATTTATCGAAATAATTTCCTAAGTTTCAATAAATTATCACTCATTCTCTTCATGAGGCACGTATTCCTAAGAATCTCAATACTTCATAATTCCAATCTCTAACTGCTAATATTTTGATTGATAGTCCCATATTATCATTCAACCCCCAAGACCTATTAATTTAAAATCATCAAAATAAAAAATATTTATATATTCAATCCTATATTATCAACCTTATGGTTAAAAGATCACTCATTGAAAATGGATCTGCATTAAAAATTTGTTAAATGAAAATGTTAAAATGTCTTGGCCACATAGAAGAAGGTTTGGAAGCCACTACCATAACTGTTCATGGTTATGAAAATATAAAATGATAGTCTTCTGGAGCAATCACTCTATCTATTTAAGTGGGCCCACAAATCCTTACAACCCTTTGCCATGTTGTTAATATTGAGACTTCATATAATATCCTTTTAGGATGACCTTGGATAAATGTGATGTAAGTTATATCATCCATGTTTCATCGATGAATAAAAATCCTCCATGATGGAAAAGATTTTACTTTTCTTAACAACATAAAACCTGTTGAATATTGTAAGCTAATAGAAGGAAGGTATAACAATGCAAAATATTATCCATCTATTTATTGATCTGATGTGTCGTGCATTATACCTGTAATAGATGGCATTCATTTATATCATCATACACTTTTCCAATCCTAACCTTCTACACCACAGTACAAACCATATACATCTAAATCACCACTTGAATTAAAAATTTATCACAAAGTTCTTGGAGAATATAATTTGGAAAATGTATTTCATATTGGAAATATTCGATTCTATATACATAATTATGGATGGTGAAATTTACCCATTTAAAATAAGCTATCATCTACTACCTTAGTAACACTCTTTGGAGATGGTATAGATAGTTAGAGGATGTACACATTCATGGTTTTTATGGCTTTTGGATATACAATATTGGATGGATGACTTCTATGAATCCATATACTACACCAAAGCTCACAAGATGATGGAAAAAATGAAATAAAATGGCAAAGGACTTGGCCCACAAGAGCAAGTTCATCTTGAACCTATCTAATATGAATAAAATCATGCTATCATGGTGTAGGTTATACAATATTTGAAAAGAGGACCATAATATTCAACATAACAATAGTGAAGAGACATATGACTCCAAATTTGATACCAATTCTCGACATATCCTCTTCAAATACCTAGATGAAATCACCATATTCCTTGAAAAATTATCCATTCATATCCTTGACATCATTTATCCATCAGGATCAAAAAAATTTCATCTCTATGGACCTCTTTCAGAATGATGAGGCCGTCAAAGAGTTTCTCAGCACTCTAGACACTATTCCCTTATAAAATCATAAGAAGGTATTTAATATTAAATTTGATGATCTTTCTTAATTTTTTGAGGAATTCAAGTGCTTCGGTCCACCAAAAATAAAGAAAGGTAAAAATAATAAAAATAAAAATACAATCTCTTCTAATGAAAGCCTCATCAAGGCACTATTTGAGAAAAAAAAGAAAGTTAAAAATAAGTAAAAATAAATGAGTGTATTTCCTAGTGAAAATATTTCTAAGGTACCAGAGAGAGGAGACCCAATGCGGGATAATAAAAATGACCTAAAAAAACCTACAACATCATTTAAATATAATGATACATCAAAAATGTTGGTCAAATACATCATCACAATCAATATCATAACGAGTGATAATATTGAATTGTTACAACTTGGTGCGAGCTTATCAGAATCATAGATTGATTCATTCAAAACAATCCTTATAGAGTAGAGGATGTATTCAAATTGTCTTATAAGGACATAACGAGATTCGATGCCTCTTTTTTCATGTATAATATTTTGGTTCACCTAGATGTAAAACTTGTCAAAAAACTGAAGAAAATGCATCCTAAGGTTGCATTTCTAGTCTATCAACCTTAGGACTTCAAATGCAACCTAAGGATGCATTTTATTTAGATTTTCTTTAGCACTTGATAGAATAGATCCATATATTACTTCAAGTGGATATCTAACATGGTTCTTGTTGTAAAGAAAACACCAAGAATATGGGTGATCAAAAAAATTTGGGATATCAAAAAATCCTATTGTAAGGATGAATTTCACTTACCTTACATTGACATGATTGTTGAATCCATAACAAGACAATTTTTTATTCGTAATGGATGCTTTTTTAGGTTACAACTAGATTCATATTGCTGAGGAAGACCAACACAAAATAGCTTTTGCAATACTCTGGAGTATTTTTGTTACAAGGTCATGATATTTTGGCTTAAGAATACATTGAATACATATTAATGTGCAATGAATGTCATCTTACACAACTTACTTCATGACATCATGGAGGAATATATTGAGGAAATTATTGGTAAATCTAATACTAGATTTGATCATCTAACCATTTTGCGGCACATATTGAAAAGATTGAGATAATATAAGGTGCTCCTTAATCTAAATAAGTGTATCTTTTGTGTTACTTCAGGGAAGCTCATGGGATTTATTGTCTCATAAAGGGGAATTAAATTTAAACCTACTAAGTTAAAATCAATCATGAAATGCCACCACTAAAAAATATTCTTTAGCTATGAGGACTTCAAATAAATATCTAGTCTATCAAGTGCTTCATATATCATCCTGTAGATAAGTTCCATCATTTTAATTAGCTTCTTAAAAAGGATGTCTAGTTCAAATGGACACAAAACTGTCAATATTCTTTCACTAATTTGAATCAATACCTATCAACTATAAAAATATTAATCCCACCTATCCAAGACAATCCTATGCTATTATACACATTAAAAACATAACATATCATTGGGGCACTACTTGGACAACACAATGACAATGAAAAAAATAGAGTTTTTTACTATCTCGGTAGAACATTGATTGATCATGAAATAAGATACTCTCAAGTCAAAAAATTATGTTTGGTGGTAAGATTAACCTTTCATAAGTTGTGAAATTATCTCATAAATCATATAAAAAATATTATTTCCTTTGTAGATCTTTTAAAGTATCTATTTTCAAGACCTTTCCCGACTGGAAGAATGTTTAGCTAGGTGGTATTCCTAATTTATTTTGACATATAATTTGTCAATAAAAAACCATAAAAGGGTGATCTCTAATAGATAAATTTATCATAGCACCACTTTCGGACTCTCAACCAATTCATTTTTAGTTCTTTGATGAGGACTTTTTATATGTTGATACAATACCTTCATGGATTGTTTTTCAACGGCTCTTACAACATGCATGGATCAAGAGATGGTATTTTTCTATGCACACTAGATTTATTCTCAAATTTACCATATTGGTTTCCCATGTACTACTAACATCGCAAAGTATGAATCTGTAATAGTAGGTTTAAGATATGTTATATCTTGGAAGTTCCAAGAGCTGACAGTCTTTAGGGAATACCTTTTAATCATCAAGGAAGTAAATTGAGAATATCAGGTAAAGGATAATAAACTTGTTCCTTATAATATAATGGTTAATCGTTTTAAGGGTTACTTCTACTTAATAAAATTTGAAAAGGTTCCTCACATGCAGAATAAAGTAGCAAATGCCATGAAAACTATTGTTCCCTTCTTGAATTTGATACAAATCAAAAACACACTGAGTTTCTTGTCGAAAATATTTTTGTACCCACATATGATGCATTAAATTCCATCATGGTGTGTGAAATTATTGGTCATGAAAACTATTGCTACCACAACATCTATACATTTATCCAAGCTAAAAACTACATCGCTAATATCAATCACTCCCATAAAATATCATTAGTACAATATGCTTCATTCTACACCATCGTTGTTGAAACTCTTCATAGAAGAGGCTATGATGGGACTCTATTAATATATCTCAAACAAGATGAAGTGAATCAAACATTAGTCAAAGTACATTTGGGTATTTTTGGTGCACATATAATTGGAATGTTCTTGGCCAAAATTATCTCATGTGTGGGATAATATTGGCCCACTTTGGAGTCAGACACATGTAACTTTATCAAAACGTTCCAAGAATGTCAATGACATAGAGGTCTATTTCATGTACCTTTTTAAGCCCTCCAATATAACACTTCATCCTAGTATTTTTCTATATCAGGGCTCGAATTAGTAGAAAAATTAAATCCTACATCCTCTAACAGACACACATTCATAATCATCATTCTAAATATTTCATCAAATGGGTAGAGGCCATAACTATCACCTATGTCACTGATCAAATATAACCAAATTCATCCTTAACCACATTTTTTTCTACTTTATTATCCCTACATCTCTTGTCACAGAAAATGGTATATCATTCAAATATAATAATTTTAAGGAGTTAGCTAAAATTATATGCAAGACAAATGGGAAACTCCTTACTACCCATAGTGCAATGGCCAATCTGAATCTTGTAATAAAATTACAAAATCAAAATTAGAGAAGATAATTGATAAACATGGCTTTAATTGGTAGACAGAAATGTTTCCCACCCTCTAGGATTATTGAACCTCATTCTTCACTCCAACAGGAGCCACTCCCTTCTCCCTTATATACAGTTCTAAATAAATATTACAAGTAGATGTTGAGCTCATGTCCCTTTGTGTGTCACTTAAACACATGGTATATGAAGAAGATTACCACCAGGCACATGTTACAAAGATAGAGATCCTATATGAGATATTTTTCCATGCCTTAAATCATTTAAAAGTATATCATAATCGACTCTGACATAGTTGCAACAAGATAATTAAACCAAGACAGTTTGAGATTGGTGACCCCGTTCTTAAAGAGAATAAGAATAATAATACAAAAGAGTGAAATATAAGTTAAGATCAAAAAAAAATTATTAGGACCCTACATGGTAATTACCAAGTGTGGATCTGGAGCATATAAACTATCTAAATAATATGGAAAACATCTTAAAGAGACCATGAATATGGTTGATTGAAAAAAATTATGCTTGAATCCTCTAGGAGTATCCCTAGTTCTGAGGGCATGTGTAGTGCCCTCATGTCTCCACATAGGAATACAATAAAAAGGTATCCTCATGCAACATTCAAACTATTTCATGATATCAACAAATACATTCCGAAAGATCTTACCTTTACAAATGACCTGATAGCCTATACTAATATGGGAGCCTTGGAGAGAGTGAGGATGGTTATCAAAGAAAAAGGTAAGTCAATTTTTGAGAAAAACACAAAATCATTTTGAAAGTTTTGAGCTCCATTCTCCTTATTTCTTGTGCCTCTCCTACCATGCTCTCTTCTCTCAAGGATTTTCTTCCATATTTTCATAGATATTTACATATGTGGGTGTATTGAAAATAAGTTCCATAATAATAAGATTTAATTCATAATTCCTTGACCTGTGTGAGCATCCTCCATATTAATGAAAATAAGAAATTTGGAAATTGGCCTAGTCATCCCTGAGATGTTTGGCAGAGGGAAGAGAAAAAAAAGAAAAAAAAAACTTTCTAGATTTTTCCTAGCCTGCAACACCCTGGGTATTCAGGACATAGAGTGTGTATTCATACATCAAGCTGTAAGGAGAAGGATTTTTGCAAATGTTTCAGACTCATTTTTTTCGGTTACATGCATATGATAATGGGAGAGTTTTGATAGGGGATATAGAGATGTTTGACAAAATTCTTCAAAGTAATTTTTATTGTTGACAACTTGTTTTAATCTGTGTGAATAAGGGAAATCCAACACAATTGATAAGTGGTAAAGTAAAACACCCCTCATTCATTGTCACTGCCCTCACAACTACAAAAAAAGTAAAGTTATCTTTGTGTCTTTGGGAGCTTAGAGATCCACCAAACCATAATGGATTAGAATTTATCAGATGTTATAGTTTGGAAGTGTTCTTGTATATGCAACATATGTGAAAGTTTAGGAAATAAATGCAAGTTGTTTAGTAAATTATTTGAAAGTGATTGAGCAAAAAATAACAACTTAGATACCTAAGATGGGTAACATATGATATTAATGTTAATATAATTAGGAGGACTAAAATGTTGTAGTAAATTAACTAAAACAATATGAAATAAATGTATGTAAATTATTCTAAGTGAAATAAAACACTAAATGTGTAAGGGAAGGTAGATAAATGGATTAGCTGATTTGTAAATTCTATCACAGATTGTTGTAGATCTAGAAAGGGAATTGGGAAGTGCAAAAGAACAATCAATGACCCTATAAAGGAAAAATATTATATATATGAGGTGATTGGGGAACCTAGGACTGTACTAGGGCTTCCCAAGGCACCCTGCTCTATAATATGGGCACTCTGATCACTGTAAATGCTCAAAACCTGAATCTGGTGTGGTCTTAAATTTTTTATGAACGCTTCCTTTCTGTCATGATGGATCTATTGGATGAATTGGAAAATGACTTGTAATGTAAAGATAAGTATCAAACCCTAGAAAAATAAAATATGCAAAAGACTGGGTCAAACTAACCTCATCCACCAAACTAGTGGTCTTATCACTAAGTGGTGCACTACATTTTGAACCCAGATGTAGTTCGTGTGTCTGTGTGTGTGTGTGTGTCATGCCCTAGGTTCTCTTTTTCTAGTCACACTTTGTGAAGTAGCAAGCAATATTAACTATAGAAAATGTAAATACCATGTTTGCATTGAATAGTAAAAAATTCCTCCCTCCTAGCCTTGATGCATGGCACTATGTGGATGCAAGCGATTCAATGGATACAACCCTATATAGAGTGATAGTAGTGTGCAATGTTATGACCTAGGACAATTATTATGGTCTTATAACTTTATATTTATACAGCTCTCAAGATTAATTTTGTAATTAATCTTGAAAAGGGCGAATGGGTAAAAGATAATGATAAAAAATAGCTATAAAATCTCCAAAAAGAAGAAAGAAAGGATGTGCATAGACAAGGGTTACTAGAAGTGGGACTAGGGCACCCCAGTATAGGCTGAGGTTCCCTGATTTTGAGATAGAATGACAGGGAAGTTGTGAAATGGGTGGATAAGTGCAAGAGAATATGTGGGAATGATGAAATAAAATATATAATAAAGATGGCCAAAATTTGGAATTAATTAGTACTTTATCCACTTGAGAATCTTCTTAATAGTAGCACAAGACCAAACCAAATTATGTGTAAAGTGCATAATTTTGTGTCTACATTTTTCCCCCACTTTATGTTGGTGAGCAGAAATATTGGTAACATAAAGTAGATACAGATGCATACCTGATATACATGAA
This sequence comes from Taxus chinensis, assembly GCA_019776745.2. Lineage (NCBI taxonomy): Eukaryota > Viridiplantae > Streptophyta > Pinopsida > Cupressales > Taxaceae > Taxus > Taxus chinensis. The sequence continues at coordinate 397,579,165 of CM034157.1, read as the reverse complement.
GAGTGTCACATTTTGATGGACTAGAATCAATCATGGAATTACAAAAATAAAAAATATGGAGGAACATGGAATCTAAATATGAAAAATGCACATAAAAAGTGATGAGAGTGAACCAAGGGTGGAACGCGTGTGTATTTTAGGTCATGTGTAGTATACCTACAAGGTTGGTAAATGCAAATAACTATAGCCATGTGTTTTCATTTTTATTTTCGTTATCATTGTTGTTGTTGTTATTGTTTCTATTGTTTACCCCAATTTTACTGCTTATTTCTCATATGGAAGAGTTGCAAGGAGAAAACAATCAAGTAGTCAAATATGTATGTATGTAAAATATGCAAATGTAAAGTACGTAAATGTAAAATATGCTAGAAAAAGTGTAAATGAAACATGTGCACCTGATGCATGTCGAGAAAAAGGGTGTAAAAGGATATCCTGTATTGTCGTGAGTTTTTTTGGGTGATCTCACGCCACCCTAGATGAATAAGTATAGGGAGGAAATGTATTAATTCCTCCAAATTTAACTGCTTCAACTGAAATGTGTGAAGAGGTCTATGTAGTGTCTTAGTTTTTTGGGTGATTTGATGCACTAGACAGAGAAGTTTAGAGAGGCACACCCACTATAACCCCCAAGCCTATAACCGCTCCGCAGAATTACCAAAAGACACCATGTCCTATTATGGCCACTATGTATGGAGTTCGTAGATTGGTTTGAAATCACTGAATATGTCTAAAATGGTGTAAATATGATGTGTTAATAGAAAACCCTTAATGATTCCCCCTCTTTGGGGGTTCATGTGATGACCCTAGAAGGAGAATATGGCCCCAAAAGAGGACCAACTGCACTCTAACCTATATAAATTTTTCCTGTAGGTGGAAAGGGAAGGTGTTCGGTATATACCAAGGTGTGTACAAAAGGGGATGGCTATCCAAAACAAGTATTAGTTTGGAAAAACATGCATACAATAAGATAAGTGTAAAATATGCAGACAAGGTAGTAACTACCAAACAAAGTAGCGTAAACATGCAAGAAAACAAGTGGACCAAAAAAATTGGGTTTCAAACATGGGACATCAGTCACAATGCTACAAGACACACAAGGCCTTCATGGCCACAAAAATCAGACAAGTGTGTACATAAACAAAGGGAAAATCCCAAATATAATGGAAAACAATGCAAAAAAGTAGAAACAAACAAGTAGTCATGGAAACATCTAATATTGTAAAAAAAGTGTTGCACATGGAGTACCCATTAGCATTTTATAGTGATAACCAATATGTAAAGGTGTGTATAATAAAGTAATAAGATTATAAGTAGCAAAACTGAAACAATAACACCTAGACAATATTAATGTGGATACCCCCAGTGACCAGTATAGGAAGAATAGAAGACAAACATCGATGCCACATGTAATGTCCTATATTTGTGATCACACTAAACATAGATGTGAATGCACATGTGTGTATAATAATGACATATAAGAAAGAAATATAACATGTGTATTAAAGTGATCATGAAAAACATGAACAAGCAAAAGTAAATGCCCCAAATGACAATGCTGTATGCTATGGATGGATGGAATGGAATGCGAGATGGAATGATAGGATAAAAGTGACCCCTGATTACATGGAAATGTATGTAGTGAGGTTCATTTTTTTTGGTCCCTCATAAGTCAAGAATGAACCACAAATGAGAGTGCGTCATTGGGAAATAGTATACTAGTGTAGGTTGTATCTAGCATGCTGTGAAGAGTGTGCATGTGTAATGGTGATGAAATGTGACATGTGGGAAGATGTGTGTGAACCTTATAGTGGAAGCGTATACCACAGCTTGTTTAATGGAATATTGATGATTTATCCCTAAGCATATATCACTATAGAATGAAAAGGATGATGAGAAAACATATGAGAATATAAGCATGGACCCTATAGCCTAAGCGTATACAATAATGTGTTGAATGGATGAGTGATGATTTAGCCCTAAGCGTATATCACTATAGAGGAAATATGATGATGGGTGATGATTTAGCCTAAAGTATATGTCGATATGGAATGGCCAAGAAGGGATTAGTGATGTACCCTAAGGTGTATGCCACTACAATATGATAAAATGGGGGGTGGTGATTTAGCCTTAAATGTATACCACTACAAGATGACAATAAGCGGGGTGGTGAGTTAGCCTAAAGCGTATAGCACTACAAGAGGATAGAATGGGTGAAAATTTAACCTAAGGTGTATGTCACTAACATGGGGAATGTTGGATGAGAAATATGTTGCATGATGAAAGTAAGGTTCATTTGATTGGTAAACCCTCGGTAGTCAAGTATGGGCCGAGGAACTATAGTGCTTCATAGGGTAGTGAGTGCAACGCATAGAACAATGTAGTATAGGTGACTAAATGGTGAATACGGGGTACAAATGTATGGTGTAAAAAATGCAATGTAAGCTATGTAGTGTGTGAAATGTGTGGAATACACTAATAGGTGTATATAAAAATAGAATATGTAAGGATGATAGATGGAACTAGACCCATATATAAGGGAATCTAGTGTAGTATAGGACGAATTAGGTTGTTGGATGCGCTATGTGAATAAGACAATTTAATGTAATATGCAGATATAGATGTAGATATAATATGGAATGGTGGTAGGTAAATCTATACCCATGGATAATGTGACCTAGTGTAAATATAGAATATATGGATGAAATATAAAACTAGACTCATATATAGTGATGACTAGTGTAGCATGGTTGAGATAGATGATGTAGAAATGACTAATAGATGAGGTATGTTTGGGATAATGTAGGATGTGGGCTAGGTATAGAAATTATGGTGGAGTGTAAAGGTGTATAACCTATAGTGCAGTGTTTGGGGTTTAATGTAATGGTAGTCCCTAAACAGTATAATGTGAACAGAATCATAAGACTGTGTCACTAGGTAATGATGGAGCTAGGATTTGTAATAAGTATACGTATATGTGAAGAAGAATGTAAAATATAGAGGTAAAACTATGCTAATATGAAGAAGGGGGGTTGCATAATGGAAATTCCCCTCAAAGTGATCAAGAAAGGTGAGTCAACCAATAAGGTTCAGGGATGGAGGTTGGCTGGATGGTATCAAGGATAAGGAAATTATAGGACCATGATCCATGAGGGGGGATATAGTAGATAAGATTGGTTCCTGTGAAAGAAAATTATGTATACACAATAGATGCGTGAAGGAAAAAGATTGAGGTTGTAAATGAAAAAGGAGAGAGTGTTGTCGAGATGGACCCTAGTAGTGCTACAAGCCAAACAAGCCAGATGGGTAGAATGAGGAAAAAAAGGCGGTGATGGAGAAAATGAGAGGATTCCTAACTACTGGAGATCTTGAATAATACATTTCAAAGAGTGATATGAGTTGGTATGATGTGCTTGAATCTGATGGTAACGGAAACATGGTTGATCCTGATATTGTATTAGTTGAGAAGGAGGGTAGTGATAGTTATATGGTAAAGAAAGGAGTTGTTAATGAAGAAGGTGGCCAAGAATGTATTGTGGCATAACATTATATGGAAAGATAAGAGGTGGAGGTAATGGTAGAGATGGTGGATAAGTGAGTGGACTCATTGGGGACATAGATGGTGTAGGAGCTGTAGGGGTAGTAGGAGCATCCAAGGTTGATACATCCTTAAAATTCCCTATCTCATCATGGATAGACACAATTGTGGATTCTATAGACTGACACTGAACTTGTAGTGCTTGTATATCCTTCAAAAGGTGTGTATTAGATAGATATGGAGGATAAATCTCTTATAAAGGATAATCAATATAAGTATCGAAATCGTATTGGACATCGCGGTAAACTTGGTAAGGAATGGTGTGTGGTTATTTGTCTAAGTAAAAAATATTGTGTAAGATGTACACGACCATGATATATTGTTCATCTGTAAAGGGAGATAATAGACATCCCTGAGCATATTAAATAATGAATTTTGGTGTATAGAAAATAAAATAAATACTATAGATGTGAGTTGTGACAAAAGGCATGGAGAATGTGACATCAACATGATCAGGATCAAGTTTTCCTCTAATATAATCTAACCAAGAATGAACAAGTGTAAGTGGAGAAGTAGTAGGATAACATGCTAGATGAACAACAAGGTGAAAAAAAAGTAGGCCATAGGATGTAGTAAGAATGAAAAAAAAATGATATAAATATGGATCGCATAAAGGAGTGTGAAGGTAATTTAATTCAAAACCCATTCAAAGGAAGCCATCATGTGAACAGATAGTGGTAGAACATGACATGTCTAGTGGTATGTGCTCCCAATAAGAATTATTTATGAAGAGAGTGTATTTGAATGCATGAGATAATGGTATGATATCTAGAGCCTAAAAATATCCTTGGTAAGGTATGATAGTAGTATTAGTAGCGAATGGTAGAAAAGAGATGATACTAAGCATGTGAATAGTAGCTACAACTGACATCTCATATACAAAAGGAGACAAGGGAGGAATAGGAAAATCAATCGAGTAATATGGGGTAGGTGTAGTGGATGGTATCAAAGGGTTTTTAAAAACAAAATTGAGTGGTGAAGTATAAGAGACCATATAAACCATGCAGACAATAGGAACTAAGCCAAGTGGGGTTACTCGGGGTGGAAAAATAATCATGGGTGATGAAGAAAGATAGATAGGAAGAGATACTATAGTGCTAGAATATTTTATGTCATTAGGAGGGAGAGCCTCACTACTATATGATCTAGAGATACAGGATTAATTGTGGACAAATAAGTGGTGAAAAAGTCTTAGATATCTTGAGGATCCATTCCAGAAGATGGTGGTTGAATGAAATAACACCAAGGGTTATAACAAGAAGTAGTAGTAGGAGTGTCAACAAAACACGACTGTGGTACTCGAATTGGAGAGTAGTGGAAGAATTAGATGAAGAACACTTTATATGACATTTACCCATGATGAGAGGTGCAAATGTAAAAGCCTAGAAGGTTCTATAAAGAGTTGTCGAGTTAACAAAAATAATTTATCAAAAATAACAACCTAGATACCTAAGATGGGTAATGTAGGATATTAATGTTAATATAATTAGGAGGACTAAAACGATGTACTAAACGAGCTAAAACCATATGGAATAAATGTAAGTAAATTATTCTAAGTGAAATAAAACCCTAAATGTCTAAGGGAAGGGAGAGAAATGGCTTTGCTAATTTACAGAGTCGGTCACAGGTTTTCGTAGATATGGAAAGGGAATTAAGAAGTGACGAGGAACACTCAAGGACCTTACAAAGGACAAATTTGGTAGATCTGAGGTGAATGGGGCACCTAGGAGTGTACGGGAGCACCCCAGGGCACCCTGGTCTATAATATGGGTACTCTAATCACTGTAAATGCTCAAAACTTGAATTTGGTATGGTCACAAATTATCTTTGAATGCTTCCTTTTTGTCACTTTGGATCTACTGGATGAACTGGAAAATGACCTACAATACAAAGAGAAGTACCAAACCCTAGAAAAATAAAAGTTTTAAATGAATGGGTTAGACTGACCTCAACCGTCAAACTAGTGGTCTTATTACTGAGTAATACACTACATTTAAAACCTCGATGTAGTTCTTATGTGTGTGTATGGCATGCCCTAGGTTCTTTTATGCAAGTTGTACTTTGTGAAGTAACAAGCAATATTAACTATAGAAAATGGAAATATTAGGTGTGCATGGAATTGAACAAAATCCCTTCCCCTATGTAGTGTCTGTGATGCAAATCTCCTAGCCTTGATGCATGGCACTATGCGGATGCAAGTGATGAAATGGATGCAACTCTAGATGGAGTGATAGTAGTGTGTTATAATACGACCTAACACCCTTATTATGGTCGTATAGCTTTATATTTATACAAATCTCAAGATTAATTTTGTAATTAATCTCCCCAAGGATGACTAGGGAAAATATAAATACAAAAAATGACTAGAAAAAACCCAAAAAGAAGTAGGAAAGGATGTGCATAGACATAAGCACCCATAAGTGGGATCAGTGCACTCCGAGGTGCCCCAGTATAAACTGGAGTGCCCTGATTTTGGGCTAGAATGACAGCATAATTATGAAATGGGTGGATAACTGCAAGATAATGTTCGGGAATGATGAAATAAAATATAAAATAAATATGTCCAAAAGGTGGGATTATTTAGAACTTTATCCACTTGATAACATTCTAAATGGTATTATAAGACTGGGCCCAACTATGTGTAAAGTGCATAATTTTGTGTCTACAGAAAGAAATGTGGTCTCATTGGCACTAATTATTAATTGATGTAGACAAAATGGATTTTTTGAAAAGGATTTATAAAATTTTAGGTAGATGTCATGGGTTCACTCACCCAACAAACTACTAAACTATTTGACATAATGCATTAAAGATATCCGTTATCAGGGACTATAATGGATGTTGTTTTACCAATAAAATTGGGGTTGTTAAGACACCTTTGACACTTAAGAAAAAGTGGTTGACTATTTTAAAGGAAAAAAATAAAATCTTTTCCAACATTATTCCAACCTGTTATAAATGGAAGCAGTGGAGAAGGTGTACGACTGTCTTCCATGGAATTTTGAAAGAGGAATTTTTAAAATGATTTATTTGATAGTGCGATGGTAGAGATGTTTGTAAATTTTGGAAGCTTAATTAAAGCCCATGAACTATTGAAATGAATTCAAGAAAATGGTTTCATGGAATTCCATGTCGGCTAGATATGCAAAAATACATTTGCAGAAAGGATATTGGGAACTTTCGAGTGATTGAAAGTCACCAGCCTAAAGCCAAGATAAAAAGCCCCATGTTGTTTTCCTCCTACAAATGTCAAATACGGGTATGGTTTTCCCCTTTTCACTTGCACTAAATTTTTCTTCCTCATTTACAACTTTTTGAAATTAAATTTTGATTGATAGGGAACATTATTTCCACAAATTAATAAATCTTCCCTTTACACGATCTATCAAAACATAGAAAAAAATAAAGATCTAATCTTGAAAGTCATGTGTATGGAGCACCACACCTAAATGTATACAAATATAGAGCTCCTTACATGACCCCTAGTAACGTGGGACAACATGTGAAATATTAACCAAGTAATTTGAACTTATTTAACGCCCTTTAAAGTCAATTTTACAATCCCCCTTAGCTTATCAGAAACTTGTATTGATGTGGTATTTTTAATAAAACACAATCAGTTTTAGCTTACAGTTTCTACTTAGTTTAAATGAAACTCAAAACCACTGCTACCTACCTCAAAAATTCCAAAATGATAATCATAAGCCACCTTTATTTCAGTGAAAAATCCTTCAAAAACTAATTTTTGCATGTGGGTTTTGAGCCCACTAGTTGTTGTGCAATAAGAGTTGTTGATGTAATTACGATAACTGGCCCCAGACTTGCCCTTATAACATGAGATCTTCTGGTCGTAATCAACTTATATTGGACGTGATGAATTATATATATACAAAGGATTTAAGTAGGAAAAATAAAACTTTGTGATATAATATAAAACAAGTGTGTTCAAGACCCAACTTGTAAGCACTTTTATTGGTTCAGTCAGTTCTCTCTACTTGCTACTTTAGCTAGAATCTCCTTCTAAGAGTCTCATTTTAATTCTAGCCACACGTGTGACCTCGTAATACCTTCATAATTCTATGTATAATATTATTTTATCCTTTATCTAGTATTAATGGATTTAGAAATGTATGTTGTTCTTTTTTCTCTCCAGAAACAATTATGAAAGTTTGGTTGATTTGAAAACGGAAATGAATTGGGAAATTTAAATTAGTTTGAAATGAAATGAAATTGGACATGAAATGAAAACGATTACAATATTTTTAATGGAAGATAAAATTTCTCTGTACTTTCTCTCTCATTTTTACTTTGTCTCTCTCTAGTACCAAAATGTTAAGTGCAATTAAAAGTGAAAGTGTGAATGGATGAAAAATGAAAATTTTCTTCTTCCCCTCCCTATCTCTTCCTCTCTCTTTTATTTAATTTAAATTGTTTGAAATGATGAATATGTGTATTTGTGCTTGAGTGTAGGGTATTTCCATACCATTCCTAGGACTGATGCAACATTGGTTACAGGTACTCCAAAAAATAAGGATTAAGAGTGTGATATGTTGTAATCAGCTTAATGACGTTGAGATATTGTATATTAATATATATTACAAATGTTAGATAGAATTGAATTAAAAATAAATTGAATTTTTAAATTTTGTGTGTAAAAAATTGTTTTTTCTCTTGAATTATTATGTTTAAAGCATTGTACCCAGATAACTAAGTGGTTTGTATCTGCTTTGTTTTTAAGATAACCTACAAATACTAATAGGAGTAACATATAATGAATGTAGGACCAAATATGCTAGATAGATAAACAAGGAAGAAAATTGACAATGAAAATGGGTAAAAATATGTTGGTGTGTATTATTTTCCACATCATTAGGTGATTCATCTCACTTAGGTGAGATCTTAGGTCCATGTGTCATTTAGGGGTCATCATGAGATTCTCTTACACATCAGTGCATCAATGTGTCATATGCATCATTAAGGAGTTACACTTCTATTATGGGAATTTAACTCCCCCTCTCCACTCGATTTGTCATGATTGCAGCATTGGGGGTTACTCAGCACCTCCTATATGTACACCCCTTTGGATCTATGAGATAGAGGAGAGTTTGTGGATTGTAACAAGGTTCTACTTGTGTTTCAAATATTTGCATGCACATTCGGTTGATGCTCGCTCCTTCCAAGATCTCTTCACACTATCGTTCGCATATCCATTAATGTGTACATTGTCCCTCATGATCCTCACTTTCAGGTTTTCAAACCCTCTTACATGGTATCAGAGTGGATCTTGCGGATCCGTACACTCTTTGGTGTTTCTCGTGTATTTTCTAGATTCTGGCATGATAACCATTTCTCATTGCATGTGTCGTAATGGATATTCCATTTTTTCTCTTCTTTCATTGATTCAGGATTTTATACCTCTATTTAGTGTTTGGGTTATTCGGGGCTCATTTTCGGGTGTTTCTACTTTGCGTGAGTGTTTTTTGGGAATATTATAGTTTGAAGTTAAATTTTAGAGGTTTTAGATCCATCTTTAGCTCATTCATCTAGCATTGAGTTTATTCCAGTGGTCTTCAACTACTCATGCCTCCTTCTAACTCATCTCACCTCAGCTCTGTGTGCCCCCTCGACCTCTATGTTTCTTATGTTGCATGTGATTGATCTGGTGTTGGCTTCTTATCTAGGCTTGCTCTTTATCTATTGGATCGTTTGGGTTTCGAACCTGGTTCTGACTCTTGTGGATTTCTATTTCTCACCATGTTAGGACCTCCTGGATTATCTTAGCCTTCGGGTTCACCCTACCAGAAGTCTATATCGGCCCCATACTTTGCTTCATGGATTTCCCTGACCATTTTTCTACTCAATTGCTACCCATTTTGGTTGTAGCTCTAGCTCTGCATTACTCTACCATTACCAGTCAACTACTCGGTCACTTCTATGTCAGGCATGTCACTAGCCTCTCCAGACAACTCAACACTTGCTGTCTCGGGTCCACTAGCTCTAACATGGCCATTTCTTTTGGAGATCATTCTTGTTATGTGAACTAGACTGTGCATCTTCAGTGACTAGCTTGGGGTTGTTTTTTGGTTGTATCTTGTATTAAACAACCCCCTTTTGATAGTTCAACGTGTGAGTTTGCTTTTACGTGGATCGTTGGCTTGCTTGCATTTGTTTCTAGGCTTGTTCGAAGTTTTCCTACCTTCACTCACCACTGCACTCCTCTCTTCAAGCTCCTTGGTCATTATTCTACATAGTCATTTCATCTTAGCTTCCTGACATAATAGCCTGACACTACTACACTCCTCTAGCTCAACAACCCCTGAACATGTGGCTCTACTGTTACACTACCAGTCCTCCAATGTGGAACCATTTCAAACCTTTACTCGGTGGTTTCAACTCTGCAGTGAACATATTACACCTGAAGTGGGCTCTCCTCAATGTGGTTTGGCTCTACAGGCTTGGCTGGTTACACCTCTGTAGTAGCTCGGTCAACAACCACATGACTTAACAACGAGGCCCCCCATCCATCCCTTTTAGACATTTTTTAGAGGTTAAAACAATCCATTTTTTGACGTTTTGATGATAAAAACACTCTTTATGGCATTGTAATAATTTCTAGGTTCTAATTTTTCTTGTATTTTTCCCTTCCTATGTGTGTCAAAGACGGAAGGTGAGGTCTGGGGTTTGAAGGAGGCTAATCCCCCCTCTCAAGAAAAATAAAACCTTGATAAAATTTAATTTCATTTCCAACGAGTACCCACATGACACCCTTTGCACCCATTTTAGGCATTTTTTTAATGCATTTGCAACATTTATTGGCATTTTCCAACACTTGTGGGAATCGTATTTATACTATAACTTTTGACTTTCTGCTCATTTTTTAGTGCTTATTTAGTCAAAGTCGCATGATTTAAATCACACATTACATGATGACATTGTTATTTATTGTAAACTTACTACTTTATAAAGTGCCACATTCTGGGGGGTTCAATAGTACTTTTGGGTTTTTACATGCAGACACATTATCAGCCGAGTCTGATGTCTTGCTGTTGTGCACCTTGCACTTTTGATTCTACATCATAGAGAGTGCTCTTTCTAGAATTGAGTGTCATAGTATCTCCTTACATCCTTAGCCACTTCTCACTGGGAGAGGGAACTATTCAGATTGGCGTGCTTCCATGGAACGTTACTTCACTCATGAGGGTCTTTTACCCTTCTTTCTTGGGCTAGTTCCTACACCCACTGATCATCATCATCTGGAGGACTTCCTTGACACTTACGACCATGTATTTGGTCACATGATGATTCATGTCTCTTGTTCTCTCTGGTTTCATGTGGCAGACTCAGATCCACCTCACCGTGTCTGTAGCATTCTTCAGTCCGTGTATGGAGACCCTTCACATACTGCCGCCATTGTTGTTGTTGTTGATTCAGTTGTCTCCTCTTCTTTGTGTGATGATAGTTCCACTGACATAGACTCACTTGGTTCTACTTCTGATGATGAGGATTGTGCACCCAGTTCTGATGTCGAGAGTACTACAGAGGACTCTTCTCCTCTTTCTCTCACTATTCCAGAGAGTGTTGACACATCCCACATCTCATCAGATATTGAGCAGTCTCCTACTCAGCCTCATACAATCATCACACCCACCTCTTTTCCACTTTCTGTGTGCGAGGCCCCTTTCACTCCTTTAACTTCATTGGATGACTCATACCTATCTGACATCACTCTTTTGTTTTTTGAGCCCCCTCATTGGGATGAGTATTTACCTGAACTTAGTCATCTTTTTGTAGAGTCTACTTGTGATGCACTATAGGTCCCTCATCCATCTACAGGTGTTTCAGAGGAGTTCATAACCTCTCTTGTTGGGATTGCCCCTTCTAGGAATCATGTCACTTCCACATTTCTAGAGACCTTCATTGATCCACCCTCAGTTGTGGATCCCTTTTCTGTTGTGGAGGATGTTTTGTTCCCTTCACATCAATTGGACATCCTTTCTATGGGTGTTCCTCTTTTTCACTCTGATAGTTCTACACATGTGGCATTACCTTCAGTTCCTTAGAACTCACTCGCTAGACCTATGCCACACTTTGGTGGACTAGACTCAGATTTCTTCGTTCTACTACCTTCGGTTTCCTTTATGGAGTGGGCAGACTTCTAGTACTCCATTTCTGTCATTCCTAAGGGCAGGCACACAGTTCATTTTGGGCGGATCTTCTTCAATCTAGAGGCATAGGATCTCATCATCCACATTCTTCTGGGAGACTTCTTAGAGCTGTAGAGTTCATATCCATCCATGGCATCTTTTGCATTCCTCTCATCTCCCTCTTCCTCTCTCTTCTTCTTCTTTTTGAGAGATTTCCCTTTCATTCATGGGTACCCTTTCAAGGTCCTCTATGGCCGGGACCCATTTTTGGCATCTTTCTTAGATTAGAGAGTGTTTTTTCTCTTGTGGTGGATGTTTCTCCCAATGGGTTTTCCTTCACTACTTGGGATATTTTTCTTGTACGTGGGTATATCATCAAGCTTTGTGTTGGGATCCATTTCTGATTTTTTACTTTCCACCTCATCCTAAGTTTCGATTAAGGGGGGTCTTCGTGTGTATTATTTTCCACATCATTAAGTGAGTCATCTCACTTGGGTGATATCGTAGGTCCACGTGTCATTTAGGGGTCATCATGAGATTCTCTTATGTGTCAGTGCGTCAGTGCATCATATGCATCATTAGGGAGTTACACTTCTATTCTAGGAATGTAACTCCCCCTCTCCACTCGAGTTGTCATGATTGCAGCATTAGGGGTTACTCAACACCTCCTATATGTATACCCCTTTGGATCTATGAGATAAAGGAGAGTTTGTGGATTGTAGCAAGGTTCTATCCGTCTTTTGAATCTTTGCATGCATATTCAGTTGATGCTCACTCCTCCTGAGATCTCTTAACACCGTCGTTCGCACATCCATTGATGTGCACGTTGTCCCTTGTGATCCTCACTTTTAGGTTTTCAAACCCTCTTACAAAATCATTTTTTTTTACTTCATAGGTTTTAAGTTTAGTTGGATTTAAATATTATTCTTATGGTTTAGATGATTGAAATAATCACCTACCTAATAGCTATTGTACGTCATAGATAAAATCAATTTTTTTGGAGTAACTTATTAAATATAAAACTAGAAAAATGAAGTCGGTATCTAACCTTTGTTGTATCCTCCATCTAGTCCAGTAGTATCCCATTTAGCAAAATGCTAACATCTTCATAACTAATTTAATCCCCACAACTATAATTCTTATACGACACCTAAGAAAAGTCTTCAAAATATCATTTCTATAACTTAAGAGTCCTTTTTTTAAGCAATGACTTTGTGGTGTAACCTTACAATATATGGGTTAAGTAAAACTAACGCTTCTTTGATTTCCTAGTGGTCCAAAAAATTCTTATGAACTTAGTTCTAGGATTAACTTCATCATTGAATGAACTCTTTGTGAGGTCTAGATGACAAAAGTGGAGTTAGTGCACTAGTTTTACTATTTCCTAAACTCTTATTAATGATCCTATTAAATATTGACAACTAAAGATAGTATTGTGGCTATTAGAAAAAAACACCTTGGGTAGGTTTTATGGCATAAAGATGTTTGAGAAATTTAAGATGACTTATAGTTGAGCATAGATATGTGAGTGATATTGGAATTAAATTGATCTTATGCCCATTATGAGGTTAACTTGTGGTTGTAAATCATAACTAGCTCTTAGCAAATGAAAATGTTTTTTGAAAAGTGTTGACTTAAGAGAAGAGGAAATTTACAACTTAATCCCTTAATCCCTATCCAAGTCCTTTCACGACATTAAGAATAAAATAAATGTCCCATGCGTGATCATGAAATATGGAAACATGGGATCTTAGCTTGAAAACAAATACATTCTGATTCATACGTAGTTTATAATTCTTCCAATCATGTAGTTATTCAAGATGTTACGGAAGTAATTTTGTAACTCATTTTGTTGTAAAGTGACGCTAATAAGAGACCTAAGAAAAAATTTAAATGTGATGAAAACAAGATTAAATTTGATAATGCTTTAGGAAAAATGTTACACTTGAAGTCTTTATAGCTGATTTAAGCATTGAATTTTTGTTATGAATGAATAAAAATTAGTCTTGGTGGGATTAGTCATTTGAGCCAACATAGAGTCCATTAAAAATAATTATGACGTGTAAATGCTAAATTGACTCAAATTAACTTTTGAACTATAGAAGCTTTAGTATGAGAATAAATGTTCTTTTATAGAGGGAATTTTATAGGAAAGGGTAGCTCGAACCTTAATCTTCTTTAAATTTCAATATTTCTTTCCCCTTGACCTCATGCTAGTTCCCTTATGTAATGAGGGTAAAAATCAACGCCAATTAAACATTTTTTGAGAAACAAACCTTTAACGTAAGAATGAATATTAGGAGACTCGCAATTGTTTAAAATGAATTTATTTAAAAATTGAGTTATGGATAACTAATGAACTTTGATAAAAGAATCAACAACGTATTTTACTTTAAAGACTAATGCTCTACAAAATAAAGTAATCAAAGTTTGAAAAATATGAAATTTTAAACCTTATGTGTTTATTCTCTTGAATACTATAAGGTCATACAATGGAAACCTAAATGTAACTAATACGTAAACCATGAAAAGGCCATGTTGTGGAGTATGCCTATCCTGTGTTTCTTAGTGTAGTTGGGTCATTGTTCTGGTTTACGTCATTTGAGTAAAACATTGATGTGTACCCTATGTTATCCTATTGTATGAGTGAGTTCATGTTTGTGTAAGTGTCTTATGTGATGTTGATTTTATCTACTTAGAGCCTTTGTGGTGTTTTGTAGTGAGTAATTAAAGACAATAAATTATTCTGATAATTTTATTGTTGTATTTTGGTGTTGAAAATGTGGGCATTATAGTTGGTATTAGAGTAAGGTTCATACACTTGAACCTTTGGGACAGATTGGAGTTATGATGACTATGCATGGTGGTGGATGAGATGCGAAGTGTAATGTGATAGTTTTGTTGTGATGTGACAACTTGTAATTTTGATCATGTGAATTTATATGTTGTGTATCCACTTGGTGTGCACTATTTGTGTTTTCAATGTGTATGGTGATGAGAAGTTTCTCTCTCATGGATTAAACATGTATTACCTTTCTCTTACCACCTTGTTGGGTGAAAAAAGGTTTAAATTTTGGTAGTGTTTCATCATTTTGTGATGTATGTGTATGTGTATGTGTATGTGTATGTGTAGGTGTATGTGTATGTGTATGTGCAAGTGTACGTTCACGTGTACGTGTACTTGTATGTGCATGTGTATGTGTATGTATATTTGTATATGTATGTGTACGTGTACATGTACATGCATGTGCATGTGTACGTGTATGTGAACGCATACGTGTACGTGTACATGTATGTGTATGTGTATGTGTATGTGTATGTGTAAGTGTAGGTGTATTTATATGTGTACCAAAGGTTGGTTCCTAATACTTTGTATCATATCATGTTTTTACCACCATATTATGATGTATGTCATGACAACTTTTAGAGGCTAAATCAGAAAAATGCACTTTTATTGGTTATGGTGGTGATGACTTTGGATTTAAATGTTGGAGTATTAAGGACAAGAAAATCATTTGGTCTAGGGATGTGGTCTTTAATGAGAAAGTCATGTATAAGCAACAGTTGCAGGAAAACAGGGAAGAATCCAAGAAAGAATATGCAGTGGTAGAGGATCTTCCAGATGGGAAAGTGACCCATGAATCAGTTCAGGAACCTACTCAACAGGAACCCCAAACTCCTACAATGAGGAGGTCTTCTAGGGTAAGAAAAGAACCTGAACGGTTTTTCTCCTTCTCTTTATTATTTATTACTCACTGATAGTGGAGAGCCAGAGAGCTTTGATGAAGCAATGTAGGTAGATGCCAGTAAGAAGTGGGAGCAAGCCATGGATGAGGAGCATAAGTCTCTCATGGAGAACCAGACTTGGGATTTGGTGAAGCTACCGGAAGGAAAAAGAGCATTGTAGAACAAGTGGGTGTACAGAGTTAAAGATGAAGAAGGAGGAAAGAAAAGATATAAGGCCCAGTTGGTGGTCAAGGGGTTTGCACAGAAACAAGGTATAGATTTTGATGAGATTTTTTCTCCTGTAGTAAAAATGACTTCTATCAGAACTATTCTTGGAATAGTGGTAGTAGAAGACTTGCACTTAGAACAGTTAGATGTAAAGACTGCATTTCTCCATGGTGATTTGGAGGAGGAGCTATATATGCAGCAGCCAAAAGGATATGAAGTCAAAGGTAAAGAGGAGATGGTGTGCAAACTGAAGAAGAGCTTGTATGGCTTGAAACAAGCTCCACGTCAATGGTATAAGAAGTTTGATAGCTTCATGATGGAGCAAGGTTATATTAGATGTCATTCTGACCATTGCGTGTATACAAAGAAATTTGAGGATGGAAGTTATATTATCCTGTGTTTGTATGTTGATGACATGTTGGTTACAGGTAAAAACATGCACGAAATAAAAGTACACAAGAAACAAATAAGTGAATCCTTTGATATGAAGGATTTGGGGGTAGCCAGAAAAATCCTTGGTATGAGGATAACTCTGGATAGGAAGGAATGGAAGCTAAATTTATCTCAGGAAGAGTACATTAAGAAGGTAGGTTTAGCATACAGGATGCTAAACCGGTTGGGACTCCTTTGGCAGGCCATTTTAAGTTATCAAAGGAATAGTGTCCCAAGATAGAGTAGGAAAGAAACCAGATGTCCAAGGTACCTTACTCATCAGCAGTTGGCAGTTTGATGTATGCTATGGTGTGCACTAGGCCTGATATTGCCCATGCAGTGGGAGTTGTGAGTATATTTATGAGTAATCAAGGTAAAGAGCATTGGAAAGTAGTAAAGTGGATCCTTAGGTATTTGAGAGGGACCATGGGGACAGTTTTGTGCTATAGTGGATCAAACACCACTTTACATGGTTATGTAGATTCAGACAGGGCTGGAGATGTTGACAGTAGGAGGAACATGACAGGTTATATTTACACTGTAGGTGGGATAACAGTGAGCTAGATTTCATGACTACAGAAGCTGGTGGCTTTGTCAACCACAGAGGCTGAGTATGTTGCTGCCACAAAGGCAAGAAGAGAGATGATTTGGTTACAACAATTTCTTGAGGAGTTGGGGCATAAGCAGGAGGAATGTAAGATGCATGGTGATAGTCAGAGTGCTATACACCTAGCTAAGAACTCTACTTTCCACTCTAGGATGAAGCATATACAGTTGAGATATCACTTCATCAGGACAACTTTGGAGGAAGATAAGTTGAAGTTGGAGAAGATTCATACTAGTCAGAATCCTACAGACATGATGACCAAGGTGGTCACAAGGGATAAACTAAAGCTATGTTCAGCTTTGGTTGGCCTTTGCGGATGACTAGTGAAGGGTTGAGAAGCTTTCTTAGTGGAAATCAATCTCTAAGTGGGAGATTGTTATGTTTGTGGAGCTTGTTTTCGTGTTAGTGTTTGGTACACCTTCTATGTGTTACACTCAGATATTTTTATGGTGGTCCCACTTTCCAATGATCGGGTCAAGGAGGTTTGGGGGTGAAGCCCCTGAAGCAAATTTTCGTGGGTGGTTTACTAACCCATGATTAATGGGTAACCATTATGGGCTATTTTTGGGCCCATGGTTTTTCAGTACCCATTGTTTTGTAAAACCATGGTTTTGATACCCATTGATGTTTTGTATAAACTATATGGATTAACAATAGTCTATTTATATGAGTGTGTTGCATATGGACAAGGTATTAGATGTGTGAGAATTCAAGTGTGAATTCAGGAGGTTTGTTGAGTACATAGCTCCAAACAAGATCTGATTATTGTAACTATGAGAGAATGTTGGCTTGTAATAAAATATGAGCAAGTGATTCTTGGTGGACGTAGCCCAAATTGGGTGAACCACGTTAAATATTGTCTTCATGTTGTGTTATTTTATTTCTATAATTTGAGATTCAATAATTTTTCTGCATATTATTTCTACTATTACGATTCTAAGGAATTATTCTGCATTATATATTATTAATTCCTAACAATTAGACCATACTTTCATGAGAAAAATTATGAAAAGAACCTTGTATAAAATAATTCTAAAAGTAAATACTTGTAGCCAATCATTCTTACCTTGTCTTGCAAGATGAAAATAACCTCCTATACTTGAAAAGTTAGGCACTGATCAAAATCATTTTGTTGAAATGATTCTTATCATGTTCAAACAATTATGAATAACCATAAATCATACTTATTTCAGGAAGTTCAAAGATAGATTCATAATCTCTAAGGTGCATCTATGAATCACCTCATGTGTAAAATGAACTACCACCTTCGACCATTTAACAAATCAGAAGCTTGAAAACTATGTGTTTAAATAATGAAAACTTACAAACTTATGGTAATTGGTTAGTTTTATGGATGATAGTGGCTTTGGTCTGTCAATGATCAACAAGGAGGTTGTATTCAAAGCTTGGCTACTTTGGGAGATATTAGTACTTAACATTATGTGGATCACATATCTTATTTAGGAGTGATTGATATTGATATGACATATAGTGGTGCTTATGATGATTGATGAGTCTGTTGTGTTAGTAATTTTGTTATGTATAACTAGGTGTTTGAGGAAGTTAATGTTGGAGTCATACAAGAGTTGGCCATGAGTGATTAAAGCATCTTGTTATTGTGTGATTACTATCATGGTTTGAGTCATGTAAAACATGTTGAATTGGTATTTCATGATGCATTATTGTATTTTAGTCACATGTTGTGTTATTGACCTATGTTTGGGAAATATGTGTTGATTTTTATGTCGTACGGATTACGTGTTTTTCCCCATGGTTGGGTTCAGAGTATTGTGGTGGTACAGTCATGAAAATTTGTTTAAAATGTGAATAGTTGTTTATCAGTATTGTGCTTTGGACCTTGTGTGTGTAGTCACAAAATCACAAACTTACTATTACATTAATACCATTGGGTGTGTTATTTTATATATGCATCTTGAGTAATAAAAGTACCTAGGTGACCCATCAAGTGAATAAAAGGAGTTCCAAGTTAAGAATCAAGGTCTTGGAAGTTTGTCTAGTTCAGTTGTCATTTGTCTTTGTAGTTTAGGCATCTCTTAGGGTGTCTTAGGTGTCATAATTTTCATTAGTTGTTCTTTCATCAATGGGGAACCTAGGGTTGCAATAACTATAACCTCATGATTTTAGGAGCCCATGTCATTGTCGAAGTGGTCTTGGATTTATTTGGAGATCGGTCTTAATCAGTTAACCCTTGCATTCCCCTAGGTCGTAGTGGCCTAAGTTTTGGGTCACTAGGTTAGCATTCTGAGTCGGTGGGAACCTCTATCATAAGGTACAGAACATATTCACCACATATGGTCAGACAATTGCATAGATAAATTACGGAAGGATCTACTAAGGTAAGCTGATTTGATGCATCTTCTACATTGCTTCACACTCTTCATAGGGGGAATTCTTTCATTCCTTTAGGTTATATTACAAAATGTAATTTTACCCCTTATTGCTTATTAGGCATGTCATGAATAGTTCTAGGGAATGTTTCCATAGGAAGGAGAACAAGGTATGTTGGGGTGATGTTAGGACCCTAGGATATTGACTAAGTACAAAAGGCATGTAGGCATGCAAGGTCCCAGTTAAAGAAAGGTGAGTAAGGACCAAGCGCGCAATGAAGGGTTTTAGAAAAGGGTTTAAGGAATCCTGGGTGCGTGAGATGCATGCAGATAGAACCAATGGTTTGGGACTTACAAAATTGGATGTTTGGGGATGAACAAGTGAAAATCATGACCCGAATGCACGTGGATAAGATGTCAGCCTAGCGACAGGTTGGCCCTGAAAGGAGCATGCCTGGGGTAGAATCCTCTAGAAGCACATCATGGGATAAATTGGGAAGCTCAGGCCTGAAGAAGCATGCTCACATGGAGGACCACATTTAGACACTTGGCATCAGATCTGAGGGAACTGAAGGATGAGTTGGATGTCCAAAAAAGCTATAAATATATGCACCTACAGAGTAAATAGAGAGACTACGAGTGTGTGCGGAGCTTTGTAGAAATATTGCAAGAACTATATTTATGGGTAATTGCATTTGGGAAAGGATGTATTGGGTATGGGGAATTTAATTTTATTTTTGGTAGCTTAGTTACATAAGTCTAGTTGTAATGCATGACTATGGTCTACTTCTCTGTGACACTTTGTAATGGCTCCATGGGTGTAATGATGTTTCCTATTATATATAAATGAATACCAATGATTTTGATGCATACTTCTCTCTTGTAAGTTCTCTTTCCTTTTATGCTAAATATGGATGCTTGTATGTTTCTTTCTGATCATGATACATGTTATAGATTCTATTAAGTACTCTATCTGAAATGATTGCAAGGATCTAGAAGCCGTTCTTGAGATCTATGGTTCTTGTATGTCCTAAACCCATTTGAAAGTCTTTTAAACACAAATCATAGATGATGTTTCCCACTTAACTCATAGAAAAGAGAGACTCTACACTCTTGCGTGCCTCAGGTGAGAACCCAACTTTCGTTGGGTGATAGGCTGACATGGATGGGGTTCCTATATTTTGTGTTAAGGTTAAAAATGACTACAACTTGGTTCCATTGCCAGGACCTCTTTCTGAAGTTGTAGTGGGAGTTAGCATTCATCATGGTATGTGTAGTGAGTAATGATAGAGAGGTTAACTTTGGAAAGTGTTGAATCATGGTTTAAGAACATGGAGGATGAATTCACTTAGAGATTCAACACTGGACCTATGTTTAATGCATGTAGATGGATAGAAGAGAACCTCTACCATGATCTGTACGATACTTTTTTCTACTGCTTCCCAGTGGAACTGTATGAATGGCTCATTTCAGCATATGCATCTAGATCAAGTTGGTATTATAGATCACTTGTGTGGACCCAAGAATAATTCACTAGAGCCTGCATGATGTAGATATGATGTGGACCCATGTTGTGGATCATTGGTGGAAAGGAGTATTGGCTAGTCTATACTTTGGAGTATACCATTTATACATATTCTTTTCCATAGCTTGCTGAGTTTGAGTTTTTGAGGGAGCCCAGAGGATCATTTCTTATGTGTTATCCCTCTAGCTATCAAGATCTTGATGGTAACCCATTGAGTTTGGAGGCATTCCCAATGGCTGGCTAAACCACCATTCACAGTGCTGGGCAAGGAAGCTAGGGTGGAGGAAGATGACAGATGTTGAGACAAAGAAAGATAGGAAGGAAAGGTGACTCAAGTATGGTGAAGCACATGAAAAGGATATTTCTAGACAATGTGAGGTTATAGGTGAGATGAATTTATGGTGGCAGACATTTTGGGAAGGATTTG
Source organism: Taxus chinensis (assembly GCA_019776745.2). NCBI lineage: Eukaryota > Viridiplantae > Streptophyta > Pinopsida > Cupressales > Taxaceae > Taxus > Taxus chinensis. Next base: position 397,558,133 of record CM034157.1, on the reverse strand, counting down.
AGGTTCACGTAGAGGACGTGGAACCTAAGAAGTCTATGTGACCCCATCTTGGCAAACATGTAAGAGAGACCCCTTCAACTTCTGATGAGATTTCATCGTGTGGAGAAAGAAGAACCATTGGCACGCATCTAAGACCACCTAGTGACTAGACCTTGGTGCTTGGTTTTCTAGATTAAGGGGAAAATATTGCCACCAAATTTGGTTACACTGGAGGGGATCGAGTCTACAAGTAGGTATGTATAATTTCAATGAGTCAAGAGGTATATCACATGGCAACACAGTATGGCTGCAAACATGTCCAACTTAGTGTTGGGACATTTTTAGGAACAGGTATGGACACAGAAGCTTTTTGTCTCAAATCTAGGAAGTGGTACCATTAGTGGGTATACTGGAGATAGGCAGTGGGTTTGTCATAGATCATAGGTGTGTAGCTCAAAGGAACTGTGGGGACCTTTGGCATGACCACTTCAGGACCTGGTGGACCTGGTGGGTCTAGTGGTTTAGGAGGAATATGACCTGGTGGGTCTGGTGGATCTGGTGGTTAGGCACCAATGGAAAAGGGCCTCAACCATCCCCAAAATATTTTGGACCTGGTGGACTTGGATCTGGATCAAGTGGTGGAGGAAACAAAGGTAGAAACCAAGGCTCTGGCTTAGAAGGATTTGATCCCCAATCACACCCACAACCCTAGAGTGGAAAGGTTGGTCAGTTTACAACCACACTGCAAGGGCACATGCATAACTGGTATAGGAAGTATGACCCTCATCAGATAGTAGTGGACTATACTACTTGTAAAGAAATGCCTTCCTGGTAGAATTCCACATTCTTGAGTTTGAGAAGAAGAGCATCAATGCTTTGAAGGAGATTCAACAAGGAATGATAGAGAGTGTGCGGGAGTATGATGTGTGCTTTAAAACTCTCTTATCTAAATTATCATATGATATTCACCCTTCACAACATGCTCAGTGGTTTTCTAGAGGGTTGATAACTCCTTTTAGAAGGGCCTTATCTCATAATATGGTTACAAACCCACATGAGGCATTAGAAGCTTCTCTACGCACTGAGGATGTTGGTATTGTTGATATTGGCATTAGCCCATTCCTAGAGGCTCATATTGTTGTTATGGCCAAGTAGTTGGAAAAGTTATCTGTGAAATCAGCCAATGAGACTTGTAGTGGTTTGTGGTGCATAGATTGTGAAGTAGAGGGGCATGTTAAGGATAATTTCCCCTAGAGGACATTACACACCATGGCAGTAGATTTTGAAATTTATCATGGGGACTATGATGCGATTAGGTGCCCCTTACTACAATGCGCAATCTATAAGAATGTATCTTGTTACTACAAGATTTTCACCTCTATAACCCATGATACTAAGGAATATAGTCTCATTGATAAAATACATGAGGCCATTGATCATGGGCTATGCCAGACCAGCGTTGCTAGTAGTTCCAAGGGTGATTATTGCCATTATGAGGAACATGCAGATGGAGGTGTGCTTGGAAGAGGTTTTTGAGGAGGATTCCATGGTCATGGTAACTACGGAGGAGGAAGGACTGAGTTCCCGTGTGGAACCTATTTCAACTATGGATCTACATATCATTAAAAATGTGAATGCCTTGACCTATTGCAGTGCTCATGGTGTGGAAAGAAGCATAAGTATGAGGAGTGCCCAGAATTGTTTGAACACATGAATTAGCAGCACTGGAAAGACAAGGGTGTTGTAATGGTTAGTATTAAGAAGGAAAACACCCAGTGGATGCCTTAGGTAACACGAGATGTAGGTTTCGATCCTGTCTTGGTAACAACAAGGGTAGAAGCCACTCGCACAAGAGAGATACCAAGACATAAGAACTTAGTTTCAAGGGAGGAAGTAGTTCATGGAAAGTATCCAGACCCTGCAAATTAGGACTTGTATTAAGACACTACTGATGTTATTTAGAGCTTACAAGGAGAAATCCAATGTCTAAAGGAGCAGTCCAGGAGGGAGGAAAAATTAAGGAGAGTCGAGGCACCAAAGGATGACCTGGATGAGGTCAAGGAGGTGTGTAAAATGCTAAGGCAAGAGAATATCATTCCCTTACTAGGATCATGGTTGAGAGAGAAGGTAAACACGCGTAAGAGTAGAGTGAAGAGGTAGGTATTTCATGTAAACCTTCCCCCTCATAGCCTTGACTATGATAAGGAGATCACATTGAATGTAATTTTAGATGGATGGCTCCTAAGTAACATCCCCATCGACACATAGGGGCGGAGGTCAATGTTCTTACCTTGGATACATGACATCAAAATGGGAAGGCCTATCATTACAACCATCTTTGAATGTGTTGTATATGGCAAATAAGACAAGGCAATACCCATTAGAGTGTTTGAAGGATGCCAGTTATTACTATATAAGGGCTCAAGTTCACTGGGGACTTTGAAGTCTTGGATGCTCACTAGAGGTAGACAATTTCCCTTCACTACTTAAGTGACCCTTGGTGTTACAAGAATGATGTTGATATGTATGGTTTAACAACAGGGTATATAAGTTTTGAGAACAAGGAGGAGTGGGTCATGTATCCCCTTAGCAATGGAAAATCGACACCCTATATTGCAAGCCCTTAGGAGGACAGAAGTTCCTTGACATAGATTCATGTGTACTCCATCAAGGATCCTGGATAATTCATCCTATAGAAGGAGATATCCAATTTGAGATGCTCAGTCAGTTGAGTGATACCACTAGTCATAGCATGTGACAATTGGGCACACAGAACTTATGAATTGATTGGGATGGAAGTTGAGAGGATTGAGTGACCAGGGTAATCAGAAGGTCATGCAAACAATCAAGGCAGTTAGGAAAAATAGTTGCTACCAAGTGTACATAGAGGGAGAAAGTTGATGATCTTTCTTATGAGAAAGATGGAAGAAAATCAGTGGACAATGAGGACAGGTAATGAGAAGGTATGCTCAGTTATAAATCTTGCTCGGAGACAAAAACACGTGTGGTGGGAATAAACATTAGGAGAGTCTAACTTAGAGTGGCATGCAAGTGTAAGACCATAGTCACATTATTTATACCAGATTCTGTAGGAGTAATGCACCCACTGTTATCAAAGACTACCATGGGAAGGAGCCCGCCTCTTCCATATCCAATGCAGTGTGAACAATGCCTGGATGGAGGGTCCATAAAAGCTTTACCACCATCCCTTATGGGTGCATAAGTTATATTCTACCTTGCAGGGTTGCGCACGTGCATGGTACATCACATTCTGAGACACACCATCAGAAATAAGGAATTAGCAGGAGTTAATGACTGAGTCTCATTCAAGACCTTTGAGTATCAAAGTACCAAGCCATACAGTTGATAAGGTGTTGATGAAGGTATCAAGCTCGACCATGGGGGATAATGCATGAAATGGGATCTTATAACTATTGGAGTTACTATGGTGAGAACAAGTCTTGGAGAAGTGCACTCTGAAGAACCGCACAGTAGATAAAATCTGATGAAAGAGTTACATCTAGAGCACATGTAAAAGGAAAAGGATAAAAGGAAATTTGGTGTATCTGATAAACGAGAAGAAGTCAGAAAGACTTAAACGTGGACACACATAGAGGGACAATGCGAAAGTCCTTGATACTCAGATGAACAAGAACATGCATACCATTTAGCCCTTAGAGACCAAATAAGGTAAATATTAGAAGAAATGGCGTGCCTAAAGAAGCTATTATTGGTCAGAATACTAGTTAGAGAAGTTTTAAAGATTAATGATGTTGTTGCGTGACTTCTGAGATCTTTTTTCCCGCGTGGGGTTATCATGAGCTCAAATGGGTGTTCATCCATTCACTTGGGGAAGATAAATATCAACTTGAAGATGGTGCGTGCACCTAGTTAGCAAGAGGCCACTATCAGATGGATCCCAATTTACGTGTTAAGGTAAAGGAGGAGATAGACAAAATGATAACATCTGGGTATCATTGAACCTTGTGGAGGAATCAAAATGGATAAGCCCAATGGTCATCAACATCAAGAAGGATGGAAGAATCTAGGATCTGTGTGGATTATAGGGACCTAAATGCAGTCTTGTGTCATTGATCCATTCCCCACCCCCTTCACTAAAGAGATTCTTGAGGAGTGGCTAGGTGCGAGATCTATTCCTTTACAAATGGTTTCTCAGGGGCATCACCAAGTTAGGATTATAAAGGAGGACCAAAAGAAAGACAACTTTCCACCACTAGAGTGGGGGAGTATTTCACATATACGGTCATACCTTTTGGTTTGAAAAATGCGGCTAGCTATATTTTCGCACATAGTGGTACAAGAATTTTAGGACTTCATCCATAAGTTTCTTCAAGTCTACATCTGGATGATTAGATAGTGTATGGACTAGTAAAAGACCATTGTGACAATTTAAGGCCGATGTTTAAAGAGATGTAGGAAGTTGAGGATATCCCTTGAACATTAAAAAGTGTGTCTTTGTTACACCATTTGGATACTTTGTTAGGCCTATATAATCTGCAAAGAAGATCTTACTAGTTGATCCGCATTAAAGTTGCAGTTATTGTGGGAATTAGAGGAGCCTACTAGTCCAAAGAGTGAAGTGTGCAGATTCCTTAGGCATACATGTTATTATAGGAAATTCATCAAGTGGGTATGCCAAGATCACCGTTTGCCCAATAGAGGAATTGCTTAAACACAAAAGTTTATTTCATTGGGGAGAGGCAACAACAAAAGGTGCATTTGAGACATTGAAGGATAGACTTGTCACTAATGCCTATATTACGTTTTCCTTCTTGGGAATAAGCCCTTTCCATGTACACGTGGATACATCGGGAACAACAATGAGAGCAATACTTAGTCACAGCCTAGGTGAGGGAATTGTTGATCACCCCTTGTGTTTTGCAAATAGGAAGTTGACAAAGGTAGAACATAATTACACAACTACTGAGCACGAGGCACTACGAATGATCTACATACTACATAGGTTTAGATAGTACCTATTGGTAACAGCCTTTATATTCTATACATACCACATGGCATTAAAATACTTGGTGAACAAGCCTATTTTGTAAGGGTGCATATGATGTTAGGTCCTATTATTCCAAGAGTTTAAGTTCACGATGGTTGTAAAACCAAAGAAGAGTAATTCATGGCTTGACCATTTATTAAGGATTGATTTTGGGGAGGAGGTGTAAAGCATTGAGGGTACCATGCTGGACATGCAACTGTTTAGGTTGTGACACACACCCTCAAACTTAGAAGATTTCAGTATTTTTAAAAGAAGGTGTGGTGCCGTAAGGAATGAAGGCATTAGAGAAAAAGTAGTTAGCCATATGTGTCGTGCCCTACATGTTAATCAGTGGAGACTTATACAAGTTGGGACGTGATGAAATTTTGCGTAGGTGTGTATTAGAGCATGAGCTTTTGGCCATCATGGAGGAAGTGCAGGGGTGTATTATGCAAGTGATGTGACTGGGCGTAAGATATTAATGGTAGGTTTGTGGTCGGAAACCCTATAAAAGGATTGTAAAGACTATTGTAAAGTGTGTGACCATTGTTAGTGCATTAGAAAATCGGGAAAGAGGGATGAAATGCCTTTGTACCCTATCCCTAGCGTGAAACCTTTTTAAAAGTGGGAAATAGAATTTGTAGGCCCTATTGCACCAGTGGCGCGTAGGACTGGGTCACACTACTTACATGGATTATTTGACCATTTGGGAAAAGGAAGCCCTAACTAAATATTACGTAGTAACCATAGCGGCAAGGTTCTTGTGGAAGATCATTATCACAAGGTATGGATGTCTATTGAGTTTGACCAACGATAGGGGTATGCATTTCTTGAATGAGACCTTGAGGATCCTATTAGCAGAGTTCATGGTGGCTCATCACAAGACTACGCCTTATCACCCACAAGAAAATGGAACCACAGAAGCATTCAAAAAAATACTAAGTCATAGGCTGACCAAGATTTGTGATGTTGTAAGACAAGATTAGGACGATAAAGTATCAGTAGTATTGTGGGATTACAGGACAACTTATAAAAGGTTGAACAAAGCCACACTATTTTAGTTGGTGTTTGGCACAGAAGTTGTTTTTCTAGTTGAATTTATGTTACCTTCTCTGTGAATAGCGCACGTAGGAGGGTTGGTTGATGAAAAAGCACTGGAAGAAAGAATTGAGGAGTTAATGAAATTAGATGAAAGAAGATCACTTGCTAGGTGGAGCCAAACAACAGAAAAGTAAAGTAGAAATCTTGGCATGGTTGACACATTAGAAACAAGAAGTTTGAGGTTGGGCAGATGGTTTTACTATATGATTCTATGTTTATGTGCCATCCTGGGAAGTTGAAATTCCATTGGTTTGGTCCTTACACAAACTCATACATTCTTTATTCGGGCATATGCTAGTTACAAGCACTGGATGGGATGAAGTTTCCTGGACACTTCAATGGGAGTAGGCTGAAGCCCTACTATAAATAAGTCTTCTTCATGTTTGTAAATAAGGAATTTTTTCTAGTTAGTTTAGAATCTTCCTTTATGTATTTCTTTTCTTGTGTTCCCCTTTCGATTTGTTATTCTGTTTTGCGCCTCAGGTGCTGGTAAAATTATTGCAAATTTTTGAGAATTTGTAAAGTGCATAGAGGACCACACATTTTTTTTAGTGTGGGGTGGAGTAATGTTAAAGAGCACATGGTTAAAGTCCCATGGAAGTTTGTGTTAAAAATCCCAATTCAATGGCCCGGTTGAAAGAGGTGTATGGAGAGAAAATATAGAAAAAGTAGGATTGGTGCCAAGATAAATCTACTTATAGATCCCATGTACAAAGGAGGAGAAAGTGCATTAAACAAAACAAGGTAGGTGAGAGAAAAAAAAATTAGGATAGAAGAAGCGCTTTCGGGAGCTGGTTATGCATGCGTAAGAGTCTCTTGTCAGGTTGGATTGGTTGCGCGCTAAAACGTTGGAGGATTTTTTGCATAGGTTAGGCACATGAGGGAAAGCACTTAAGTCAGGCTTTGTTTTAAAAAGTCACATTAAATGAATAAAGTTTAGTGGTAGGTGAAGTAGCACTTAATGCTTAAAAAATGAAAAATTATAAATAAGGGGGTCGGGACACTTCATTTTTTTTCACTTTACGTATAAGAGAATGAAGCACTTTTCGCACCTTTGTAAACTAGGGATTCCAAAAAAAATTTAATCCGTGTGAAGAAAAATTTGGATAAATTGAAGAGTAAGTAGCTAGTTTAGATTTTTGAACCAGGAGGAAGTGATTTCATGGGCGTGGGAGAAGGTGTGAGAATACGTCATCTTGTGAAGGGAGTATCCTAGTTAGGGTTTAAAGAACTAGGGCACGAGTTTAATTATTTTTCTTCACAAGTTTGAGACCTAGGGTTGGAGAGAGTGGAAAAATGAAGTAACATAAGTGATTGAAGTGGGTAGAGGACCTAGGAAATGGCACCCAAGAAACCATCTAGTACACCCAAGAAGGGAAAAGGAAAGGGAAAGGGGAAGCAATAAGAAATTGAAGCAAGCAAAAATAAGGAATGGTATGCAAAAATGCAGTACCCAGATGGAGTGTTATTGGGGAAGGAGTGGGAGTTCCATCTTAGGGATATGTTTGTAAATGATTATAATAATCAAACAAGTACAATTGAAAAGGAGTTGACATTGGAGTTAGTGTGCCCAACAAACAAGAGGATGCCAAAAGGTTTTCCCATATATAATGATGATGTAAAGGTCAAATTGGAGAAGGCAGGGTTACTATAACTCTTTGAGTTTCCCTACTTCAGGAAACCTGAGCAACTGTATTAGTGGTTGATGTCGTATGTGCACAAGGACTATTTCTACTTTGTGGGGCACAAGATTCACATAACTCCTCAGCTCATTTCACAATTCACAGGCCTCATCTATGAAGGAGATGGGTTGGAAGATGATTTGATAGACAAGGAAGTGATTAAGGAAACTATCGCCACTCTTGCTTGCAAAAAGGGGTCAAGGTATTATGATGCCACAGACATCAAGGATGCAATAATGAAGATGGACCTGCACTTGGTGTCAAAGTTAAATGGCCAGGAGAGATGGACTTAAGTTAGTAATCCATGGTTAAACGTTCGCAAAAATATTTTACAATGCACCATCTATAATTTGTCTGCATTCAACGTGGATGAAATTATCAACTGCATGAAGGAAGGTGACATAATTCATTTTGGAAATGTGTTGATGACCATCGTCTTCTCAGAGATAGGGATGCTGGATGCATCAGATAAATTCATATGGGAGTACCCTGATGAATACCCCTCACTCGCCAAAAGATTTGAGAAGTACACTTATGACACTATGATAATAATGCATAAGGCACACTTGGAAAAGTGGTGCACACACCTAAGGAATGCGTTTGGGGTAGAATGGAGAATTCCTGAACAACTGCTAGTAGCTAGTAGGGGAGAGGTATAATTTTCCGTGTACCAGTGTTACTGCCTAGGAAAATTCAATTTGATAGATGAATCATGGAGCCCATGGTGCAAGCTCCCCTTTGCCTTCACAGCTTAGTACTTCCAAGCAGGAGTAAATAGGTTCAAGGAGTCCAAAAAGTTTAAGTTGGACCTTGGTAGTTTGGATAAATACCATAGGGAATTGCGTAAAAGTTTGGTCTACCCTCGCAAGTGTGCATACATAGAGCAATAGGTATCACATCAAGTGAAAATGACAAGTCCCATGACTCTACCCATTGCAGGAGGATCCACGACACATGTTTACATTCACATAAGGCCCAAGTTGCAGAAGGGAACATACCTAGAGAATGAGGTATTTATACCTCAGGATCCAACTGGGAGGAAAATACTCGCACCCAAACAAGAAGAAAAACAACTAGAAAAGAAAATCCCAAGTGTGGTGGAGACACAGGAAATATGTTCCCCCTGAGATAAGCACCAGAACCAACATGTATGCGTGTAAGAAAAATGTCATAATTAGAGAAAAGACTCAAGAACAAGAAGAACTATTAGATAAGGAGTCATCAAAAGAAGAAATAGAGTCACTTACACTAGAATTTCTGGTTAAGAAAAAGTAGAGGGTAGAAGAGGGGACCACCTCGGAAGAAGCTGTAAGTATGGGCAAGTATATAGGAGGGAAGGATGGTATTGAGGAAGAAGTAAGTGTCAAAGAGGAACCTGGGAAAGATCAAGGGCTGCCTATTTTCAATATACATGATTGAGAGGATGCAGGAAGAGAAAAAGAACAAGGTTTCCTTTTTGTGTGGCACAAGGATAGCCAGGTAGGAGGAAGTGCCTAGGACATGGGAAAAGATGAAGAGGCTAGCACATAGAAACAAGAGGTTCCAAGCTTGGCACAAGAGAAAACAGCCAAGGTGGTAGAAGAAGAGGAGACAAGAGACATTGAGAACCTAGTGGAGGACAAGGTGAAGCACAGTGCTAAGCCAATGTTGAACAACGAGAAGGAGAGCATGGAAGAGGAACACGACAACACTAGAGGCCCAATTTTAACTGTAAGTATACCCAAAGGTACGTGCATGGGAGGAAGGCACACAGAGGGGAGGAGGCCATAAATGGGTTATATTGATGACCCCAATAAGGTGTTTTGTGTGCAGTTCTAGAGTACATTTCCGGTGGAGGGGCTTATATGCATGTCATCTTTTGACAAGGAGGACGCCTACCCATAGACAAGGAATATGATCTCTTGGGAAATTGAGTCCCACTTTGATGAAGCAGAGTTTTAGGTAAGCCAAGGGGCAATAGTAACATTTCTAGGACCAGGAGAAGATAACCCAGTGGTGGATACCTAGCAGCTATTGGATGAACAACTGAGCAACGTGCTTAACAAAGTATCCATTGAGATAGAAACTAGACTCTTCAGGAAAAATGATAGGATCAGGGATTTGGAAGGGGATCTGAAGGATAAAGAGGAAGAACTAGCTACATTAACTAAGGAGTTGAGCCAGGAAAAGTGAATCAATACCCAGTGGTAGCAAGAATTAAAGGATGAAAAGGCGAAGGTGAGCATTGTGTACAAGAAAGTAGAGTCTATCACTGAGGCCATACTATTGAAGCATCTGGACCTAGCATCACCTGGAATAAAGTATGGATCTACTTTGGGATGCTTGAAGGATTTAATAAGGGTTCTCACCATGGAAAGATAGCTACCATCCTTGGAGTCTACAAAGGAAATGACAGCGGGCTTAGAGAAGGAAGACAAGTTGAAAATCATAGCGCTTGTCGCAGAGTATAGTAAGGTGTTGGCTGATGTAAGGGTCGCTTCTCAGACTGCTGAGGCCGCATACAAAAATTACATGAAAAGAGACAAAGTGGTAGAATCCTTGGTTGCCACTCATGAGGTAGAACTCAAGGAGTTCTAGGATAAAAAAAATGAAAATAGGGTAGAAAGAGACAAAATCCTTTCCGAGGTTGAGAAAAAATTAAGGGCCATTGAAACCTTAAGGGTTTCAATCAAAAACAGTTTGAAGGAGCTATATCTACATATCACACAAAGAATGGATGCATTGGAGGATATATGCAAGGAGTTGGAGAAAATAATGGATACTATGAGCACACAAGGAGATGGACTAAATTTTGAGGAGGTAACCACCCTGGCTGGTGACCTTTGTCAAAGAGCATAGGATGAATTCGATGCCTAGAATAAATTGGAGGTTGACTTACAAAATGATTTTCCTAGTCTGTTGCAATGATTCTTTCACTCTCCCATTCTTTCGTTTTTCCCATTCTTTCATCCTCTTATTCTTTTTCGTAGGCATAATCCTATTTGTATTCTTTCTCTCACTAAGGGAAGTGTTCTCGCAGACATAAAATAGGTGTAGTTTTGGGTGATGTTGGGACCCTAGGATATTGACTAAGTACAAAAGGTGTGTAGGAGCGCAAGGTCCCAGTTAAAGAAAGGTGCACATTGATAAAGCATGCAAGGAAGGGTTTTAGAAAAGGGTTTAATGAAGATCATAGCACGTGTGACTCACGCAGATAGAACCAAGGGTTCGAGACTTAGGAAAATTAGATTTTTGGGGCTGAACACATGAAAAGCATGACCCAACTACATGTGGATAAGATGCCATCCTGGAAACAGGTTGGACCAGGAAGGAGCATGCCTGCGATAGAATCTTCTAGAAGCACATTATGGGATAAAGTGGGAAGCTGAGGCCTAAAGGAGCATGCTCGCATGGAGGACCACATTCAGACACTTGGCTTCAGATCTGAGGGCACTGGAGGATGAGTTAGTAGTCCAAAAAAGCTATAAATACAAGTTCCTGCAGAGTAAACAGAGAGACTAAGAGTGTGGGTGGAGCTTTGTAAAAATAATACAATAACTCTGTTAAAGGTTAAATGCATTTGGGAAAGGATGTATTGGGTATGGGGAATATAATTTTATTTTTGGTAGCTTAGTTACATAAGTCCAGTTACAATGCATGACTATAGTCAGCTTCTTTGTGACATTTTGTAATGGCTCCATGGGTGTAATGAGGTTATCTATTATATATACATGAATATCAATGATTCTATGATTATGATGCATACTTTTCTCTCATGAGTTCTCTTTCCTTTTATGCTAAATATGGATTCTTGTATGTTTCTTTATGATATGATACACATTATAGATTCTATTAAGTACTCTATCTGAAATGACTGCAAGGATCTAGAGGTCATTCTAAGCTCTATGGTTCTTGTATGTCCTAAGCCCATTTGAAATTATTTTAAACAAAAATCATAGATGATGTTTCCCACTTAACTCACATATAAGAGAGACTCAGCACCTGTGCATGCCTCGGGTGAGCACGCAACTTTCGCTGGGTGATAGGCCGATGCGCATGGGGTTCCTTTCTTTTGTGTTAAGGGTAAAAATGACTAGAACAAAAAATCATAAAGCTACATTGGGTTTGAAATGTAGTGTAACACTCAGAAGTAGTAAGCCCAATGTTGTGGTAACTGAGGTTAGTCTGACCCATCCATTCTACATATTTATTTTCTATGGTTTTGATACTCCTTATCTTCTTGCAAGTCTCTACATCATCTTGAATTATTGGCGACATATAGGGTAGGATAGAAAAACTTGATGCGACACAAAATGAGGGTTTCAAAATACCTTCCAACCCTATGAGAACTAGTTCCAAATCTTTTTCATAGACTAGGATGCCAATATTTCATACCAGAGCACCTGTGGGTGCCCCAGTCTTGATCCAGACAACCCCATTCCACTCATATCCTCCAAATCTAGCCTTTACGGGACCTCTGCACAACTGTTCCTACTTCTTTTTTGCCGGTCTACTACAATCCAACACATAATGAGGTAAGTTAACTTAGGGCTAGTACCATATCCCTCTTATTTCGATTTTTTCCAATATATATTTCAATATTAAAGTATAATGCTTAGTTCTAATATTGATGTATAATACTCAATTTCTATTTATATTAACTCATAAAATAACAAAGAAAAATCTATTTTTTCATTTAATCATTTTGGTGAACCCTATTGTTTGAATACTTTACGTTTGGATCATTACTATTAAATTTAGTATCATTTCTTTTTTTTCATCATGTCTCATTTTAGCATTAATCCCATTTACAATAAGGCTACAATATATGAGATTAGGGATTTATATAGTGCACTCCTAGATACACCACCTGAAGCTACTCAGTAAACACTCCTTCAGGGAAAAGAGTTAGTACCTACCAATCTTGTTGATTCTCCTATAGGCATATGCCTTGTTGATGACCCTGTTGCTTTAAATTTTTTTACACCATGCCATCGAGTTGCATACAATAAAAATCTTCGATCTAGATGAATCATCTCTCGGCATGACTCTATCTTAGCTCTCGACTTCCAGATGGCCCTAATGATGGTGAGTGTCACCTTGTTCCTCATGATGGTGCATATGATGATGTCCCTAGTGATCCCATCACTAAAGGTGATGCCTATTAAGGTCTATAACCTCTCATTATGACGTTCAATGGCACATCCATGATTGGGTCGCTTGATGATCTTATCTAAGAGTAGTTATTCTGCGCACTGATATCCCAAAATGACGACTATCATACAAGGTCATGTATCCTATGTGAGCCTCTCCTTATTTCTACATGTAATGATAATGCTTCAGCATGTTTGTCATCTTCCTTCATCTCCTTAGATTTATTCTACTATAATGCACAAGCCTTTGTAATATATTGTTTCTTCTCATTCTACTCCTACTTTGTATATGCTTCCTTCTTCAACTTCATATGTAGTGAGTTCCTCATGAAATATTTCACCCACTTTACCCGTACCACATGTTACTTATAATACTATTAGTAAAGATTCCCCTTCATCATCTCATGTAGCTAGTTCGCCACATACTACTCATGTGTATTTAGAATTATGTATCCTCTCTATGGTCACCTATTAGGTATACCCATGATCAGTACACAATCGGCTAATGTTAGTTGTCAATCATACTAATGCATCTACATCTATATTCTACACTAGGATTCCATGACATGAAATAGACTTTCTATCTTGCATCCTCGTGGGATCATATTTAGTATTAGGATACCATTTGTTCTACTCTCTGAAAAAATTGTGGTGTGCCTAATGGTACTATGTCCCTATACTAAGACAATGCATGTACTTACATGGTCAATACTATGGTTCCCGGGGATAGCTATGTTATAGTCCACTTACCCTAAGGATTCCCCATTAAGCCTCACATCTCCACCTAATCCTCGATGGGGATTACCCCTAACCATCCCATGCTCACCTTACAGGGGATTACAATCAAATCATTGTAGTCTCTTACTCCCAATGATAGAATCCTTCTCTCGGATGCTTCCAGTTCATGGAAGTTCTAGTTGACAATAAACCTTTCAATGCTATACCCATATACCTACTGATGGCAGGGTCCCTACTAACACTGACACCTCTATGAGATGGAGATTTCCTTCCTTTATAGGTTTATTATCAATAACCATCCTAAGGTTACATATGATAACATCCCTACTTTGCATCAGGGATCTTCCAAACCTATTCACTATTACCTTATTCCCCTGTAAGGCATGTATGACATCAACTCATCTATAACCCTATTGCCTCGGACCACACAGAAGTTCATCTTTTGTCTTAGAATAATTCCTCCTATATCAGTTGAAACTTATTGCATGATTCTAGTGAGTCCATAATACTCTCTCATGTGTCCCAATATAGATGATCAATATCCAACATGATCCTATAATGTAATGGCCAATGTAGCAGATCAATATGCTCACTATGGTAGCTACGCTAATAAGTATGACCCCATATGTCGTTATTTCCTCTACACCTAACATGTGCAAAAACATGAGGCACTTTAAGAACCCCCTACCCTTGTATCCAAAATCTCAAACAAGACCTTGTTTGACATCTATCTCTCTACTATTACAGTCTTTGCAACTGAATAGGTAGAAACCCTTATCTCAACTCTTATAGTGCTAAGAAAATAACATCATGTCCTCTAGGCCACCTCCTACACATGGCTAGCTATCAGCCTCCAAGTGACCATCTACAAGAAACTGACTCTCACCTTAGTTTCATGAGCCTCGGTGTTTCTCACCTAATTTTCAACCTCCATGTATCCTTTTACGGCATCTTACTTGAGTGGATCCACCCAAATACTCATGGATCATCATCCTCCAAAGGATCAAATGGGCTTACTAGCCATCCACACCTTTTACAATATGCTCCTAGGTAGCAGTATCACTGTAATTAGGGTCGTATTAGTGGCCAATGTTACAATGACATCTTCCTATGTACAACAAAGGTGTAGATCCCTATAGAGGAAACTGGTGTCAAATATGTGGTATCCCCATGCAAAAAACATAGTAATGCTTCTACCATAATAAGATAGGCATACACTCCCATGTACTTGTTATGTCAAAAAAGTACTCACACTAGGATTATCTGATACAGATCACCTACTTTTGCATGCTACACTATGGGACCATCTCAATCAAGTTGTGGGACAAAATTTATTTCATCCAGATCATTCGTACCTATCCATCACCTACAGGTCCCATGCATTCCTCCACTTAATATAATGCATGAAGCCATGCTCACTCTAGAAGGGAAAATGTAGCTAACTAATCCAAACACTAACCATGCACAGAGAGATTCCAGAGAGAGAGAGAGAGACTCGAGAGAGAGATCAGAGAGTAGAGAGCATCATTATAAAATGGATCCCTAAAAAATGAGAAATTTGTTCTTGTGGTTCTTACATGACTCTTGAGGCTTTATTTTTAATAACCTTTCATCATGTGCTTTGTCATTCATTTAGTGCACCTCAATCATTTCCTGATGATGCAATCTTACTTACGTGGCTCATACTTGATTTTTGCAAGGTATTATTACATGATCCTATTCATCCATACACTTGGGGGCATTGTTAATCTCCCCCCTCATATTTTCATCACCATATTATATTTCGATTAAATCACTATTTCACATATTTATTACGATATATTCAACTATTTCCACATTTATTCTACTATCACCATTACGCTACCTACGTGCTACAGATTTTATTCATCTCATATTTCATTATTTACATTTGGTATCTACACTATTATCTATCATTCCTAACATCATCATTCATCATGTACAATATAAATACACATACTATCACAAAAACTATAAAACCATATGATATCTATTATATCACAAAGACAACAAATATCAACATCGATCTACTATATATATATAAATTGGATGTCGATACATATATCGTTCATACAACCATCATCAAAAAATATGTGTCATCATTGGCGGGAAGTCCCCCTACATCATATATAATCATCACTTAAAATAATCATAATCATTATCACTCTTATGGACTGTGAGATATCTAGAACTAGATGTCTCGCCACAAACACAATGTTATATTTCATTGTCCCAAAAATTCTCCAACTATCTATGTAACATCATAAAATCCATATTTTTCTTCACAAATTAATGCTACAAATATACATATTGTTCAAAAACATCCTAGGAAACGAGAAAACCATATATTGTCTCTCATGCATATTGAGTCTCCTCATGTTCCTCATCGTGCTTGATAATAATCTCGCCCATTTTGTTGAGATTTTCTTTTTCTATCTGCTTCTCATGTTCAATTTTCCCATAAGTTTTTCCAGGTGCTCTCTATTTTTCCCATTTATATTTTTGTTCTTCCTCCTTTTGGTCGAAGGTCTGGTTATGGAGCGTACTATTTTCAAATTTCTCTTTGGAAGTAGACTAGTTTTTATCTGAAACAAGATTGTTTCCCTTTGGTAAAGGTTTTCCTCGGTCATGTTTTGTTTTTCCATTTCTCTCACTATGTCGTCTGTTGTACATGGAAATTTTTAATTGGTGCGGTGAAGCATGTTCAATTTGCAAACTTTCAATTTTCCTATGAAATTCACAAACTACAACTTTGGTCATGTGACCCGACGAATATTCCTCGAATATTCATGACCATAAAGCTAACACAAATAAATTTTTCTTTCCACCTCGAAGGTGTACACGTGGCTCAAAATGAATGGATGTGGGGATGTGGTGCATAGTTGTATTTATGCACTTTAAGGAGAAAAGATGTTAAGAATGCAAAAAGGTCCCCAAGGTCCACAGAAGGACACGTGGTTTTGGTTTTAAAGAAAGCAGAGAAGTGGGTCATCGGGGATTTCTGGTACTTTTTGGTCTTATGTAAAAGAGGAGGTAAAATTGTAGAAAATGCCCGCAGCTCCACTAACATCAAGGTATGGCTACGTGTTGTGCCTGTGTTGAAAGTAAAAAGGTGGATGAGTGGGTCAAAGTTTTCAAAAGTGTGAAAGTTTTAAACATTGAGAAATTGCAAAAAGTGCTCCCAAAGCCTGTGTTAGTAAAGGTTTTTCCATGTGAATGACTCATTTTCAAATTTGAGAAGGGTACAATGAACGGTGACAATGTAATGCATTTATTTCTACCACCATCAATGCTTTTACTTGAAAATCAAGGACGTTTAAAGTTTACGAATGCATTCTTCATTTATTATTAGTTTGTTGGTTCTTGTTGTTTCTATCAAAGAATCTTATTGTGAGATATTGTGATTTCAACTGTGGAACTCAACTGGAGAACCAAAGGATTGCAAAAAATTACTATTTTAAGTTTGAATTGCTGGGTGCTCATGGAAAACTGGTAAGAACTTGAAACGCTTGTGTTTTCCTCTTGTCGGCAAGGTCAATTGAGATAAAGTTAGGGTTTTTTGAAGATGAAGACTTTTCCCTCTTTATTCTCACTTGTGTCAGGAATCACAAGCAATCTGGATAAGATTACAGATACAAATTTAATGGGTTCTGATCTAAATGACTTCCTCCAAAGGCTAAGTGATCCCCATAAAAGTGAATCTTTGAAAGTGATTCAGGAAAGCCACATTGCTGAAGCTGGTGCCATCCCACCTTCTGTTCATTTCCCGGAGTTAGTATGGCACTGTGCCATGAATTACAATCCTGAAAAGAGGGAGGTGTTAGATGGAAGTGGGGATGTAGTATTGACATTAACACCAGTTTCCATCAGAATTATGTTAAAATTTCCTATTATCACAACCCCAATCACCATAGGCATTAAATTGGCTCTGGGTGATTATCAAGAAAAGAAGAAGGATTATGCCAAACTTATAAGTTCAAAATGGCTCCTCACAAAAAAGACAACTATTAGAATCCCTAAGAAATTGGTTAAGGCACAGTTTACTGAGGAGGCAAAAGATCTTATTATACTGTTGAGCTGAATGACAGGTCTAGAAACTATGAATGAATTTAAGGAATGGATGACTACATACATGTGGATTATCCTGGAGAGAAAAGGAAGTATTTTTTGGGCTACCTTCATTGTTAGAAGCACTTCATGAACACATGGTAACTCTGGCAGTGAAAATTGAGATGGGAGAAATTACAGACCTTGAATTCTATATGATGACATACCTCATTTATAATGTTGTTGGCCACAAACATTTCCCAGGGCTGTCACCACATGATGATTTCAAGAAGTGTCAAATGCATGAGATTTTCCTTCAGCTGCAACTACCTAACTAGAGTGGAAATGTAAGGTTAGTCAATGATGCCTTTTTCACACCAATTATCTATCTTTTTGAACCAGAATGGGGACAATACAGAATCTCTCAGCAGGCCAGACATGTAATTCTGGAATATGGTTGCTACTTTATTCAGTATAAGAATTTCACATATATAAGAGTCAGTGGTTTTGAAGGTAAGCCTTATAAGTTTCCCCTATATGTTGATGAAAAACTTGTGTTATGTGAGTTGGCAAGGCAATTGAATCATGTACATAAGTTGATTGTTGGAAGGCATAAAATAAATATCAATTTCCCCATTATAATTGGAAGGTATTCATGTCCTTTCATTATAAAGGCTAGGCTGATTGGTGAGGAATTGAATAAATTTAACATGGAAAAGTTTGAGGCAAGGCCAAATTATGATATTAGATGGGTGTTCACCAATATTGCAAATACCTTTGATCATGAGCCCCATTTCGAAGATTACTGGATGAATTGTAGAGATGAGGAATAAGTTAGGTTAAGAGACTTTTCCATAATGACCTTGTCACAAATAATTGACTATAAAATTGCAATTATCCCAGAGGGGATTGTAGATGATCCTCACATAGTAAGCAGGTTCTATATCAATCAGAAAGTGGAGGATCAACCTATTTCTCCTCCAGACTGGAATGTGGATGAATCTGATGATCTTTATTTTAGAATAACTAATGTTATGAGGAGAACTAAAAACTTGGTTGACTCAAAAGAATATTGATCTGTCAATCCAGAATACAAAGATCTTAAGCAACTTCAGGAGTTTGGGAAATCTGAGTGAGGATATTCCACCCCTGAGGGAGGATGTAGAAAAAATGGACCCACTAGGTGGAAAATCCCCTCAACTACCAACTAAAAGGCCTACTCCTGAATTCATTGATGAATGGACATCGACCACTAGTGGAACTGGCACTTCTGTGTCAATTCTCATGTAGAAGACTGAAGAGATGCTTTTAAATTCTATGGAGAATGCTCCCATTACTTTTTTAGTGCCCCTTCAGGTAAAAGGGAAAGGTCTAGCATCACAGGTGGCTCATCCAAGTGTCTCACCTAAGCCACATAGTACTGAAAAATTAATGAGTGGAGCCATTGTAAGTGGTCACATTCAACCTAGGCTGCACAAGGATGAAAAAATAACACCACCAGATTTGAAAAAGTTTGAGTGGACACACAAAAAACCCAAGATTTTCCACTAGCCAGTCTTGGTAAGAGTGGGTGCCCATATGCCAAAAAATTTCAAACACAGGGATGGGGTAATTGATCCCCCAGAAATGGAGAAAACTAATATCTTCTAGAAGCAACATGATGCATCATTTCCACGTATGGAGAAACAAAATCCTATGATCCCTCCTTCACCCTTCATGGAAAAAACAACGGAATGCACTCAAAACCCAGTTCCCCAAGGGAATACTATAGTTAATCTGGTGGACAGTCAGTTTGTTACTCTAGGTATGAAAATTCCTGAAGCTCTACTTGTTAGGGATATCAATGCACCTCCAATTGAAACAATGCATGAATTTATAAATTTACAAACTTAGGTAATTGATGTAGATGCTGGTGAGGGATTATCCATGTTGGATGCACTTAGTTTTTCTATTGATGAACCCATATTAACACCAGTGGATAGTATTAAGGTAAGTAAGGAATCAGAAAGGGATACTCATGCACTAACAACTGAAGTAAGAAATCAGGAAATAAATCTATCTTCCCCAAAACAAATGGTTTTGGAAATGGATAAACCAGAATTATTGGTTGAAAAGGATATTAATATTGGATTGGTAGTAGACAAAGTTGTGTCCACTTCTATTGAGGTCACCAAAACTAATGACTTTCCTCAAGAAGGAAAATTGTCTTTTGAAGAAAGACTGAAAATGGCACAAGATACAATTACTGATGAGGAAATCATTATTGGTGGAAACTCACAACTTTCAATGGGAAATGTGGAGTTGTTTCCAGTGGAACAACCTACCATGACATTGCCAGAGGTATCATTAGGGAATGAAGATAGTAGTTTGGAAACTCAGCTAGTTTCTAGAGAAAAGGAACCCATAGCCCAAACTTTGATACAAAAGGGTGAAGGGGAAGAAATTTATTCCACCATGGTTTCAGCTAGAGAAGCAGTGAAAGAGTTTCCTTTGAATATTGATATATCTCAGGTTAAAGATGATCAATCTGAAATTCCAGACCAGGAAAAGAAGCATCTAGAAGAATCAGTAGTACAAAGTGAAATTGGCATAGGGAGCCTTGAGGTAAGTGTCCAAGAAAAGATAGAATCATTGGTACAAAAAGAACAGGAAATATCCAAGAAGATAGTAATTGTTCCTGAGAAATTCCAGCAAGGATCACAGGAAACAAAAGTTGGAACAAGTTTGAAAAAGGGATGGATCAGCGAATTGATTTCAAATGAAGAAGAGACCCTTCCTGTGCAAGCGTTGACCTTACTACTCTATCTTTTCCAAAGACAGTGAGAGCCCCAAAAAAGGCCAGGACCATCACAAAGACTCATACTAATTCATCTAGAGCAAGGACCTTAGAGATAGCAACTCCTTTCAAGGGTAAGACAAGAAAAGACATAACTGCTGATGATTACAACATTCAGATTATTCCCTTGGGAAATCCTTCAAGGGAACAACTAAAGCAAGGAGTATCTGAAGCAGTAAGTGATCTTCTACAAAAATTTGATGAAGATGGAATGATGAAAAACAACTAAAGGAGAAAATTAAGGCCTTAAGTTCATGTTTGCAACAATTGACAGGGAAAACTAGTCATGAACAAGAAAGTGCCTATGTGAATACCCTTGAGGGTATAAATAAAGTAAATAGTGTTGTTAAGAAGGTCCAAGTGGTGGACACTTGGATTGAACAATTGAATGAGAAGGGAAAATAAGCTATTACAGAGGCAAGGTCAAAATATGAGGACCTCAAAAGTCTACTAATGGAAATTGATGGAATAATTGAAGAGTGTGACAATGAGATATTTTACTTGGAAGGAACTCTCCCCAAACTTGACCACATAACCTGGCTTAGTGATGAGCTGGTTGAGCAAGAAAACATTGTACCAATAGAGTACAAAGGGAGCCAATATGCTCTTGAAGAATTGTCAAAAATCAGATTAGATACCTTGAATGAAATCAAGAAAAAACTTGAAGTCAAAAGGAACTGGGTCAATGATTCACTTGATGCTATTGATCGAAGATTAGAGGACATGGTGGTAGAGAAATTCAAAAAGAGATTTGGGGCCTTAAAAATTGATTTCTTACTTGACTCGTTTGAAAATAATATCCAGGAAAGTGACTTCTCCTATGAAGTTATTGAAACTATGAGGAAGATTGAGAATAGAATTGAGGAATTGAAAGCCAAGCCACAAGAATATAAGAAAAAATGGCCCAGCATATGGATTCAATAATGAGGAAAACATTGATTTTCCAGCACCACGTTGGACCTGACAAAGATGAAACAAATGAATTATTCAAGAGATATGATGCTTATATGGCAAGGCTACCAGAGGAGAAAGATGCAGAAGAAAAGGATGAAGAGGAAGAGGATGTAGGCACAAAAGATGATAAACATGCTTAGGCACATTCTTCCTTAATTTGTATTCTTTTTTCATACTCCATTGAATTGATATTGTGAAATGATGTTTCTAATACATTAAAATGTAATTATCTTTCTGAAATTTTATTGTTTCTTTGTTTCAATTGAAAGATAAAAAGATATAGTAGTTCATAGTGGATTAGATTAAAATTTCACACATACTTGGAACAGACATGTGAACTATTAATATTCTTGTATTTCTTGCAATTTGAATGAAAAACAAGATAGGGTTCTATAGGGGCCCCTGCCCTTGATAGTGAAAGATGTATACATGCCAAAATGGAGACAATCAAGGGAGAACAACACTCAAATATTTTTCAGTCTGGTCTCATAGTCTCCTCCCAACAAAGGAAGTTTGTTCAGAAGTTTGTTTTTTCTCAGCACAAACTCATCCAAGCCTTGTGTTGTTGTATAAAGATGATTGACCTGGCCAAGTCCCTGGACATACCCATATCCATCAGTGACTCCAAAGTCATCCTAGGGCAGTTCATAATTTTTTCAAGCTCAATTTTATTTTGATGGGACAACACCCAATCCAAAAGGTCCAGACCACCTGAGAAGAAATCCATTTTTCCTTTCCCCTTGTGAAGGGTCAACTTGCTAGGATTACTTTGAGAGGGAATTTTGGAGTGATAAGAGGGGCAGGCACCACATGTTGTTGGTTAGATGAATTGTGAGGCCTTGAGCTAGTTCCAGCTTCCCATTTTCTTAAAAGGGGTGGGTTGTCCCTCAGAGAAGGAATTGGTTGGGGTCCCAGAAATTCTCACTCAGAGGAAGAAGCACAATGCATCAGATGTGTGGATAACTGAGTTGCAAACCTTCCTCTGATATCCCAAGCTGAGGAGAGTGCTACCCTTGAGTGATGAGTGGATATTGATTGGTCCTCTTCTCCATCTGATATGATAATTGGAGGCTGAGGTTGTGTTTTTCCCTTCCTCTTGCTCAAAGATGGTGTTGACGCTGGACTTGGTGGCAGAGACACAACTTCCACTTGTTTCTTTTCCAAGGAGTGAATCCTCTTCTCCAACTCATCCACCTTGTTGGAAATGGTAGGCACTGTATCGATGGAGGATTTATCATACAATACATATGATTCCTTAGGAATATATTTTGATACAAATTCCTCGTTGCATAAAAAGGGCACTGAAAAATGGTCTTCCCAGAGACCTGAGGCCTCCTTTCAACCCAATATTTCTTTAAATCCTTGGGCATTTTCATATGTTCCCATCTAAAAAGATGGAAATACATAACCTGGAAGGATGCAAACACAGGGTTGATCCTAATTAACCGAGAAAGAAGTGCTAACCGGACTTGCCTGGTATGTTAGGGGTCCTCTGGTATCACCCACACATTCTACATTAAACAGAGCCCTGAAAAAAGCTTCATCAGGACCACTCAAATCAAAAATCTGATTTAGGTCTTCTGAAGAAATCTCTTTCAGGCTGTGAGCTACAAGTACTTTTTCCATTTTCTTGATTGAATTCCTTATGTTTAGAACAAGAAAGAAAACATGTGCAGACAGTGAGGAAATACCAGGCTTTATAGATGGAAGGATGCATTTGGTCCTGTGTTAATAAAATCTTTCCCATGGTGTAAACCAGATTTTTCTCAGTTCACACAGAGGTGATTAAATATTTGAAAGGAATTAAGAATGAACAGAGCTGGTAGTTCAGTAAGATTTGACAAACATCATGTGTGGCATTTAAACCAGTAAGATGTGAAGTGGAGTGCACTGAGCCCAAGAAGGATTTTGAAAGATGAGTGTAGGTGTGCATCATGTCAAAAGCATCTGGAGATGCTCAATGATCATTTGAAATGATTGTTTAATCAAAATCAAGAGGGAACATTTCAAGTAGCCTGTCAAAGGTGACAACCAAACATCCTAGTCAGACACAAGTGGAATACATCGAAAAAACTCATGTTTCGTACACCTGGTAGTATAGAATGAAACTCATAAATATCATCTTCTAGAAAAAATTTGTAACAAAAAGTATTCCCAAGAATATTCTTGTTTTTTTGGGGGAAAAGATTTGAAGTGAAGAGAGTGATATAAAAGCATGAAAAAATCATGCCAAAAAGGGGGGGTTAATTTTTCTGAAATTTACTCAGAGAAAGAAAAGGAGAGAAAGCCGAGAGAAGCCATTTTCTGAAAGAACTTATTTGAGAAACCAATTATTTCTTGTGTATCTTTAAAATTGATCATGTCAAGATGGTTGCAGATGTATAGCCATTGAAAAAACTTTGAGATTGTAAACAAACTTTCCCTTGTTGATCAAATTTTGAAAAACCTTGAGTAATTTGTGTTAATCATGAACTATGTTATGTCTATTGTCATCTTGAGATATCTTCAAATAGTTATCTATGTTCCTATTGCAATATTACATTAGGAATCCCTCTGAAATCACACAAAATCTCATCCTCATGACAGTATTGTGGCATTTGCAATTACATTATGAAGAGAGATTTCATTTCATGATGCAATAAGTGATTTAAATTCACTTTACTTTCATTTCAGTGATACAGATTGTTTGTCAGTTTATGAGTGTATCATAAGCGTGATATAATAGGGACTTCTAAGGTTTAATTAAGTCTTTAACATGAGTTCTTATGTTAAATCCTTGAAGAATGTGTGAAGCCGTGTGTCTTTGAGCTTTCATAGATGCACAATTTTCTAGTTGAAGGTTTGTCTTGACTATTTGAAGCTATTCATCATTTTTCCTTGTGGATTTGTCAACATTTGTTTAAAGTTCTCAAGGATTTGGTATAATCAACTTTATCCTGCTTAACTTCCCAACCATAAAATGCATATCCAGAGATATATCATACATGAACTATCCCTGCTTGCACTGTGTATCCACAAATGATAAAGAAGATCATTGAATTCATCCATCCTTTACTAAAATATGCAAGTGCAATTAGTTTTTATCGTTGCCTTTAGTGACCTAGGCCTTATCTAGAGAACATCTTCATTTTATAAAGTGACAACTTGTGAGAGTTAGGCTATGTTGTATTGGCCATGTTTTCTTGAGGTCTCCTTCAAAATATTGCAAAGGAATAGTCAAATACTGTTAATTCGTTGATGATTTCCATTAATATAGGTCACAAAATGGGTCCTCTCACCTTGGTTGAAGGCACAACCTAAAGTAGTAAGGGTAGGTCAAACTCTTAGCATGGTGATACCCAGTCCTTTCCAAACCAGAGTGATAAAGAGTCATCTAAAATCCATCCCTGGCTACAAAACATCTCCTATTATGATTTTCTTGTCTTTAAGCATCCTGATCAAATTGTGATGCTACTCAGTTTCGAAGGAAGGATCAATTCAGGTACCAACACTATCAACGACCAATAGGCATCTCCTATAGACAAAACATACAAACTCATGTTATTAAACCAAAAAATTAGCATACAAAAATACTTACGATCCACCACTGTTTCTACCATAGGATTAGGGATACCTCCCTCACCCACTCCTCTTGGTAGAAAAACCATAGCACCCGCAAAAACGAGATATAGTAACACCCACTAATGCATTTCCCACCATGATCATTAATCCTCTATACACCCCATGTCATACCCATCTATAGCTACTATCACTAGGTATACCACATCTAGCCCTGGTGGTATCAACTACTATTTCATAGCTCCTAGCCTAGTACCCACCCTCCTAGGGCCCTAACCACTCGTAACCATATGTATGGCTCTGGGGGCACAGCCTAAGCCATACCAAACTTTTGTGATACCCTCTCCACCTGAAATAGCTCCGTCACATCTATAAATTAGCCCTCTAGTAACAAAGTCCTCTGAATACATCAAAAATCTATAAGATCCCTGAGCCATCCCCCATACTCAGGATATGGCCTGCATATAACCGAATCCAACCCCATCCTATCTAGTAGGGATCTAAAACTATTTGTGTCTATCTTCCTACTATATATATCAACCAAACATCAAGAATATATATTTGGCCAAGCCCACTCCCCTCTTGGTCTTGCAATTGGTCTCAATACGGCTATATGTTCATATGCCCATACATGTAGTAGTGTGGTGGCCCGTATACCACCAACATGTTAATCACATGTAAACCAATACAAGTCCCTGTACATGTGGGCCAACATCATTTCCACGTGTATCTCATCCCATCCTCTTATATATCCTAAGATATGTTGTGCATCTTATACAAGATGCTAACATCACCTCCCTCCACTGCTATAAAGGACATTATCACTATTGTGATGAATTTCTGCAATCACGGAACCTTCGAATATAATATCCCATCCAAACTAATATGGGCCTTGGAAGGTACGTAGGCCCCTATAAAATATTGTCTAGCCAAGCATATTTGGTGCTCCATATCCACAACTACACTAACTACTCCTCTCTCTCAAACCACTAGAAATCAGAGTATATGATTTACATCCTCCAGTGTCACCATCATCTCCCCTATAGGCAGCCAAAATGTGCATGTGTCTACACACCATATCTCACATAATTTAGTCAACATGGGCATATTATGGGGCATATCCCCCATCCATGTTATATTCCATAGGATGGAACAATCCATCACATCTCACTCATCATATGATAACCCTAATCCCAACAACATGCTCAAGTGTAGGCCATCGTAGAAATCCCTTGAGTGGATATCCCTCTATACAACACCAAATAACAAAAAACACAATGTTAGAACACGTTACAAATTCAAATACAATTCTTCCACATACTAGAAACACATTTCTTAGAAATATCTACTAAATAAAGTTTTTGTGGAGCAGGGCACCCAGATGTCGGATTTGAGCTCCCCAGAGCAGGACACTAGTGCCTAATTTTGTGTGTTCCAGTACTAGGGGTTACTAGTGCCCTCACCAATCTTGTCCAAGTCCCAAACACCGAGAAAATCACAAGCTACAAATTTTACAAAACTCAACTAAAATGCATAGTGCATCCTACATTTTTGGTAAAAATAATACATTTACCAACTCTGTCGTAGTATGTGACACTATAACAGTTGCCACTCACTCAAACTAACTAGGACATAATGGGCACACTTGAGGCATGTCTACTCACTCGAAACACACTCTCGAACTCACCCAAAATATAAGTGAAGTGATAAGTTCCCTTTTCACTTGACTATTTATAATCACATTTCAAATGGAAACTTTACTATGGTCCATATTTTGTGCTTATTATCGTAACTAATACATGCTACACCATTTCGGTTACATCTTGATAATTTTTACTCCGATTTACAACATGTTGTGGAATTATTTTTATAATTCCACCTACCACTATATAGTACATTTTTAACACACATTATCTATCTTTTCCACAATTTTCTATCCACCGCATCTGCATTTTAACCTCTTTTTGTTACTTTCAGATCATATTTTTTTCTTCTCATCACACCCTCTTTCACTGAAAGGCGGGCATATTATTCAAGGTGCCCCTATAATCCCCCTTACCTTGAAATTAAACCATCAATATCCCCTAAACACATAATTTGGGGGAAACAATCATTGAACATTTCCCAAACATGATCAGATGTTATAACCTATCAATTCCCCCTAATGACCTAACTTGGTGGAAAAAAGTCACTAAACATCCTTTTACGTAACATCTCATCAATTTCTAGAAAAATTCCCATAATGACCTAACTTGGGGTAATTAATGAAAAACCTCTCAATGAGTAACCGATCAAAATAATCAATCAACCGATAAAAATCAATACATTCAAACAAAAATCATATCGTTCAAATCTATAATTGGTCTCATAGATGACTTAACTTGGGAGTTACATTCACCACTTCTTTCCTAGATGACCTAACTTGGGATTTTATTCTATATTCCAAATTTTCTTCTAGATGAACCAACTTGGAAGCCATCTCATTCATTCTACGTTTACTTCCTGATGACCAAACTTGGAATCCATCTCGTTCATTCTACATTGATTCCAGATGACCCAACATGGGATCCATATCATTTTTTATCATGTTCACTTCTAGATGAATTAACTTGTAATCCTTTACACTACGGTGACACCCGTGGAGTGGGGGAAAGGTAGCCTTCCCTTTATCACTCCCATATAGGTCAATTGTTTAATCAAAATCATTTGAATCCAAAAATGACCACATTTTGATCTGAGTTCGTCTACAACAACTAGATCTTGAGGATATAGTTAAAGTATGGAGAATAATACACTTTTCTCCCTACACTCTTCCTCTAGCAATAGGACACCCAAATACTTCAATTATTCCATTCACATAGAAACGTTTTGGTTGGGAATTGATCAATCCCTACCCACCTATTCAACCACATTTGAAATCATCTTATATCGTAATCATCATTTTCATTTTTCATGTTTCATCACAAAACTTACACTTTTTGATATGTTACATGGAGCAACTCACTGATCCATGATTTAACAAGCTTGTACTACATATCTACATGTTCTTCTACAATTTGGTCTTCTATAACTTTTTCTCATGTATGAATCTCTATCTACCCTATTTTACCAAGATTTTCGCCCACAAACATAAAGTTGGGGAAAATGTAGTAAACTAATCACACACTCACTATTACATTAATACCATCGGGTATGTTATTTTATATATGGATATTACGTAATAAAATTATTCACTAGTGACATATCCTTGAGGATTTTTGTTTGTTAGTGAGGTGTCATTGTTGTTTTTATAGTTCAGTCATCATTTTTCTTGCAGTTTTGGGCATCTCTCATGGTGTATCAAGTTTAGTAATTTTCTCAGTTGTCATATTTAAGTCTACTATGGGGCACCCCAATTCATGATTTTAGGCATCCATATCATGATAATTTTTGGTCTTAATTTATTTGTTCAAGGGAAGTCTTAACAGTTACCTTGTGCATTCCCCTAGGTCGTAACTGATAGTTTTGGGTCATGAGTGTCAAAATTTGAAAATGTTATCCCTATATAAACATATCATACTCACAAAATTATGGGAGGATATATCACTATCAAGGGAAGCTATCTACTTAGGAAAGGGACAACATTTGGGCATCTTCTACATCTACATCACACAGTGCATAGGGGGAAAGGGTTTTATTATTTCCATTCCATCCACCATTTTCATTTTACATCTATTTATTTCCCCTTATTATCGTGTCATTGTCACTACAACATCCTAAATATAAAAGTTGTACAAACACATAGAACTATATTATGTCTGAAATGTAGTGCAATGCTCATTCGTTAGGCCACTAGTTTAAAAACTGAGGTCAGTCTGACATAATCATGTGCATTTTTATTTTTTAGGAATTGATGCTTATGATAGGGTTTTATAGGTAGATATTTATACATCATTTACAATGACACAAGTGAAAATATTATGACACTTGTGCAACACTAGAGAAGGTGTTTCAGAGATATTATGACACTTTAAGAGTCAATTTCTTAGCTTTTCTACAGTCTAAAGTGCCTATATTGCAGACTAGGGAACCTCAGGGTGCACCAGTATCATCCAAGGTTCCTCAATATAGTCAAACAGTCATATTATGCGCTTCTTGAGGCCATTCAGTCACATCTTTCCCAGTCTGCTACATTCTAACACACATCGAGGTAAGTTAGCTTGAGGTGAGTACTGTATCCCTCTTATTTTATTTTTTTCCAATATATATTCAAATATTAAAGTACAATACTTAGTTTCTATTTAGATTAACTCTTAAAATAGCAAAAAAAAATCTATTTTCAGTTAATCAGTGTGACATTGCGATGTCAAGTGCTTTGGACAACTTGTTGAAAAAATTAAAATTTGTAGAAAGTGATAACATTGGGAAACAATGAACAAGTGAATAATGCAATCGGTAAAACTAATAAATTGTGTTACACTTATGAAAAAACACAAGAGAACATGTTCAAAATTATTATCAAACTAAGATTTGAATCCACCATGGATTGAAATGGTTAAACAATGAAATATTATGAGCTTTAAAACTAAGAAAAATTATAAATAAAAAAGATGAATTGAGGAATAAAATAAAGAGAAACGCCAATCTTCACAGCACATTGAGAAATTTAGAAAAATTTAAAATCTGTTTGAATTTCTTAAGGTCATATTTTAAGTGACTAAGTTGTGTCACTAAATTGAATTGTTGTTGAATTTCATAGTTTTTTATCCCTATTACTACCTTAGTTTTATGTTGCATCAAGGACGATGCTCTTATAAAGGGAGGGAGATATAGTTCCCTCACGTATCTCCATTGGAATAGAATACAAAGTTATATCCTCACATAACATTCACACTATTTCACCATATCAACAAACACAATCTGACAAATCTTACCTTTACAAATGACCAAACAGTCAGTGCTAATATGGGATCCTTGGATAGAGTGAGGACGGTTATCACTTATCAAAGAATAAGGTAAGTCATATTTTGAGCCTAATGACATATCCTTTGGCAAGTTTTGAAATCCATTCTCTGTCTTTCTCATGCCTCCCCTATTGTGATCTCTTCTCCAAATGATTTTATTATAGCTTTACATAAATATATATGTATGTTAGTGCATTGATAATAAGTGCCAAAGTGACAACATTTAATTCATAAATCCTTAACCAACATGAGCATCCTCCCTATTGTTGGTAATAATAACTTAGTAACTTGTCCTAGTCAACCATGAGACGATTGGTAAAAGGAAGAGGAAAATAAATAAATAAATAAATAAAAATAGACCTTTCTAACTTATTCTTAGGCTTCACTTCCTGGGGAATTCAAGACATAGATTGTGTGGTCATACATCAAGGTGTAAGGAGAAGGATTTCAATAGACATTGCAGAATCCTTTGTTCCTGTTACACACATATGAGAATGGGAGAGTTTTGATAGGGGACACAAAGTTTTCTTACAAAATTCTTCAAAGTAATTATTATTGTTGAAAATCTGTTGTAAGCTATGCACATAAGGGAAATCCAACACAATTGACAAGTTGTAAATAAAAAACCACTCAACCCTTTTTAGCATCCTTATAACTACATCAAAAGTAAAGTTATCTTTATGGCTTCAGGAGCTTAGAGATCTACCAAAACATATTGGATTATATTATTCTCAGATGTTGTAGTTTGGAAGTGCAATGGTATATGCAAGATATGTGAAATCTTATGAAAGGAACGCAAGCTATTTGGAAACTTGTTTGAAAGAAATGTGGTCTCATTGACACTAATTACTGTAGGATGTATACAAAATGAGTTTGTTGAAAAGGAGTAGGGAAAATTTTAGGTATATGTCCTGGGTTCTCTCACCTAACAAACTGTTGAATTGTTTGAAATAATGCATTATAGAGATTTGTTATCAGGGACTATAATGGATGTTGTTTCTACACAAAAATTGGGGTTGTTTAGACACCTTTGACACTCAAGAAGAAGTAGTTGAATTTTGTAAATGAAAACAATACAATATTTACAAAAATTATTCCATCATGTTATAAATGGGAGCTGTGCAAAAGGTTTAAGACTGTCTGCGAGGGAATTTGGAGAGATGAATTTTCTAAAAAAAATCATGGCTAGTGCACTGGTAGAGATGTTTGTAAAATGTGCAAGATTAATCAAATCCTGTGAATTGTTAAAATGAATATAAAAACAAAAGGTTTCATGGAATGCTATGCTAGTTGTATATGCAAAAATGGATTTTTAGAAAGGGTATTGGGAACTCACGAGTGAATGAAAGTCACTAGCCTAAAACCAAGCTAAAAAGCCCCATGTTGTTTTCCTCCTGCAAATGTCGAATATGGGTATAGTTTTCCCCTTTTTGCTTGTACTAAAATTTTATTCCTAATTTCCAACATTTTTAAATTAAATTTTGATTGATAAGGAACATAATTTCAATAAATTACCAAATCTTCCCTTTGCGCAAACTAACAAAACATAAAAAAAAAAGAAATATATGATCTCGAAAGTCATGTGCATGGAGCACCACACCCAAATGTACACAATTACATAACTCCTTGCATGAACCCTAGTAACATGGGACAACATGAGAAATCCTAACCAAGTTATTTGAACTCATTTAACACCCTTGTAAGTCAAATTTCTAAGCCCTTTTAGCTTATCATTCACTTGTATTGATGTGGTCATTTTAATAAAATGTGATCGTTTTTAGCTTATGGTTGTTACTTAGTTTGAGGGAAAATATAAACTAATGCCAACAAGATAATTATAACCCACCTTAATTTAAATTAAAATGACTTTGAAAACTAATTTTTTCAATTGGGTTTTGGAGTCCACTGGCTACTGTGCGATAAGAGTTGTTAACATAATTACAATAACTTGCCCCGGACTTGCCCTTGTAACTTGAGATCTTCTCATTGTAATATAATTC
This sequence comes from Taxus chinensis, assembly GCA_019776745.2. NCBI lineage: Eukaryota > Viridiplantae > Streptophyta > Pinopsida > Cupressales > Taxaceae > Taxus > Taxus chinensis. The sequence goes on along the minus strand of CM034157.1, from coordinate 397,526,137 downwards.
CTTTAGACATGATGAATTCTCTATATACGGGGGAGTAAATATGAAAAATCAAACTTCGTGCTTGAATTTAAAATGAGTGTGTTCAAGACACACTTTGTAAGCATTGTTGTTTTTTTTTTCAGTTTTCTCAACTTGTTACTTTAGCTAAAATCTCCTTTTGAGAGTCTTGTTTGACTTCTAGCCATGCATACAACCTCTTAATACGAAAATGCTATGTATAATATTATTTTATGTTTGATCTATTATGAATGGATTTAGAAATATATGGTGTTTTTTCTCTCTCTACCCTCTACTCTCTTTACAAACAATTATGAAAGTTTGGTTGATTTGAAAAGGTAAATGAATTAGAAAATTTAAATTGGTTTAAAATGAAACAAGAATGGACATGAAATAAAAATGGTTACGATATTTTGAATGGAAGATAAAATGTATCTTTACTTTCTTTCTCATATTTACTCTCTCTCTCTCTAGTATTAAAATGTTACGTGCAAATGAAAGTGAAAGTGTGAATACATGAGAAATGAAATTTGTATTCTTCTCCCTCCCTATCTCTTCCTCTTTCTTCTATTTAATTAAAATTTATGTGTAAAAAAATGTTTTTCCTCTTTAATTCTTATGTTTCAAGAATTGTAACTAGAAAAATATGTGGTTTGGATCTAATTTGTTTTAAAGATGACCTACGAATACTAGTAGGAGTGACACATAATAAATGCAAGACCAACTGTAGACACAAAACAATCACACACCCTATTCTCACACAAACAATTTAATAATATTCTCATCTGCATATCTTTTTTCAACTTAATTCATCCATTCGATTAATCAAACTTTTCGTTTCATCATTATGACCTTCCCAAACCTAGGACATTTGCCGCACACCCACTTAATTAATTAACTTATCCCACATATCGTATGGTCACATTAACCTCCTCTTAATTAAATAATTAAATAAATAAATTGGTTAATCCACTCACCCTCACACCTCACCATGTGAACTCATCCTAAATTACTCATTATAACTAAATCTAAATAAGTAACCTTCTAAAAATATTTACCTAACCACCTCTAACTTATCCCTATAACCACTTTTCACTTATCATTAGTTAGGACTAGTTTAAATTAGGTAACCGACTAAATTATCCCTACTCTATCCTAAATAATTATATCCATCTCTAAACCCTCACACTCGAACTTTGTAAATTATCTAGCTATGATTCTCCTAAATCCCCCACATCTAATTTGGAAATACAAGGTTTATAAGTTAGTATCTCACCCTAACTCTAACTACCCAAAAACATCACTAATTCCCACGAATTTTGGCAATCTATAAATACTAGGATTTCTACCTCTCTTTGGGATGATTCACAACCATCTAGATGAACCAAAGAACTATCAATTTTTATCAATCATTCAAGAAAGATTACCATGTTATCATCAACGTCATTTTGTATCTAATCCACCCTTCAAGAATTTTGGAAGTTGTTTGAGGGCTCTTTCATCACCCAAGAAAAACTACAACCAGTTTTTCATCACCACTTCCCATTAAAAGGTTTGTCCCCATCATTTCTATTTTGTTTTCATCCTGAAATAGACTTTTTGTATAATCATCTATTTCTCTTTTATGTTAATCAATTATATTTTCATTTGAGACACTCTAATTATTTATTATTTTAGTGTATTAGCATTTGACAGAATCGCCCACGATTAGCTCAACCACCCATAATTCCTGTGTTTTCTATCCATTTACAAATCAATTTTCATTAGAATTTGTTATTAATATCTACATATTTGTCTGTTAATAATATTTGTGCCAAGTATGGATCTTGTATATGGCCATAGGAGGTACTATTCACCCCATCACCAATATCAAGTCGCTACCAATTGTCCAACACCCCTTGCACTGGGAGAAATATGACCTACTACATGACTTGGAGTTGTGTGTCATACATGTAGCCCCCATTGATCACCTAGAAACCATCTTCACATCTACCTAGAAAATCAAAGAAGCGACTGAGGAATTTTGGGAAGAATATTACAAGGTTCAGAGGATATAAGTTGACCCTACATGGTACGAGTACAACTACGAATGAGGATTCAACATCCTTGAGGATAGTGATACTACATCTGAATCTGACATTGATAGTAACAACAACATTCTAGACTCTGATTATGAATTTTCCCACCAATACAATACTAAGAAGTTGTCTAAATTCTTCATTGAGGACTACATTGAATAACCCGACTACTCTTACTTCACTGAGGACGATGACTTATCTTGTTCAGTGGGCTCTAATTTTTATAAGAACTTAGATTTTGACTTTGGATAATATAATTGTTACTTTTCATCTTATCATTATCAGATGACATATGTAATAATCTAAATAAGTGAAAACATTTGATCACATTTTTTTATCTATCACATATTGTATCCATTTGTCACAAATAAAATCTTAAGTGTTTTTAGAGAAGGTTTACATCCACGTAAGGAAGTATTTTAGCTTATGGGAACTAGCCTTTTACCAAGAAGCCTACCTATCAATTTTAATAATTCCATTTTTGTAGTGTCTTTTATTTACAGGGAGAAGAGCTTAGTTCATTCTTCACAGAGCACAACCAATAAAAAACCAATCACATTCCGCGGGTACCTTAGAAACCTCACCATACTCGAGGTTGAGATATTTTTTCCCTATTGTAATATCAAACCAACCATGAAGGTAAAATTTTCATCAACATTTTTGCATGCTCGTTGGGTAACTTTTCCCTTTCCCTTTTGTTTCATTTCATCAACAACATATTCACTGTTTTCATTGTCTGATAATAACCTGCGATTAGCGTAATCACCTTTGTTTGGGCCAATCACCTGTGTTTTCTCTATGTATGTTTCTGATAGTGTCATAATCTTCTTCTTGCTTTCTATTTTTTATTTTTCTCTAACCTGTTTGTAGGGTACTATTGCTGAAAATTTTCATTTGCTAGATTTGCTGATTTCACGCTTTGGGAAAATTACTAAATTGTAATATATATATATATATATATATATATATATATATATATATGAGTGCTCTCCCATTAATTCCTAAAAACCATATTTGTTTACTTTTGTTTTACATCTTTATCTATCTTCTTTCATTGAAATCAACACTTTATTTTGGATCCTAAAATAAACATTTACGTCCTTCTTGAACCACATAACTTAATTAGGAGGAAATTTTGTTGCATTCACTAATCCTTCCCCCATAGAAAACCAAATCAATACAAAATTAAAAAAAATTCAAAATAAATCCCACCAATGTGAAACTTATTAGGATTTCATCACCCAATAGGGAAATCAATTCATTGTTCTGGTTGAGTATAATATCCTGTATGTCAGTATATTTTAGCTCAGTACCCAAATCCCTTATCCTAGTGAGACCGTGAACTGAAGGGGTAGGCCCCAATATACATGCCTTTACTGGAAGCAATACAGAGTTGGAACTCACATACCTTTTAGTATATTGAGGACTCTTCCCTTAAACAAACCCAAAAACATCCATAGCTTACCATTTTCTATGACCCTCATTAACCATTCTTCACATTTCACTTTTTCATAAATAATCAATATAAATACAAAACAATATCTTGTCTTCTCTTTCTGGTTGTTTATGAATCAATCCAATTAGTTATTTTTCATTTTCTAGGTGTTTTTATGCTTTCTTATCATGGTAATTACTATACAACAAGCTCGTAACCAAAATTTTGAAAACATTCTACTCCGCTACATACATTTCGACAATATGTTCCATTTTATACTCGAACACTTTTAACACCAACACACCAAAAAATCTCGTATTATTAAACAGTCATGTCCAATCCCTATTTTGACACCCAAAAAACTTGGAATGAATCAAGGGTAAACTATTACAATGAAATGGGATGAAAAATATTTCATTACCCACATCAATATCATGGTAAAATCATTCATACATCTAGACCACAAGAAACATAACATCTCTTTTCTTCTAGTCCTCAATCATAATCATTTGAACCTACTTTCTACAATAGGGCACACCATGTCTTTGAATAAATACTAGACTCAAACCCTATTGTCCTTAATACCTATCTAACAGCTAGAAATGTTCAAATGTAACCATTTACACCCCAACTCATTCCATATACTTACAATCTTTCATCTGTCATTGCACATCTCATTGATCAAAATCAAGACCTCGTAGTCCAACAGTTGTACCCATACACTTCAACAAATAAACTTTAAACAATGAGAATTAGTCAACTAGAGATATATTCCAGCTCTACTAACCCCTTTGAAACATCGAATGAACAATATTCCACTAGTAAACCTGAAGCATCTAAGGTCTCTTCATTCCCCATTTATGACCTTCACATGATTTCATCACAAAACACATCTGATCAAAATTCTACATCTTCACCAAGCCCTTCTATAGGTTCCACACCTCCCCTAAGTAGAACCACTACTTCCTTGTCCACTCTATTGGCCTCCTCATAAGTATAAACACTTTCACTAAGTTTTGTGGCCTTTTATACTATTGTATACTCCCAACATGTTATTAGTCATATTCAAAACATCACCATGTCCATCCCTAAAACTACACCATTCAAAAATACTAGTTTCATTGCTAGCACTCACCCTGTTTCACAATACATACCAAAACCTGAACAACCACTAATATCCATGCTACAATTTACACCCATAAAAAACATCCCATAATACAGTATCTTGCAACAAATTATTCTACAGTAGGCATCATCATATGCCACCTCTACTTTTGCTTTCCATTAGTCACTCACATATTCACAACCACTTACTCATACATCAATTCCATTCCACTACTAATACACACAAACCTCACACCCTTCAGCCTCCCAAATAGGTTCCCCATCTCATTAAAACATTCCACAGTAGAACATCCCTTATCATAAAATATCTCTCAATAAAAAATTCCCTATCAATATAATATACCACAGAAAAATGTCCCTCAATACAACATACCTCAACAATATGCCTTTTGGTGACTTTTGGGGCCATCTTCCTGCTAGATGAAGGAGATTAGTAACCTAGAGAAACCATTGGGCATGGATTCTACTATCTAATCATGAAATTGTGATCTTTAGCTTTGAATAACTTCCCCTAAAGTTACTTGAAGGATAATTTCTTGACTCTACTCTGAATCCTGTAAACTACTAAAAGAAGACCAAATCCTTAGAAGAAAAATAAGAGTGTGCACAAGAATTACATGAGCATAAAGAACTATGTACAAATAAATAATTGCACACAAAAAACTTGAAGGAATTAAAATACTCTAATATATACAAAATGGTGTAGAAAATTTAATGGAAGGGTTTGAGATAGATCCCATTTCTTGATATTTGCAACATGCCTCCATCAAGATGAGTTGAATTTAAATAGTTAGCCTCCTTTCATGAACTGATGATGTATGGGCCACTCCAAAGTGCATCAAACTTTGAATGACAACCTGGTTTAGCTCTGTCAGCTTCCCGTTTCAAAACCAAGTCCCCAAATTTGAAAGCTTGAGGCCTGATCTTTCTGTCAAACCATTTATTTGTTGCTTGTTGATGTTGTTCTAGCTTGATCATAAAATTTTTTCTTGATTCTTCAAGATTAAAAAGCTTTGTCATCCTGATTTCTCTCTAGTCTACTACATCTTTAAGCTCCGTCTATTGGAAAAGTGTCAATGAGTTCAAATCCAGTGTCAAAGGAATGGTATCCTTTTTTCCATAGACAAGCTTGTTAGGTGAAGTTCCTAATAATTTTTTAATTGTGATTCTATCTGCTCAGAGCACGTGGAAGAAATTTTTATGCCACTTATTTTGGCTATATTCATTGTGCATTTTATGATCCTGATCAGGTTCTTATTTGTTGACTCTGCTAGATGGTTATATTGAGGGTAATAGTTGGAAGAAATATTAAGATAGATTCCCAAATTTAGAGCCCAATAAGTGATTTTAGTGCTTAGGAAGTCTTTTACATTTTTAGATATAATCATTTGAGGAATGTCAAACCTTGTGACTATATCCACGAGAAAGTCAAGGATGATTGACTTGATTGATTCCTTGAGCATGAAAAATTATGTCCATATGGTGAAGTAGTATATAGTTACTAGCACCCATTTTTTTCCAGCACTTGAAGGTGGATTGATCATTCCTAATTCCTATGAAGTCGAGACCCAATTGTCTAAAATCCTGACCCACTTGGATTGGTCAGAGGGGAAGCACTGTCAGTCTCTTCTTTCCTGCAAAGAAAGCACATTCCTTGAATTTTGTGACCCACTTGTGTGTATCTATAAGTAGAGTAGTCCAAAAGATACATGTCATTATTATCTTTATTTCTCTAGGCTTGGCTGGAGAAGTGTCCACAAGAGAACCTGTCGTGAAATTATCCTAACAATTTTTCAATCTGCACACTATTGATAACCCTAACAACATGCCATCAAGATTCTTCGTAAAGAGAATTCCTTAAATAAAAACATAAGGGATGCATTGTAACCTCAGATGACTTATCTTTTCCTTGTTTAAGCCAAGAGTGTATGTGCCCTTAGAAAGGAATGTGATCATATCCTTCATCAGGTCATGCATGTTAGGGTCTATATTCTGCTAAATTTCTATGCGCGAGATAGCTTCATCAAGAAATAATGTAGTCACATATTAATTATTTTCATCCTCAACAAGCTATTTACAGAGTGTGCTACCTCTTACTAGCTTTGTGTCTTTGATAGTCACATCATAATCCATTATTTTTGTCACCCATCATGTTCTCTTTGCATTAATTTCTACCTTGGTGATGAAGTATCTAACAAAAGAGTGGGAGACTAACACCTTGATATTATTTATGGTGAGCATAATTTTGAATTTCTTGAGTGCACGCATGATGGCGCATAAATTTTTCTCCATGTGAATTTATTTTAAATTATAATCCTTCAGCCTATGGCTGAAGAAATCCATTGTTTATTCTAGACCTTGTTCATTTTTTTGTGTTAGGACAACAACAACACTTACATAAGTGCCATAAGCATAAAGGATAAAATTCTTTGAGTAATATGGGTTGATGAATGTTGACATGCAAGAAATATTTTACTTGATTTTTTTGAAGATTTCCTTTCCTTCTTTTGTCCATTTGAAATTTATGTCCTTCTTGAAAATCAGGGTGATGGGCTGAACTAGTCCTACAAAGTTAAGAATAAAATGTCCAATAAAATTGATCTTACCGAGGAAGGACTACAAGTCCTTTTTGTGTGCTAGTGGGGAAAGAGATAGGATGGATGAAATGTGCTTATAATGAATTATGATGACATCCTTTAAAACAACATGGCCTAAGAGCTTACCTTATGCCACTGCAATATTACACTTCTTGGGGTTAAGGGATACCCCAAATTTTCTACATCTCTCAAAGCTTTCTCCAGGTGTGCCATATGATCCGCACTTTTCTTTGAGAATATAGTGATGTAATCTAAGTAGACCAAGATAAACTCATTAATGTAACATGTTATCCAAATAAATCTCCTAGTTATTTTGGTAACTTACATTTTATTTCTCTAAGCTATTCATCACAAGGTTGCGCGCACTCAAGTTCACTTGGCATGTTCCCTTGGTTGCAATTCCTAGAGTGCCTCCCTTCTTCTCCTCGTACGCCCTTACGTGATTTCCCTTTTCCCATTTTTCACATTTTCCTTTTCCTCTTTGTTCCACTATAATCTTGTGCACATATTCTTTGCCTCCACCTTGTTCTTAGCATCTATTCACCCTGCTCATGTGCCTCGCACTTGATTTAATCAGCTAAAGTCTCTAGTCCTCTCACGTGCCCCACACAGTATCTTGTAATAGTTATGCCTTGACCATGCATTATCACTTCTATTTTTCTTCATTTACATATGCGTGTCATGCACACCTTTCTTCTACCTTCTTCTCATTCCCCTTCTTCCACATGCATGCCTTTGCACCCTCCTTTTCACCTTTCTATGTTAGGACATCCTCTAACATAATTGAGTGTGTCACACAAAACCAATGAAAGTGCACTAACAGAGAATTGAATCCTTGCAAAAAATAAATGATTGAGATGTGGTTGAATAGATAAAACATTTGCATAGTTATCCATGCTTTCAACAAATCCACACATGCCACATGTTTTGCATGCACAAACAACTCTAAAATTTTTCTAACAACCATATCTCCTACTTGTTGTCACCAAATCACTGCACCCCCCGAATGGCCTGGGAATGAATCGTGACATTTGGTGTCATTGGGACACATGGGATCACCTCTCAAGCTGTGGGACTTGAACTTGAGGTGAACCTCTAGAGAAGGTAAGCTTCCTCTTCCTAAACTAAACACAACTCTACTTCTAGTGCAGGAAAAATGGATAACTAGTCCTATACTAACATTTCTAGGGATTAGGGAAAGAGAATTTGCAAGGAAATGAAACCTATAATAGAAGTGGTGATGCACCAAATTAAGAGATGTTTAACATCTATAAGGGTTAATGTGGGAGGTATTCTTGCATCACTAACCACCTTCACCTATCTTGATTAGAAAGGGTATAAAATACCGCAAACCAAGGTAGACATTCCTCTGTTAAACTCGAGTGTATGTAAGGGTAGATAAAATCATATACAACACAATTGATTTATCAAAAGTAAACCACACATGCAGATATCAACATTTATTTCTACGAGTAGGGATAACAACGATATAAAAATTAATGTAGAAGGAAAACAAAGTCTTCACAACTGACATAAAATATAGTAGTACTATTCCTTCACAGCATGAAATAGACCACCTGAAATAAAGGTAAGTTAATCACTATCACTAAGGAATTATAAATCCACAAAGTAAATGCTAATTAACATTCAACACAATAAATCATATTTTTTAACAGCAAGGTGTAACTCTGAATATAATCAAAAGGTTTCTTGGAATCTCATAATCACTCTTCCAAGCTTGAAGAGCACTCTTCTCAAAATAATCTCCCAAAAATAATATTTTAAACAATGGAAGCATTCCACTATTTATAAGTTCCTAGGTTGAGCCATTATAGTTGCGCCCTTAACTAACATTTAACTAAAAATAGAAATGTCATTAATATTAAGGGAACAGGCTCCCATAAAAATAGAAAAATTGTTGAAAGGGTTTGACTCGGTCAACCCTACAACTTTGACCAATCCTAGAGCTTGAACCTGTCCTTTCATGGCCACTCAGCTTTGGCTTGATTCATCTACATCTCCTTTACCTACAAGTTTCTGTCGTCCTTCCTCCCATACAGCCATTCAGTGTCTGTACTCGAAGAAGTGCTTGATAACCCCCTGAGTTTCTTCATCTCTAGGCCCACATGCATAGTGATTCACTACATTTGTTGTCTCGATCTCTTTTGTGATCCTGGCTGGAAACCTTCAAAGTTTATTTGTAACTTTCTTTAGTCTCACTATGAAATTTTGACATAAGACCAGTCGGTCAATGGAGTCACTATTGAAAGTCTTGGTGACATCATCTTCCCGCTTCACCAAATATTTGAAATTTTCCTTAATCTGATCCTCAGGAAGAGCATCAATATTTTCATTGAAGAATTTGCAATTGGCATTGTCAAACTCCTCTAAGATGTCATTCAGGGCATCTATAATCTCCACTCATTTCTCCTCCAATTTCTTAATCAGATCTTGTAATACTTGACACCGAAATTCCATGGCCTTTTGATATTCAAACAATTTAGAGGCATCATCAATCACCTCTTCTTGAAGAAGCAAGTCAGAATCCTCTTCTCTAATGTCACTCCATGTTGCCAAAGTTAAATTTAAATTATTATTATCCTCAGAGAAGGATTCATCCATCTTAGAAATGGTGGTTTTTGTAACCTGTAAATCATTATATATCTCAACTGCTTCCTTGATCAAAGGATTAGCTTCCTGCAGAATTCTCTCCATCCATCCACTCATTGATCTCCCTTTCTAGCCTAGCTTCTCAAGCTCATGATAAGAAATATCATCAATTGTAGATGAAATTTTCATAGCCGTAGTAGTTGAGACTTCAATGGATGGAGTGGGTTGGGTTACTTTACACATTAGTGCAGTGAGCTTCTCAACCTTGGCCTTGAGCTCATCCTTGGTGGCCTTGTCTTTGTCATATTTCTCCAAAAGGGCCCCAAGAGAAGTGTGTACATCTTTCTTGGATCCTTCATGAGTAGCCTTCCCCAATGAGAATTTTGATATCTGGTAATCTACTTGTTGTGATTTTTTCTTTAGTTTTACCCTTAATGGGGGTGGTCACCTCTATCACATGCTCTCTAGATGAATTAAACGTTAGACTTGATACGGTTCTCAATCTTTTGGCCTTTCTCTTAGGCATAGACTCCAATATATTGATATCTATAACATCTTCTAGAGGAACCTTTTTCTTTTGCTTGGGAGTTTGTCTAAACAACCATTCTGGTATGGCTAGAGTTGAAGAAGATGGAATGGTAGATTCAGTACCTGAAACATCAATTAGAGAAATATAACTAGAAATATCAGCTGGTATTTGAGTAGAGGTAGAAATTATGGAAGGCGTGGATGTAAGGACAACCATAGGAATTGAAAGAGAAATGCTGGGGGTTGTGATTTAAGAAAATGGAAGTGTTAAAGGAAGTGAAGAGGAAATGGGTGACCCAATATTTTCCCCAGCTAATAGAACTGGAAGTGATGAGAATACATGGGCCATAGAAGGGGATGGGAAAGAAGAAATGATGGTGGAAGTGGAAAGAAATGATATGGGAAGTGATAATGGAGGAAGGAGAAGATCTAATGGATCTTGGATGACACTAGGAGAGTCAATAAATTCAACCACTTCTGTCATAGGCATTGTAGGTGATGTAATCTTAGGAGAAACATACTTGGAAAGAGATGAGCCACCAACAACAAATGAAATATTATTTGGAATTGTAGGAGCCCTTTGATTTGACCTATTTCCCTTTATTAGTTTTGGTTCGTTTATTGCTTGTGTAGCCCCTGTATTTGTAGGTTGATTTTCCCCTTTGGGTGAGATTTCCAAGGTGGTCAACCAACTAAAATTCCTCTTTAAAATGGGTCCTTCTCTCTCCTTGGTATTGCTGCATTCTTCCACATACCAATCAATCCATTGCAGCGGTTGATTGGAAACATTATCATTATTGTATGATGAATCCTGGACCTCATCATTATCTTGCATGTCCTTTGGCTCATCAGCAAAACCAAACTGATGAAATTTGTCAAGGGTTAATCTTTCATAATTTGTTTTTTGTACGATGTATTCATCCTAAAAATGAATCTAGATATCTTCTAATTGGGGTACGTGAGCATTGGACTAACCTGTCTCCCCAAACATACCCCAATAATAAAAATTAGTCTATGGATGAAAGGTCCACAGGGTTACCTTGACCATTTATGCATCAATATTTTTTTCCTTGTGAATATTTGGGCAAGAATACCTACCAATCAAAATAGGGAAATGCATTCCCACTTTGTGACACTTGTTTTAGATTCAATGATAATCCAACAACTTCCGAACTAATTCTAATAGAATCCATTTATCAGTGGGACACCTCGTAAATTTTCTTGGGGAACCTATGAAACTCGGAATCTGGATGTAGGTGAATGTAGGAAACTTGTAGTAGATTGCTCCTCATTCTCACACTTCTTGGAAAGCCTAATGGGAAACCCTCTAATTGTATAGTTTTTTGTCAAAATGATAGAGGATGACAGTGAAGAAAGCGTTGTTGAATCTTCAAAAATTCCTGCTTCCCTCATCTAGAGTGACTTGGGGATAAAAATCATATATTTAGGAGGTTCTGTGAACACCCCTAGTATTAAAACCCTTAAAATTTCCCATAATAGTAGTCGCATATACCAAGAAATATGTCATGTAGAAGGTCTTTTTTTCTGACACTCTACCCAACTGATAGCTAATGGTGCTACTAATATGCTCTCCCAATCGGATAAACTCATCATTTTTCTTGATAGTTGTTATGTAAAAAAACATCCATTCTTGGAATTCCTTTGCAGAAGGAAGACCTAAAACTCTTCTTAACAACACAATAAGATTGTTAACTTCCTGAATAAAATCCGATTGATGTATAGTTTTGGGTAATTTGGCAAAATTCGTAGCCAGATAGGATTTCATCATAACCTTTGAGCATACTTCCTCTTTCTTATCCCAATGTTCCAATGCTATTTCTAGTGAAATTGTGGCGTAATCTTGAATGTCAGGAAGTTTAATCAGATCCTCAAAGAAATCTGGGTCCAAATGGATTATTACCACCTTATCATAACTATCCCTAACTGACATGGAGTCTTCGTTGAATTGGGCTACTGTAGCTAAGACAAATTTTGGGTAATTCATAGATGTGGGAAAATTGGTGGCAAGGGAAATCCCACTGTTGTAGATGGCCTGCATCCATGGTTTTTTGTTTTTAGCCTTTAATATTTCCAAGAAATTGGGAAGATTAATTTTTCCTAGATCAGTGTCTCCAATATTTCCTAAGTCATAGGAGAGGCAGGATTGGGGAGTAACACCAAGAAATGAGTATTTCATCTTCTCTTTTGTCTTTAAAGTGGAAACAGACATCAAACCATGTGTTTCAGAAGCTGAATTTGTAGAAATTCTGAAAATCTAAAAGGAAACCTCTAAAATTCCAAACCGAAAAAGTTCCAAAATAAATCACCGAATTGAAATCCCTGAAAATTTTCTCCGAAGGAGTTTCCTAAACTAAAATATCCAAAACCAATAGTTCCAAAGGAAATATCTGAAACCAATTTTTCTAAAAAGAGATTTTCCGCAAGAGTTTCTTGAATTCGGAGGTTCCAAAAACCTGAAAGCAAAAAACCTCTAAAATTATAAACTGAAAAAGTTCCAAAAGAAATTTCCAAAACTAAGATCTTTGAAGGAAAATTCCTGAAAAAATTTCCCACTTAATGAACTTCCAAAGGAATTCCTCAAAGGAATTTTCTGAATGAGTCTCTCCAAACAATTCTGAGGAATTTATAAATTGATGTTAAATTATAAAAGTTGGAACATGAGAAATGACAAAAAGTATGGGAGGCCTATGAGGATCCTTTTAACAACTTCAAATACCTAGAGAAAACTCAAAAAGTGAAACATCGTGAACCAAAGGAGTGATATCATAAAAATGCAGAGGGAAACCAAAAGGAAAACAAAAATTAGAAGGAAACAAAGGAAAAAGACCTAAAACCAAAAGAATATAAACAAAGAACCATACCTTAAAAAAGATGTTGCAAAGTACAAGAATGGAATGTCAAAGCAAATGTGTTTGGAAAAAGTTACAAGTAAAAATCTAAGTTTAAATAGAAATCTTGATATTAATGGTAAAAATCCGATATGTACGGAGATAGGTGAAAATTCATTGTGAGCAGAATCTCTGAAGGTTCGAAACCCAAAAGCCTAAAATTCTAAAAATTTGGGATTTTCGACTTTGGGGATTGGGAGGCAAAAAGACAAATTGACGATGGAAAATTTTGAAACCCGAAAACCCAAAACTTTGAAAATTCAGACTTTCAAACATTTAAAATTTGGAAAAATTTAAGTGAAAATCCTAAAAATGACTCAGAGAACTCCAAAAACCTAAAACCCAAAAACCGAAAAATCAGGTTTTCAGACATTTAGACTTCAGAAAGTCTGAGCAGGATTTTAAAAAAAAGAGCAGAAAGTCCCGAAACCTAAAAGTCTGAAAATTAAAACTTTTAGAGTTTCAAACTTTGGAAAATTTCAAATGAAATTCTGAATTTGAGCTAAAAAACTCCGAAAGAGGAAAAAACTCCGAAGTTTGAAAATTTCAAATTTCAAATTCACGGCCTTAGCAAAAAATTTGATGTGCGAGGATTTCTTTAAAAACATTGGTCTTAAACATAGCTTTCTTCCAGGTAACTTAAATGGTTAACACTACTATAGAGCTCTGATTGGCATGCACATAGTCTGAAATGATAGTTGGTGATGTAGGCTATAGTGCTAGACATTCAAATTCAAATTCTTGGCAGATGTAGTAGTTGAGAAATGGGAAAACATCTTTCTAAACATTGATAAGAAAATTTAATTTCTCCAACCACCTAATTTTATCTGATTTGTCATATTTCCTTCTTCAACATGCCAAACAAACTTGTGGAAGCATAGTTTATAGATTTCTAGGTGGCTTTGTAGGAATTGAATGCTTCTTATTGGTGGTTATATTTCAAAATCAGGTTTTCCCTCCCTCTTCTCTTCTTCTTCCATGAATTTATCTATAAATGTAAGACTTGGGCTCATTTAATATGTTGGATACTCTATATCCTTACGCACTTTGCTAAGGAATTCATATTTTTTGTATTTTGAGTTGCAGACCTCTAGATATGGCTCTTGCATGTGGATATCGACCTCTTTCAACATTATAACATCTTTGTGCATTTTTGTAAGTAATAGAAGCATCTTTTTGTGACTATTTCTATCCTAACGTGTTTGTATTCCTTCTTCTTACATTTTCTTTTGCATTACGTGCTAGTTATGCCATTCTACATCCCTTGTAGCTCTTTATTTGGTTGTGTTCTATGAGACTGATCTAGTAAATACATTTTAAGTTGTGCTACACATGCCTAGCCTTCTTTCATGTATTTCTCTCCATTTTCACTCAAAAAATATATTGTTCATCCCTCTTTTCTAGTGCTATCACCTTTTAGTGTAGTTTCCTTTCTTATTATCCTTCTATCCCTAGTCCTTTGGCATTATTAGCTTAGTTTTCCCTTTTAATACTCTAGGAATAGTGGTAGGAGTAGAAATAGATAGGAGTACCTACCTTCTCATGATATCTATCTCAAGTGTGCAAGGTCCCACAACTTGGAGATGGTTCCATTACGATATCAAATGACTCGATTATTCTAGATCAGAGATGCATGTGCAAGTTTTGAAGACCAACAATTTCTGGCACGCCCGGTAGGATGAAGCATTGAAATCTTAAATTTCATATTGCTAAGTTTTGGTGTATGGACTTAGTATTTTAGCCTTTGGAGGATCATTTCAACACATCTGGCAACTCCCAAACATTTCCAGATCTCTATTTTAGTAGACTTGAGCACCTTTCATGAGAAGAGTGTATACAAGAAAAAGTACAACAACTGAAGATTCTTTCAAGTACCTTCAACTATCCCCAAGAAGAGTTTGTTCTAGAAATCCTGTGCATATATATCCATCTCCAGTGTACTGTGTCCATTCAAATCCTCCTCAAAATAGATAACCAACATACCCTGCAATGGCGGATCAACCACCTCCTCCACTGAGGAAAATTTCTAACATCACTGGAGGAAGTCCCTTGGTTCTGGTTATTCAATATGCTATGCTAAATGGAGTGTTGAAAACTATCCCATACTTTACTAGTGATAATCAAGTCACCCATTAGGAGCATATCTAGGATTATAGAGAACGTATGCTCATTATACCTGATCACACATGATGATGTAGCAGTTAGGCTATTTGTAGCCTCTTTTAAAGGTAAAGTGCTTCAATGGTACCAAGGCTTAAGACTTTGATCTATTACCACCTAGGATGAGTTTGGAAAAACTCTTTGTAATTATTTTGAAGACAAGTCAAATCACCTATCTTAGGTGCAGCAACTAACAACAACAAGGAGGGTGCCCAACGATCAGATGACTAATTTCAACATCATATTTTAGAAGACTTGGGACACAATCCCTCTTGTGGTAAGACATATAGCCAAACATGCTTTTATATATTATCTTAAGGCATTGAACATTAATATCTCAGTCACAATTCAATCCATGGGAGGTTGGACTTTACCAACTACTTATAATATTGTAATAATGGTACAAAATAGCATTATTTAGGTGGGAAAGATATCTCCTAGACCACATATGCCCTTGTTCCCAAAAATTTCACAAGTACCTCAACCTTCTTTGGGCCCTATTCCTATTCTTGATTAAAGCATGTAACTAGTTGCATCTACATCCTACTCCCAATGTAGACAAAGTAAGATGAAGAATTGAAGGCCCTGATTAGAACTTTGTCAAACAAAGTCATATCGTTAGAAAAAAAAATAGGGACAATCCTATAGAGGAAATTCTAATTAGGTACATATCCAAAGCAATCAGCCTTAGTAGAATCAATATGGACACTAGAGATATGTACCCAACCAGTAGAATGATAGATGACATGATAGTGCACATTTTCCCTTACAAGTTGTTTCTTCCACACCCTCTCTTCCAGTACCAAGTGTAATCCAGGAACTTGTTCCAGTTCAAAACAATTTGGCATAAGAGTCAGAATGGTGCTTCCCTTGCAACATTCCTCATAGTCAGTATCATTGTGCTAATGTTGCGCACACCCAAGCCTACATGATCTGGAATGCTTCAACCTGTGAGTCTTTTAAAAATTCCCCTGAAGCAGAAAGTGAAGGAAGGTTGAAAGCTCTTCCAGAGGCCAATTTGATGTTATTTGGCACTGATGACTTCTATGAAATCAACCAAACATTAGATGATAAAAGTAGACTGCGCACACAAGTTGTGGACAACAAAAGTTACAATAAGATAATACTAGAGTTAGGTGCATAGGTCATAATTCCAAAAACAAAATCTGACCCTTAGAAGCAGAAAGATGCAACCAAGTCATCCAGTAGTAAAGGAACTCAAATACCTATTCTTGAGGATCCGTGTAAGGATATTTCTGAAGTAGCATGCACCCCTCCTTTGGTAGGTCAAGCCTCTGCACTAGCTAAAGTGCTTTCCCCTACACCCGAGAAACCAAGTAAGGATGTTTTTTTCTCAAATGCACAAGTTAGTGGGTTTTTCATTCAATATTGTGAACCAGATGAAGAATAAAAATATAAAGGTCACAATGTGGGATTCCTTGACCATTTTATCTAAACACAATATGTTGCATGAAGATCTCACAAAAATATCGTGCACTGATCCAACTATGCATAAGCCACATTCTTCTATCAATATCAGCTAAAAAGAGGAGAAGAAAGTAAGTAAAGTTGTTAGAACCCCACCCTTCAATATGTCTTTGATCATAGGTAAACACCTTGTCCATAACTACATGATTAACTCAGGCGTTAGTACTTCTGTCATGTCTAATAAGATTGTGGATGTCCCCGATCAAAAGGAGTCCTACAACTTGATGGTTCAATTATCACTAATTTAGGAGTCATTAAGGACCTTGAGTTAACCCTTCATGCATGTCCAAGTCTAAAAATTACTCAAGATGTGTCAATCATTGACCTACCTCCTTTGTTTGCATTATGTTTGTCAATAGATTTCACTACTAAAGTGGATGGTTATTTGTCTTTTGATTGGTCTCATATGTTACTCAAGATAAGGTATGGTACCTAGTTTACCATACAAGATGAGCCCATATTTTCCTATCATGTAGAGTCATATGTCCCATCGCTTCTCCAAGCCAAATGTCTAATTCAAGAAGAAAAAGTTTCAGTTTTGAAGACAAGCCTCATCCACCCTCTATTCCTGATCTAGTACTTGATTAGTGGGTGGAGAGGCACCATAAATTTGATCCATATGCTGAATAACTAGAAGCTTATGAAACTAGAGTTGGTACTTACTGCATTCTTGAAGAATAAGTTGTGAGGTCGTGTACACTCAAGAAAGACCAAGTTGAACTTTGTCTATGGAAGCTATACTTTGATGGATCTAGAAGAAAAAATGGTGTGGGAGCAGGTGTGGTTCTCATTTTCCCTAAGGATGAGAACAACTTCTTCATGCATAGGATGTAGATTGCATGCTCTAATAATGTGCAAGAATATGAGGCATTGTTATATGGTCTACTTATTACTTAAAAGAAGAATATTAAGAAGTTGCATATATTTGGATACACATAATTGGTTATCCATCAAGTCACCAACAAGTACCAGGAAATGAATAATATTTTAAAATCTTCTAAGAACAGATTTTGGGACCTCCTTGAGATATTTGATGCAATAAATTTGTAGGTGGTGCCATGTAAAATGAATAGGGAAGTTGACCAGATGGTTACGCTTGGTTTGTAGTTATCTCCTACTGAGGTATTTATCAAAGGAAAGACTCAGCGCATTAAGATGGTGATCAAACCATCTATTCTAGACAACAACACCAGCTGGCAAGTGTTTAACAGTGACGTGCATATCATCCAGTTCATCCAAAACAAAGCTGATTTCTCATCAAGCATGCAAGTTGACTTACATGACAACTATGGTGACCAAATAATATAGCTGAAGATAAAAAAGTTACCTAAAGAATTGGTCACCTTAGAGAATAATTATCCTTAATGATGATTTCGAGGGTAAATAAAATTAGATGCGCACCATGTAAGAAGACTGCTCTCTAGTCACTATTGCATGTGGAAAGGAGTTACTTCTTAGTAAGACTTGCACACATGAGGAAAAGAAAGCCTTCATATATCTCTGTCAAAAATATAGTGATATCTTCTCATGGGAGTATGAATAACTCAAAGGTTTTGATCCTAGTGTTGGTCAACACTCCATTGACCTTGATCCTAACATCAAGCCCATCAGACAAAAGAAGTGACTTGTTAATATAAAGATATATCCCATCATGAGGAAGGAATTATCCAAACTCATTGAGGAAAAAATTAATTTTCCCATCAAGTACTCTACCTAGGTCATAAATCTAGTTCTAGTATGTAAGAAGAACAGTGAAATCATACTTTATGTTGATTTTAGAGATTTGAACAAGGAATCTCTAAAGGATCATTGTCCTTTTCCTTCAATGGAACAGATTTTATAGATTATGGCTGGGGCACACAGGTTCTCAATGTTAGATGAGTATTCAAGTTTCAATCAGATCTTGGTCAAGAAAAAGAATCAATTAAAAACAATGTTTATAACCAAGTAGGGAACATATACATATCATAAAACTCCCTTTGGTCTGTCAAATGCAAGCATCACATTCCAGAGTGATATAGACATTGCCATCAAAGGTTACATAAACAAGTTCATCTTTATTTACCTTAATGACATAACAATATTCTCATAGAAAAGTGTGGATCACATGGCACACCTAGAGAAAGTATTTGAGAGATGTAGAAAATTTGGGGTGTCTCACAATCCTAAGAAGAGTAATTGTGTAGTCACGTAGGGAAAGATTTTGGGCCATGTGGTTTCAAAGGATGACATTGCAGTTGATCTTGAACGTGTTTCAGCCATCATATTTTCGGCACACAAGAAGGCCTCAGAGTCCTTCCTCAGTAAGATAAATTTAATTAGGTTCTTTGTTCCTAACTTCATAGGAATTTTAAGACCAATCACCCTGATTCCCAAGAATGACATGGTGTTCATATGGATAGAAAAAGGAAGATAAATATTCAACAAGATCAAGAAAGAAATTTCTTACACACCAACACTCATCAACCCAGATTATTCCAAGTATTTCATCCTTTATGCCTATGGTACTGTTGTGAGTGTTGTTGTTTTCCAAACACAAGAAAGTGAAAAAGGTCTCAAACAACCAGTGGCTTTCTTCAACCAAATGCTAAAGGATTATGAATTAAAATATAGTCACACAGAGAAGTAGATATTTTCCATCATGTGTGTGATCAAGAAATTTAAAATTATGTTTGCCAAAAATCATATTAAGGTGCTAGTCTCCCACTCTTCTATCAGAAACTTCATCATGCAAGAAAAAATAAGAAAAAGAGAGAGCACAATGGGTGACAAAAATCACAGAATTTGATGTGACTATCAAAGCCACAAATCTAGTAAGAGGTAGCATGCTCTATAGGCAACATGAAGAGGATGTACAAAATGAATCTAAGACTTCATTATTTCTATATGAGGACATCCCATACACAGAACTTGAGTAAACTATAGATCCTTATGCATGTGATAGGATGAAGGACATGATCACACTCCTTTCTGAGGGTGCATACCATCCCAGCTTAAACAATGAAAATAGAATACATATGAGGTTATAATCTATCCCTTATTTTTAGATTTATGGACTTATCTTCAAGAATAACCTTGATGGCGTGTTGTTAAGATGTATTAATGGAGCGCAGACTGAAAAAGGTGTTAGCATAATTTCATGATGGATTATTTGGTGGACACTTCTCTTCCAAAACTACAACAATGAAGATTATAATGACATGTATATTTTGGCCTATTTTTTTTGAATATGCAAACAAGTGGGTCAAAAAATGCAAGGAATGTGCATTCTTTGCAAGAGAGAAAATATTGGAAGCACTTTCCCTCCGACCAATCCAAGTGGTTCAGCCTGTTGCATAATGGGGTCTCGACTTCATTGGCATGATCAATCCACCTTGAAGTGATGGACACAAATGGGTGTTGACAACTACTTATTACTTCACTGGATGAACATAAATTTTCACACTCAAGGAATTAACCAAGTTAGTCATCCTTGAATTTCTCGAATGTGTAATCATAAAGTTTGGAGTTCCTCAAACCATTATCTTTGATCATGCAAAATCCTTCCTTGGGACCAAAATCACTGATTGGGATCTAAATCTTGGAATTTATCTAAAAGCCTCTTCTAACTATTACCCCCAAGGAAATGGTGTGGTAGAGTCAACAAACAAGAACCTGATCAGGATCATGAAATGAAAAATCAACATCAGCCAAAGAAAGTGGCATACAAAGGTTTCACGCGTGCTCTGGGTAGATAAAATCACAGTTAAAAAGGTAATAGGGACTTCACCTTAAAAGCTTGTCTATGGAAAGAAGGCTACCCTTCCTTTAATGCTTGAGTTGAACTCATTGGTACTTACCGAGAATATGAAATTCAAGGGCACAGACCAAAGAGAAATCAAAATGAAATAGTTGTTTAATCTTGAAGAGTTAAGGAACTCTGCCATGATCAAGCTAGAATAACATCATAAAGAAATAAATAAATGGTTTGAAAAATAGGCTAAGCCTCAAGCTTTCAATGTTAGGGACTTGGTTTTGAAATGGGATGCTGACAAAGCTAAACCATGGTGACATTCAAAGTTTGATGAAATTTGGAGTGGCCCATACACCATCGGTATGTGCAAGGAGGCTAACTCTTTCAAGTTAACTCGTCTTAATGAACACACGCTGTAAATCCCAATAAATTAGATGTACCTCAAACCTTTCCATTAGGTTTGTTACATCATCCTATATATATTAGAGTAGTTTTAATTCCTCCAAGTGTGTTGTGTGCACATTGTTTTTTTGTACATAGTTCTTTCTTCTTGCGTGCTTCTTACACTCATTCTTCTGTTGCTTCCAAGATGTATATATTCTTTTAGTAGTTGCAAGATTACTAATAGAGTTAAGAAATGATCCTACAAGTTACTTCAAGGGTGGTTCTTCAAAGTTACAAATCATATTTCATTATTATATCATAGACTCCATGCCCAATGGATGCTCTAGGATACTGATATTTTTCATCTAGTAGGCACATGGCCCCGAAATTCACTAAAATTATTATCTAAATAACTCTCCTAGTCATTTGGGAAACTTACATACATATTTTGGCTGTAAGCTATCCATCATTAGGTTTCACATGCTCAAGTTCACTTGGCATGTTACCTTGGTTGTAGTTCCTGGCGTGTCTCCCTTCTTCTCCTCACGTGCCCTTATGTGCTTTCCCTTTTCCCATTTTTTCCATTTTCCTTTTCCTCTTTGTTCAACTTTTACCTTGCACGCATCTTCTGCACATCCATCTTCTTCCTAGAAGCTATTCACCGTACATGTGCACCTCACACTTTCTTTAATCAGCTAAATTCCCTGGCCCTCTCACATACCCCACATATTTTCTTGTAATATTTTTGCCTTGACCATGCATTCTCTCTTCCAGTTTTCGTCATTTACCTACGTGTGCCACACGCACCTTCCTTCTCCCTCCTTCCTGTGACCCTTTTCCATTTTGCATACCTCACTACCCTCATTTACACCTTTCTGCACTAAGACATCCTCTGACATACTTGAGTGTGCCACACACAAGCAATCAAAGCATGCCAACACGACACTGAATCCTTGCAAAAAAATCAATGAGTGACATGTGGTAGAAACCAAAACACATTTACAAAGTTGGCCATCCTTTTAACCAATCCACGTGCACAACATATTTTGCATGCACAATAAACTCTAAAAAACTTCTAACAATGATATCACCTACTACATAGCTATGATTAGCACATACCTAGTCTCAATCGATAGGTGATGATGTAGGCTACAATGCTAGACATTCAAATTCAAGTTCTTGGAAGATCTGGTAGGTGAGAAGTGGTAAAACATATTTTTGAGAATTGATGAGCAAATTTAATTGCTCTAACCACCCAATTTGATCTGATTCACCCTCCTTCCTTCTTCAGGACATGAATCAGACTTGGGGAATTGCATTTGAAATATTTCCATGCATATTTATAGGCATTGAATGGTTCTTGTTGGTGGTTTCATTTAAAATTCAGTTTTTCCCTCCCTCTTCTCTTATTCTTCCATGAATTCATCTATAAATGTAAGAGGTGTGCTCATTTTTTATGTTGGACACTCTGACTCCTTACACACTTTGCTAAGGACTTCATATTTTATGTATTTTGAGCTACATACCTCTAGATCTAGCTCTTGCATGTAGATATAAAGATCTTTCATCATTTTAATAGATATGTGCATTTTTGGAAGTAATAGAAGCATTTTTTTGTGACTATTCTTTGTCCTAACGTATTTTTATTTATTCTTCTTGCATGTTATTTTGCATTGTGTGCTGGTTGTTTCATTCTACATCACTTGAAACTCCTTATTTGGTTGTGTTCCATGATATTGATATGGTAAATACATTTTAAGTTATGCTACATATGCCTGGCATTATTTCACGCATGTCCCTTCATTTTTTCTCAGAAAAGATAGTGTTCATTCCTATTTTCTAGTGCTAACACATTTTAGAATAGTTTCCTTTCATGTTGTACTTTTATCCCTAGTCCCTTGGCATTAATATCTTAGTTCTCCCATTCAGCAGTAGCAGTAGCAGTAGCAATAGAAATAGATAGAGGAACCTGCCTTCTCTAGAGATCTGTCTCAAGCACGCAAGGTCCTACAACTTGAATAAAGTTCCATTGTGATATCAAAATACTCGATTCTTCCATATCTGAGACACAGGTGCAATTTTTAATACCAACATAACCTTTGAAGGAAATTTCCATGGTGCACTGAAATGTTGCGCATCTACTATTATTTACCCTTCAACTCATCATTAAGGATAAAAATTTTCTCTAAGGTGACCATCCCTTTAGGAAACATTTTTTTCGTTAGCTTACTTGGTCACCATAGTTGTCAAGTAAATCATTTTGCATACTTGATGAGAATTCAACTTCATTCTAAATGAACTAGACAATTTGTGTGTGACTGTCAAACACTTATTAACTGGTGTTGTTATCTGGAATGGATGGTATAATCACCATATTAATGTGATGAACTTTGTTTTAAAAAAAAATTCAACAGGAGAGAATTTTGAACCCAACATGGCCATCTGGTCAGCTTCCCTATTCATTTTGCATGGCACCACATGCATATTTAGAGCATAAAATATCTCAAGTAAGTTTGAAAATATGTGCTTATAATCTTTGAGAAGCTTATTATTTTCCTTAAAATTGTTAGTGACTTGGTGGATAATCAATTTTGTGTCCCCAAAGGCCTGTACTTCCTTAATCCTCTTATTTTCAACAATAAACATACCATGCACCAGTGTCTCATGTTCTGCCACATTGTTAGAACATGTAAACTACAACCTGTGCATGAAGAAGAATTTCTCATCCGTAGGGGAAATGAGAACCACTCCTACTCCCATGCCATTTATTCTTCTAGATCCATCAAAGTATAATTTACACAGACTAGGGTTCTCTTCACTTTTCTTGAGCACGTGCAGAACCACAACATTTTGTTCAAGAATGCAGTAAGTACCAAGCCCAATTTCATAAGATTCCAACTCTTCAACATATGGGTCGAATTTAAGGTGCCTCTTTCCCCACTCATCAAGTACTGGATTAGGAATAGAAGGTGGAAGAGGCTGCTCTTCAGAAACTAAAGCTTGTTCTTCTTGGATTAAAAATTTATATTGGAGAGTGGATGGGACATATGACTCTACATAATAGGAAAATATTGGATCAACTTGTATGGTAAAATAGGTACCATACTTTGTCTTGAGTAACATATGATACCACTAAGAAGACAAGTAACCACCCACTTTAGCATTAAAATATCATAACAAACATAAGGAAAACAAAAGGGAAAATCAATGATTGACACATCTTGAGTTATTGTTAGAATTGGAAATACATAGAGGGTTAACTCAAAATCCTTGATTATTCCTAGGATAGTGATATTTGAATTATCAAGTTCTAGGAATCCTTTTGTCAAGGGGATATACTTAGGACCTAATATGTCATCAATTTTCTTAGGCGTGATAAAAGTACTAACACCTGAGTCAATCATATAGTTATGGAAAAGATGATTACCTACACTCAAAGACATATAGAAGGTTGATGTTTTAACAAAATTACTTACTTTCTTATCCCCTTCTTGGAAGATATTAACAGAAGCACGTGTGTTTGTGATGGTAGAATCAGTGTGTGGGATTTGCACTAGATATTCATGTAATATGTCATTCTCAGATGGAACAATTAGGACATCCCACATTGTAACATTTATGTTTGTCTTGTTCATCTGGTCCACAATGCTAAATGGAAAAACCACTGAGTTGCAAATTTGAGGAACAGTAACATCCTTGCATGGTTGCTTGGGTACCAAGGTAGGAACCTTAGTTGGTGAGGAGGATTAATCTACAAAAGGAGGTATATGCACCACTTTCAGAGGAGCCTTGCATAGAACCTTATGTGTAGGAACTTGAGTGCCTTTAGTACTAGATGCCTTAGCTTGTTCATTTTTCTTTTGAGGGTCTATTTGTGTTGTTGGAATTACGACCTACGCACTAGACTTGAGCATTCTCTTCTTATATCTTTTGTTGTCTGTAACATGGGTGAGCAGTCTATTTGTATCCTCTATAGCTTGGTTGATTTCACAGAAGTCCTCAGAGTCAAAGAACATCAAATTTTCCTCTACAAAATATTCTTGCCTTTCTTGGTTATCTACTTCAGGTGTGCTTGTTGAAGGCTCACAGCTGGGAGAATTTTGAATCATGAAGGTTTACGCATGCATAAAATTAGCATAGTAATACTGGCTATGAGGTATATTGCAAGGAAAACACCATTCATAATCCTGCACCATGTTTGTTTGGACTTGACCAATTGCTTGACTTCTACTCAGCACTGGAAGAGGTTTTGTAGGAGGAGTAAATTGTAAAGTTGAGTGCGCATTAGCATGCCATCTACCATTATGTTGGTTTTTTCCATATATTTGATTGTGATACTAAATTTTCCAAGGTTGATTACTATGTCCTTACACCTAATTGGAACTACCTCTGTAGGCTTGTGTCTACTGCTTCTTCAAGTATATGACCTTATTGGATAAGTTTCTAGTCAAAACCTTCAATTCATCATCTTTTGTTTATAGGAGAGTAGGATGTAGATGTAACTAGCTACGCATTCTACATTGGAACTGGAGCAATTGAAGGTTGGGGTGCTGGATACATATCTAGGAACAAGGGTGTAGGAGACCTAGGTGCCAAATTACCTACCTAAATGAGATTATTTTTTACCCTTATTGCAATATTGTATGTATAAGGTAAGGTTATATCTCCCATGGATTGAATCATGAATGAAATGTCACCATTCAAATCCCTTATATAGTACAAGAAAGCATGATGGGATGTAGGCCTTACCACTTGATGAATTTTGTCCCAATTTTTCTAGAATCATATGTTGAAATCAGTTATCTACTCATTGGGTGCTCAATTTTTTATCATCAGTTGCTCCACCAATGATAGTTGATTTGATTTATCTTCAAAGTAATTTAATAGAGCCATTACAAGCTCGTTATAGGTAGCAATAGATGCAGGTCTTAGGAAATGGTACTATTTGAGTGATTTACCCTTGAAAGAGATTGCAAGAAACCTGATAACAACAACATCATTTGTAATCAGATACATAGAGCATACATTAGCCACATATTGAATGTGTTCAACATGGGTGACTTGATTTTCTCCAATGAAGTATGAAATACTCTTAAGCACAACCGCTAGCATATCATGCTAGAAATTGAGATTGAGCGGGCTTTCGCTAGTGAAACTGGAGAAGTTCCTTGGAGGAAGAGGAGGAGGTTATAGCACCATGGTAGGGTACACTTGTCTGATTCTAAGAGGAGTAGAGTGCACGCAATGCACTGGAGATGGGGATGTGCACATGGTATATCTATTGTGTATTCTTCTCAGTGAAAGATGAAGGTATTCAAAAGATCCTTTAGCTACAACACTCTATCTGGTATGCAATCTTCTCATAAAAGGCACTGAGGAATTTAAAATAAGAGATCTGGAAATTTTGGGAGTCACCAGATGTCTTAAAATAAGCCTCCAAAGGATGGAAATACTAAGTCAAAAATTAGAAATATGAAATTTAAGCTTTCACTATTTGTCGCACTCGGCATGCCAGAAACTATTAGTTAATCAAACATGCACCCACATCTCAGATCCGAAAGAGCTGAGTTTTTTAAGAAAATAATGGAACCATCTCCAAGTTATTGGACCTTGTGTGCTTTAGACGGATCTCTGGAGAAGGCTGGTTTCTCTATCTATTTCTACTTCTACTGCTACTCCTAATTCTAAAAGGGGAATCTAAGCTAACAATTCCAAGGGACCAGGGATATAAGAATAACATGAAAGGAAATCTACATCTAAGGAATGTGATAGCACCAGAGAAAGAGGAATGAACACTATCCGTTCTAAGCAGGGAATAAAAGGAAATGCGTGAAAGAAGGCTAGGCACGAGTAGCACAGGTAAGACACGTATTTACCATATCACTTCTCATGGAACACAACTAAATAAAGAATTGCAAGGGACGTATAGATGGACACAACCAACACATGCAACACAAAAGAAAAGGCAAGAAGAAGGAATGATTAAACATTCTTAAGATAGAGAATAGCCATAAAATGATGCTTCTATTACTTCTGGAAATGCACAGAAGCTATTAAAATGGTGAAGGAGGTCGATATCCACATCCACAGAGCCATATCTAGAGGTCTGTAACTCAAAATATAGAAAATATGAAGTCCTTAGCAGACGTGTGTAAGGATATAGATGTGTCCAACCATTAATAATGAGTCCCAACTCTTACATTTATAGATGAATTCATGTAGAATAGAGAAGAGAAGAAGAGAAACCTGAAATTCGAAATACAACCACCAACAATAGGCATTCAATGCCTACAAATCTGCACTTGTAGAATTTGTTGAATTTGTACTTCCCTAAGGTCTGTTTGATGCATGTTGAGAGAGGGAAGAAGGGTGAATCAGATTAAAATCTAGGTGGTTGGAGCAATCAGATCTTGCTCATCAATGCCTATAAAGAGATGTTTTCCTCATTTCTCACCTACCAGATCCGCCAAGAATTTGAATTTGAATATCTAGCACTATATAGCCTGATGTCAGCAGATCTCTAACAAGTCCAGGCACATGCTGTTAAGATCTCTATAGAATGTAAACATATGGTTTTTAGAAAGAGATAAAACGTATGCTTCTATTACTTCCAAAACATGTGGCACAAAGCTGTTACAATGGCTGAAAGGAGGCCGATATCCACATTGCAAGTAGCCAAATTCTAAAGGTCTACAACTCAAATGTCACATAAAATATGAAGTCCTTGCACAGGATTTGATGCCCTGTTGGAATCCAGAGTGTCCAACTGATTAATAATGATCCCACACTCAAGACATGTTATAGAATGATGTGGCTATAGAAATGAGACAGAGAAGGATGGAAAATTATGTGCATGAGAGATTGAGGCATGACAACCACCAAGAAGGAAGGCATTCATATACCTACAAATCCACACGGAGTAAATGGGAAAAAATGGTGAGTGGAGAATGTACTGGTCCCTAGGTCTATTTGGCATGTTGAAGGTAGGGAATCAAGGGTGAATAACTATTAATGTATGGAATGAAGATCTATGAGATAATATATAGTATCTGAGTCATCTAGATTCTCATAGGAGATGTTTTCCCATTTTTCACCTACCAGAAATCCAGCATAGAATTTGAATAGTGAATATCTAGCATCCTTACGCATCGTGATAGCACCACCCTCTCCTCCAAGAGCATGTGTTCCTTAAGCCACACCAACGACCTCAGAGCTCATATCAAGAAAAAATTGTGACAGCTAATCTATAATCCATTTCAAAGCTACCCTTACGCATGACCAGAAAATTTGTGTAGTGTCCCAATTGGCTTCCGAAATGATGGCCGCAATTATGCACCATATTTCATCATTTTTGCCATGTTTCAGTCATTGATTTGTTACAAGGATTCGACGCTCTATATGACACGATGAAATTGGGGTAGCTACGTGTGGCACACCCAAATCAACATAGTAATCCTACTCTACTTTCATAACATCATAGTGCTGCACTGAAATCATACCAGATGGAGAAGGTGCACCCCTCTACCTACCAAATTGAGCCATCATTGATAGCTCGACACTAGATATAGAAATGCATGGGGATTCCTAAGGCAAATTGATGAGCAGATGAATGCATGTGTCTATTTCAGGTGTAACTATATGGACAGACATGTAATGGGTTGCAGTGCATGTAGTCCAGGGCTCTCAGGGACTAATCCAGCTTGATTTGTAATTAAGTGTGAGATGCTTGTATACCAAGTGAAATCATCAGTCTCTCTCCAGGAAGCTTCTCTCCCCCCTGCACTATCAAGGTCTTGGTGCAAGGGAGGAGTGGAACATAATGATAGCTAAAGGAATCATCTGGAAGGAGAGAATCATCATAAGTGTGCAAGGGTGTGTCCTCTAACTAAGAAGGGGCATCTAAGGGAAAATTGTACCCATCTCACTCATTGTGTGGCTCTCTGCGCTACTCAGGCTCTGTCAAAACCTCTCAATGAGGAGCTGAGTAGCCAACCATGTAGTGTAATACAAGGGTAACACCAACATAACTAGGAGAGTCTCATTTGGATAACAGTCCCTGGTGAATTTCAGGGCCATCTATCCCCTGGTAACTTAGTAATGAGGGATATCAAGTAGCTTGACAACCACTACCATTGGGCATGGAGTCTGCTACATCTAATCATGAAACATCCCGTGTAGTCACCTGAAGATGGGATCTCTTAGGCACTCTCTATTCTAGTCCAGACTCTTGCCTAGCACACTGAAAGATTGCGTCATATCATTCTCACTGGAAGTAACATGCATGTAGTCATTCAACGATGAAAGAACTATGTAAGAAAATTAAATCAATGTAGCGTGCTTAGGCCATGTCACTTGGATCCAATTAAAACCTCCACTCTAATATATACAAAATGATGCAATCTAGACTTGATAGAAAGTTTCTGTAGAATAGATCCCTCCTCCTCTTCCTTACACAACCTATATCAGACCTCCACCTCATAAAAATTGGGTGCTTGTCACCAATGGCCCAGGACAGCCCTACTGTTCAAGAAATGACTATGCGCTCCAAAGCCCAAACCTGTAATAAAAACTAACATCTATACCATAATGTTTGTGAGCTCTCTCAGGCCCATATAATTTCTAAAACCAAGTCCCCAACCTTGAAAGCTTTAGGACTAGCATTTCTATTGAACCATTTCTTATGTTACTTCATCTGATGTTGTTCCCCTAGCTTGATCCATGGGAAATGAACATTCCCTAAATCTATAAAGCATAACACATGAAGCCCATCATCATCATGGTCATTAAAGCATGACCCTCTCTCTCTCAGGAAAATATAAATGACCATCTGCTGGGAAAGCGCCAATGAGTCCTAACTCATAGCATCAAAGGTCCAGGGTAGTCTCTTTGGCATAGATAATCTATGTATCAGGCAACAGTTCCTATTGCTCTTTTGACCTCAGTGATTCTATCTACCACAAAGCACGTGTATGACTATTGTAAGCTCAGGATGTCTTTGGCTGATGTTCATCTAAAGTGCTTCATAAGCTCTCTTGATCAGGTAACAAAAAATGTATTGTTGAAAGAGTTCCAGACCATTTCCTTGGGGTGCTAAAATCAGTTGGAGGAGGTTATTAATCCATCTATAATACCTCATGAAACCAAAATAAACAACCTCTACATGTGCCCAGTCATCATCTGATGTATCCTCTCTCAGGCTTTTACTATCATCAGATGATAATGTGTTTGAGGAAAATGCCAAACCTTGTGACCTATACCTTTGAGATATTCAAGGATGAAACCATGACTTGGTATGATTCCTTGAGTGTAGCAACAACTTCTATCCATCTGGTGAAGTCACATTCTATAGCTTTTGCAACACCCACATCGTGTCCAGCACTTGAAGGTGGATTGATACATGCACTATTAAGTTTCAAGAATACACATGAATCGCGCAACAAGTTTGATCTTCCTAGATTGGTCAAAGAGGAAGCGCTGCCAATCTTTTCTAGTGATTGCAAAGAAAGTGCATTCCTTACATTTTGGCTAGGGCACCCGTATGCCATAAAAATGAGCATGAGATGCTAAACATAGTAGGCCAAAAGATACACTACCATTATAGGATAAAATTCATTGTCCTACCTAGACTATTGGCAGAGAATTTGTTGCCAACTAATAGATTCCATCACTTCAAATTATGTTAAAACTGCTTCTCATACACTCGCAGTGTCACTCGCAAATGTCATCTTAACACCACGTGCTAAAATCAAGATTAAAAAACTTGGGTAAATAGAAAAACCACCATTTCTTTACACATAAGGGATATATTATAACCTTAGATGTCTTCTCTTGAATTACTAGTGATTACCCTAAACTCCTAGGAGGGTATGTATCCTGTACTATCGGACAACTAGTGTTACATAGCGAGCGTGGGAATCTACAAGTAAAAACACACTTTCCACAATTTTAGCACTTTTAAAGGACCCAAGCACTCAAGTCAACAAAAAATAAAACAAAAACGGTCAGGGACTGGATCATAGATGTATGGGGCATGTAGTCAAACTAGTTAGGCCCCAATCTGATGTCTTCGACACACACCATTAAAACTGGCATACCTCTATAGATGACATGTCTATAGGCAAAGAAGGCCTCCTAGTTTCCCTTTCAACTGGATCCCTGAATAGCATCGATCAGTTTCAAGGATGACTGCTCGAACTGGGGAAACCAATCAATATCGAAGCTCTAGCGTTATTCGATCTATGGGTTGTGGTATACGATGGAAAAGTGACCTGGGAGTAGTGTAAATCGTACAAGTAACTGTTCCTCGCACCTGACCTCCCGAGGGTCATGCCGAGACAGCCGGATGATGGATATGAGTATGTTTTTATGGGATGCAGTTTTCTAGCCTAGTCTAGGCAATCTGATGTCTTCGACACGCACTCGTTAGAATTTGCTGATATCTAAGGCAAGGATAGTTGCCCTGATGACCTTATAGGTGGAAGTGTGAGTAGATCTGAATACTAGTAAGTGATGTACTGCTCGAACGCTCTATGTCTAATATCGAGCTCTGGCGTGATTCAGTCTATAGGTTGCCGGATTACGTGGAAAATCGCAACCATAGACCAGTTGGTCATGTATATCGGTCCTGTTATGGTCATAGGGTGGATGGTAAATATCAGTGACTCTCTGGGTGATCCTCTAGCCTAGTCCAGATAATCATATGCTTTCTCATCCTCTATATTCAAAATTAACAGCTATGTGATTTTGTCAGAGTACCTCACACGCGTTCTTGCAACCTAAATTCTTAGGCTAGTATCTATGTCTGTGAGGGTGTCTCCTGCATCTGGTTGTGGGACCAAAGGATCACAACCGAACAATTGCTCTCTTTCAAACCCTTCTACAGTCATGTGGATATTTTTCTAGGGTAATCTGTAGTTTGATTGATTTGACCAAAACGTGTACGCTTGGTCATCTTCTATGTTTAATCCCGCTCAACTGAGAGTTGATATGTTGTAAGTCTATTGTTGTTTGGAAGACTTGGATTCTAAGATTCTGGTCTATATCAACTATTGTAGTGACGAGATTGGGTTGAGGCATGATTGGCTTGAATACGTATTCTCTGGACTCCTTAGTTCCCGTGATTGTCATACAAAAGCAATAATGTAAATCTAACTGCAACAAAGAGAAATTTAACTACGTGAAGTATATCTATAGTATATATGATTTCTCTATTTTTTGTTATTTTCTGATGAACTATTATGAATGGATTTGAGAAGAGCAAGCTAATTTAATATATCTAGAAATTGACAGCTAAGATAGTGTCGAATTTTAAAACAAACAAAGATAACCAAGTATAGCTATTTGTCTGTGCAGTTGTAAATCTATCCTAAATAACAAATTAATTGATCTAGTCTATTTGCAAGACTCTCGATCCTACCTCAGAAGTGAGGAATGAATCATAGTCTCTCAGAAACTATCAATCCCCACAGCTTCCCTAACAATATCGAAAGTAAATTGATTGAAATAAAATGATTAGCTACTCTATTTGATATGCTTCTAACTAGAACTTTGAAAGTTAGAACCTAGATTCTGTAGAACAGTGGCAAATCCGACGGTATGTGTAACTTTGTCCCCTCAGTGTGATCTCTTCGTTATTTCATGTTCACGTGGATCCAAGAAAGCATGTAATGCTTGCATCAACAGCAGTAGATATTGGAACAAGGGACAACTTTAGAATACAGACTGAATACAATGCGAGTAGGAGATGGATAGTGTAAGAGTACAAATCTTGGATTATGCAATTCCTAGCGGGATCTATTGCGAGTCATGCAACATAAAACATCCAGAACCTGAAACTATCCTATTTAAGGAGCAAAACCTACAAATTTAATGGCTTCCTACTGATAAACAAACTGTCTTACTCCAATGGTTTGGATGAAACATCAACAGCACTTGCACAAGATGGATATGTGGCTTCCTTACAGCAAAACAACACTAACTAAGCATGCAATGAAAGAAACTAAGAAGTCTAAAAAAAATGAAACACTAATCTATTGCAATGAGAAATTCAGAGGTAAATTTGAGGGGCCATTTGCTTGAGCACAAGCCATCTATTTATAGCATTTGCATTTACCCAAGGTAAAAACCAAATTAATCTCTTAAACTATAAACAATGGCAAAACACTATTCAAGGGAACCAGAATCATTAATGTAAGATTATGGCAGTGAAAAAAAGCTGGTGAATCGATGATTTTTACATGAGCCATGTTAAAAGAGCATTATCGAAGGGCGGCGGTTACAGGACCGCCACCCTACTTAGGGTGGAGGTCACGAGACTACCGCCCAGGAAGGGCGGCAGTTTTGTAACTGAAGAGCAAAAGGCCAAGAAAAGAGGGAAAAAAAGAAAAACAAAGCACACGGGGGCTAAGCGGGGCATGTGGGATGTTAACGCACACTTGGGGAGCTTTTCTGGATCCTGAACACCTTGCGAGGAGACTTGTATCATCATTGGGGTACGTGTTACATTGTTTTGACAGTGCAGTACCCTACAATTTTGGGTACATACATATTTCCCCCTCAGAGAATCATTTTATCCATGAAGAGGCATAAAACGGTGGGTCTGATTATGACGGTCCCAAAATGGGAAGTTAGAATTTATACCTAATACGTCCATGCGTTAAAATGATGCCATCCAAAATTCCTGCTACCTGCAAAATGAAAAGAGGAATCAAGTGCAGATAGACAAAATAGATCGGAAAATAAACGCTAAAATAATGGGAAATGAGGATGTACCATTTGTGTGAGGATAAAACTTACCTTCGTCAGTGCTCCAAACCTGCGAGACAGGACATTCAAAACAAGTCAAGCTGCTATATATATGAAAGTGGGCCCATTTTCCTATTCATTTGTGCATGTTGATTTGATTGATTCTGAGCTCTAGGACCCACAGTGATGGTTTCTTATGAGAGTAGAGTCAAAACTTTCGTGGCGAGATAGCGATCATGCCTCTGCATGAAGATCATCGACCCGCGAGATCAGAGGTTAGTTTTCCTCAATTTATCATTTTTACCTCCTCAATTTTAAAATGCTAAAATATTTGTCATGGGGGGGTTATTTTTGAAAATGTTAGGTTGAAAAGGTCCATCTAGGGGGGCGCCTACTGGGTAGGCTTTTTTTTAGCTAAAACGGTCCTTTTATGGTGTTTTTAGGCTTTTTAAGTTATAAAACCCACGTGGGTTTTCAGGACACGACCGCCACCCTACCCAGGGTGGCAGTTACATGACCACTGCCCTATTCAAGGTGGCGGTTACAAGAATACCACCCTTAAGGTCGTAGTTACAAAACTACCTCCGTGCTCAGGGTGGCAGTTTTGAACAGAATCTCAAAAGAACCCCTGTTTGAGATTGTTTTTGCATTTTTAGCATTTCTATGTGTTTCCATGATTTTTCTAGTATCACTTGGATGCTAACTTGCTCTGTTTTGTGTGTTTTTGGGTGTATGCTGGCGATAGAGGAGTACATTCAGTGGAGCAGAGAGAGGGAGTGTGACTGGCTCCTAGGAGTACTAGATGCCCTCTCACAGGATGAGGAGGATACACTTTAGAGGGTCGGGATACTACGCATCTCACGCATGCCCCAAGTTACACCATCTAGTCACATTCTTTGTGACCTATTCTCCTATTGGGATGCTGATCGGAACACCTTCCGATTACCAGGGGTCCACGGTGAGTGGACCATCACTCTAGAGAATGTTTATCACATTCTGGGGGTCCCGATTATTGGGAGACGTCTCACCCTTGAGACAACAGGTTCGCGGGCCCAGATAGCATAGTGGGCCACATACATGGGAGATGCAGTCATCTCCACAAGTTCGAAGAAGGGGGTCAGAGTTTGGTCCATTCCTAGTTTTCCCATCCCCTTGATTCGCCAGGCTATAATGGGGATCCTTACCTCAAGATTTATTGGGGATAAGGGAGGAGACACATTACTATACTGTTGGTCCCCCATCATTACGTAGATTGAGGGCCATGTCTGGATTTAGGCCTAGGGAGTAGACATACTTGGGACTACCTACCATGACTTCTACAGGGTAGTCCATTTACAGGGGCAGTCTTTGAGCCACCCGACCCTGGTCATGAGTTGGGTTTACAAGCACTTCATTCCTTATGGTAGAGGTGTAGAGGTGACAGATCCCAGAGCTGTGAGGGCATCCAGATGGAAAGATATGTTGGTTCTCAGAGCATCTCATCAGGCAGTTGCTTCTCTGACCACTGATGACATGGAGGCCACACCATATCAAACCATGGCAGGTATATGGGGCGAGGAGGCTCTTACTTTGATCTCCTGCTCCACCACAGGGCAGCTTATTGATAGAGTGGGGCAAGTGGAGATACACCCCTTTGGCTGAGTTCCTCAGTAGTTTGGCTTACCCTACATGGGCATGCTTCCCCCGGTAGTGCCAGTATAGAGGTCAGTTCGAGAGGCCAGAGGGGGTCCTAGAGGTCGGGGTTGGATAGTTGTTTCTCTTGGCATTCCTATTACGGCCAGGAGGGTAGTACATGCCCAAGGGAGAGCCAGTGCACCTCAGGAACCCTTGTTTTGGATTTCCTTAGGTCCTACCCATAGCAGAAATGACCCCATTGACATAGACTTTGAGTCCGAGGAGTTTACAGGTGGAGAGAATGAGGAGGAGACTGATGAGGACAGTGATCCTGAGTGGCATGACACTCAGGATATCATGTAGGTAGAGAGGGCCGAGTAGAGTGCGGAGAGAGTTACTCTGGTTTTAGAGGAGCCACTCTCCTAGGGAAATGGTGGGGAGGATGAGTCTGCTACAGGATGCTACATTGCTCCAGCCACGGGGGGAGCACCTTAGTTAGCGGCATCATCTATGGCAGGTGCTAACCCTAGAGATCCATCCTAGAGGCCTAGTGATCTGAGTAAGTTACCATCCTTCCTTCTAATGTTTTTTTTAATTAGGATTGCCTTAGTTACTATTTATCCTCTTGTTTTATCTTGTATTTTATCTCTTGTTTTGTTTCTAATTTGTTTTCCCCTTTGTTTGCAGAGACCGCTGATGAGTGGCGAGACCTGATTCGCAGAGTATGCATGGATACCCTGATGATCTCCATGGAGAGGACCCGTACAGAGTTGTCTGTGGATGCTGGGGAGCCCTCAGCAGCTGGTAGACACACTGACATCTTTTCCCTAGTCTGACATGTGGCCAGGATGGTATCAACTCTCCGCACAGAGCTAGTGGGGTATAGGACAGCCGAGCGCCTGATGAGGAGTCATTCTCATGGTTAGACTGCGGCTGTCCCTCAGGATCCTGAGCCCTCTGTGCACTCAGAGCGCTGGCATAGCCGAAGTCCTAGGCATGGGCGTGTACCTTCAGATGGGTCTCATAGGGATTGAGAAGCCACTTGGCTCTCCTAGATTTTGTATGATATATTCTTTTGTATATCTCGGGGTCTTTGAGCATTTTGACCATGCTTAGCGCATGATGGCATTGTACAGAAACTTTGATTATTTATATATTTATATTCTTTTTGGATCAGAATTTTGGCATTTATGGCTTTGTTTCCTTTCTAGTTTCTTCATGTAAATTATGATGTTATGCATGTATGCTCTATAAAATGTATGCAATGGAGAACAAATGATGCAAGTGTTTACTTTCGTTTTGTATTCCATGATGCTGATATATGATAATGTAGATACGATGTGATTTTGAATCTTAGTTTCTGTAAGTAATTTTGGATACTTCATATTTGTCTAGAAAAGTGGTGAAGATAAGCTGGTATGATAAGTAGATAAACCTGCCCCTCTCCTAACCCCACGCAACTAGTAAGATGTGAGGGCTCATCACCGAGAGCTGAAAAGGGCACAAGTTATGAAATGTGTTAAAATGATATTGATGAAAGATAGATAAAGCTTTGATGGAATCAAATTAGGATGCTACAATCTTACTCCACTCGAGTGACTTCATAGTTTTGGGATGCAACTTGCTTTGCAGTTTATCTAGACTTAGATCCGTAGATGGCCACATGGTAGACAAAATATGGGTTTTTAGGATTTTTAACTCTCTTGGAATTTTGGACATCTGATTCATTTGTTTTTTATTCAAGACTTCAAGATTTGAATTGTTCATTTATGACCTTTTGCATTTGTTTGTCAAGAGGACCCCCTACACCTTGCCCCATGCTACTAGTAAGAAGTGTGGGCTTATAACCATAGGCAAGGCATAGGAAAGTAAGGGAATTTCCATCCTTTCCTAACCCTACGTCACTAGTAAGAGACCCAGATTTATCACCAAAGGCTGGTGGGGCAAGGAAATGTGTAAAATTAAAATTTTCTGTTTGGTGTATATTTGACTTGTTTACTTGAGCAAAATGTCAGGATGTGCTTATTTCCAAAGAGATATACATACGGGATAGATGTTTCACGATGAAGCTTCTAGAATAGACCATAGGCAAGACACCTATCCTAAGAAGAAACCAAAAGTGAGAACAAACATGTAGATCTTGGTATGGTTACCAGTAAGACTATCATTTCTAACTTTATTTGATGAAATGATTCCGAAATAGTTTGATGACATCATGAAAATAGAGAAGTATGATTATAGTGTTTATGCTAACAACATCATGAGTTTGTAATGAATTGCTTTGAGAATAAATTCCTTGATCACAAATTTGTATGAAACAAGTGAACAAAATGACCCTAACTAAATGAAGATGCAATGTAGATATAGCTATACAAGTAGCACTAGCTGATTACTTGTAGAATCGTTTGAGGTGTAGAGAATTGACTATTTCACCAAATTCCTCACCTTCCATTGTACATAGGAGATATGCACCATTTCCATAGTCCTTCATGACTCAGTATGGGCCCAGCCATTTGGGCCGAAACTTCCTTCCTTCGCCGGTATTTTTATCGATCTGGTTGTCTAGCTTTAGAACTAGATCACCTTCATATATGTCACGTTCATAGACCTTCTTGTTATACTACCAACACATCCGATCAGCATAGACTCTGTGCCATTTTTCAACATCTAACCTAGCTTCATCTAGGCTTTCTAGTTGCAAGAGATGTGCTTCTCTATAAGTGTCTTCATCTAGAATCCCTTGTAATGAAATGTGGATACTGGGTATTTCAACCTCAAGCGGGAGAACTGCTTCTACCCCAAATACTAGTGAGAAAGGAGTCATTCTTGTTGGTGTCCTTATTGAGGTTTGGTGGGCCCATAAGGCCGGATATAACTTCAAATGCCAATCTCGTTTGTTTTTTTTCACCGTTTTAAGGAGAATGGCTTTTAATGTTTTGTTTTTCGCCTTAGCCTGTCCATTGGCTTGAGGGTAATACAAGGAGGCTGTATGATGGCTTATTTTAAATTTATTACATAGTTTGAAAACTTTTTCATTCTTAAAAGAAGTCCCATTATCTAAGATAATGACTTGCAGGACACCGTACCTGTAAATGATTTGGTTCAAAATGAACTTGGCGATTACAGAACCTGGTACAGTAGTAAGAGGCATAGCCTCTACCCACTTGGTAAAATATTCATTGGCTGTGATTATAACATTATGGCCATCTATGGACGAGGGAGATAATTTCCCTATCAAATCTAGGACCCATGTGGAAAAGGGCCGTGGAGTAGCGATTGGTTGTAGAGCTTGTGTTGGTATGTGAATCTCGTGGGAGAATTCTTGACACTTATGACACCTGCGTACAAACTCTACTGCATTGTGTTCTAGAGTTGGCCATAAATATCCCATTCGATGTATTTTATGAGTGGTGGCATGGGCACCGAAGTGGCCTCCACACATTCCACTGTGAGATTCTTGAAGAATCTTCTTGGATTCTTCTATGCCGATGTATCTTAGAAGCATTCCATCGAATGATTTTTGATAGAGCACTTGTTCTATGATGACGTATTTAGCTACGATAATGCGTAACTGCCTTCTTTGTTGTGGTGTAGCACCTTATGGATATGTACGGTCCATGATATAATTAATGATATCAGTGTACCAAGGACACTCAGAGATAGAAGTTCAGGTTTCGACGTAGTATACACAATCATTTGGAAAGTCCAGATCTACTAGATCACCTTCATCTAATGGATTATCATCTAGCCAATCAGCGATGATTTGTCCTTTAACTGACTTCTTATTTATGAATGTTAATTCAAATTCACCCATTAAGGTTATAAAGCACCTAGCCTTTTTAGACAAGGACCCTTGCGTGAGGAAGGTTTGTAAATGTTCTATTTTTACAATGTCCTTTTTTTCTTGATTTAACATGTAATGTCTTAAGCGTTTTGTTGCAAAGACTATGGCGAGGGATTCTCGTTCCACTTGTGTGTAGCATGTTTCATAGTCAAGTAATGTCTGGCTAATGAAATAGATCACACGTTCTCTATTTTCATCATCTTCTTGAGCCAGCACACAGGCTAGCAAGACATTGGTGGCTCCCGAATATAAAATTAATGAGCAATCTGGATTAGGTGGCATTAGCGTAGGTGGTGATAACAAGAAACACTTAACTGTGTTCAAAGCTTCATTGCAGTCTTCGGTCCAATCAATGCTATAATATTTCTTGAGTATATTGTTGATTGGATGAATGGCGAAACTTAAGTCTGGGATGAATCTCTGGATCGCACCAAGTTTTCCAAGAAATGATCTGATTCCAGATTCATCCGAAGGTGGGACCATTTCAAGAACAGATTTAATTTTGGTTCTATCAACATCGATCATGCATGATGATATAATGTAACCTAGGAGCTTCCCTCTCGTCACACCAAAGACACATTTTTTAGGGTTTAGCGTCACTTCGTATTCTATCAGATGTGAAAGAATGACGCAAAGCACTTCCAGATGGTCACAATGCTTCTTGGCCTTGGCCAGCAAGTCATCTACGTAGGATTCCACAATTTTATGAATAAG
Organism: Taxus chinensis; assembly: GCA_019776745.2. Taxonomy (NCBI): domain Eukaryota; kingdom Viridiplantae; phylum Streptophyta; class Pinopsida; order Cupressales; family Taxaceae; genus Taxus; species Taxus chinensis. The sequence continues at coordinate 397,486,177 of CM034157.1, read as the reverse complement.
ATCATGAAATATATACGTCATAGCTCGCTGGTATGTAGCGCCAGTGTTCTTGAGTCCGAATGGAATAACAACATAGCAATAGGTTCCCCAAAGAGTTATAAATGTGGTTTTAGCTTGGTCTTGTTTAGATATTTTGATTTGATTGTATCCTGAGAATCCATCCATGAGAGATAAAAGCTCAAATCCAGCTGTTACATCAATAATGACATCTATGGATGGTAATGGGAAGTCATCTTTAGGACATGCTTTGTTAATGTCTCGGAAGTCTATGCAGATGCGTATCTTTCGATTCTTTTTGAGAACCGGAATGATATTAGATACCCACTGAGAGTAATCAACTGGTTTGATGAATCCTACTTGGAGGATCTTTATTACCTCCTCTTTTACCATGAGAGCTACTTTGGGTTTCATCGGTCTTGATTTTTGCTTAATCAGTTTTGCATCAGATTTAGTGACGAGGTTGTGCACCTCAATGTGTGGTGCAACCCCTCTCATTTCTTTATAGTTAAATGAAAAATCCTTCTAATGTTCCTTGAGGATCCGAGTGTGTATTTCTACTTCTGATAGAGTTATTGAGGATCCTTACTTCAATATCCTTGGCTCATCTTCCGTTCCGATGTTAATATCAATTGTTTCTTTGATTAAAGAAGTGTTACCTTCTTCAAACTCAGGCAGGGATGGAGGTAGTTCCATCTCATCTCCGTTCTCAACTGTGTATATGCTGAGTTCCTTTTGTGGGGGAAGCTCTGTCATGGGATGCCCAAAGTAAGAAGATGCATGTGGAATTAAAGAAAAATCTATTGCGTGATGGGCAAGATGTAATGTCGCATAGGCGTTTAATAAATCAAGAGTGGTTGTATCACTATCGATGTGGTCTAGGATAGTAGATTTGTTTTCATTTCTATTTAAAAGAGGATTTGACATTGTTTTTATCAATGGTTTATCACGAAGGGATACCATGAAACGGGTATCCTCTAACTTACTGTTTGGAGTAAAGCGTGACGCTGAGGTTGCTATTGAATCGGCAGAGAAGATTTTGTTTGCACGAGATTGCTTCAATTGATATGAAATCAAATTCCTTGCTTAAATTCAATACAAATGTTTTGTAGAGTTGTAAGTGCTCAGCTTTGGTTTCATATACTTCAGAGACTTGGTTTGCTACCAATTGTGAGTCTCCTAACAATCTGATGTTACCAACACTGATTCTCTTAGCTATGATGAGGCCAAAGAGGAGGGCTTTGTACTCAGTGCCATTGTTTGTGCATTCGAAATTTAGTTTAAAGGCAAATGGTAGGACTTTTCCTTCGGGAGAAGTAAGAATTACTCCTGCCCCAGCTCCGTAACGACATTTAGCTCCATCGAAATGGAGAGTCCAATACTTAGTTGGGAATATGGGCACTGGAATATTTGTTGTGTTAACATTCTTCTACCTCTACCATGTAGAGATCTACTACTGGAAGAGAGCCAATCGATGCCTGAGGGTGCACCCCATGCCTACATAATCAAATGGTAGGAACATTGGTAGATCCTATTCTAGTAATTCAACAATTTTTGCAGTAGATTCCTAATGATACTATTTCTACAGTGTTAGCCTCATCTTTGGGGGTTGGGGTTACCTTGGCTAGGCTCATAGTTTCAAGATCTGTCGTAGGGGTACCAACTTTTCTTCTGGTTTCAGGTAAGTGGGTTTATTAAGTTGGTTTGTTGGGAGTTCAAACTCCGAGTGCATGCCTAGTCTTTTCTTTAGGTCAGCCAAGTGTACATCGAATGGTTTTGGATCACCTTTGGCTATGAACACCTTTCCTAAATGCAAGAATCTTACTTCTTGAAATAGCGTAGAAGGTATTGCCTTCATACGGTGTATCCATGGTCGGCCGAGGATCATATTATAGTTAGTTTCCCGATCTATAATATAAAACTTAGTTAGGATTGTTTTGGGTCCTAAGGTGACCAGTAGTATTATAGTTCCAATTGAAGTGGTTTTAAGGCTGTCATAGCCTCTTAGTGTATTTCGGGTCGTGGAACAATTGGTTTCTCCATACCCTAGCTTTTGAAGGAAAGAGAAGGGGACTATGTTAACTGGCTTGCCCCATCGTCAACCATTGCACATTTAATGTAATTGTTATAAACCCACACCTATAAATGTAATGCCAGATCACCTCAGCGTGCATTCTCAGCGTCTGTTGGCATTTTGTTTATTTCGAATATGAATTCGGTGTCCCTATCTGGCTGCCCCGAAGGATGGATATCAAAGTCTATATGATTTAACTATGTTTCGGGAGGTGGAGTGATGCTAATTAGATGACCTAAACCCAATGCTTCTAAAAGAGCAGCCCTATGAGAAGGGAAGTTCTTCAATAAATCCAAAAAGGATATGTGGGAGAAGGTTTTTGTTAAATCACTAATTAAATCATAGGCACCCACGGGTTTTATTAATACTTGTTGGATATTGTCTATTTCTAGTGGGTAGCTTGGACTTAGCTGAGAGGAATAATCTCGTGTCCTTGTTACAGCTTTTACGGGTAGTTTGGCATCTAACTCCACTAGACCAACTATCTTGGGTTGTGGCTGACTTCCTAATTGTGGCGCAACTGATGGATTTAGTGAAGTTGAGGCTTCATGATCGTTGTTTCCTGTCAATTACACCCTTGTTTGTCCCATTCAGATTTAACCTGTTGTTGTTGTGATTTGGGAGCGGATCATTGAAGATTTTTAGGGGTGCATTCTAAGGGGAAACTACCCCTATAAAAGTATTTGGTGCTGGTGACGTAGGATCTGCCAAGAACATATCTATAAAAAGTTGTCTTTGTTCCTCTGGCAAACATTGCATAAATTTATTGTAGTCACGGCATGTTATAGTGTCATGGCCTCGGATTTTGTGAAAACCACAATAGGAGTTAGGATTATAATTCCTAGTTTGTTGGCTCGGTGTATATTGTGGCCTAAAACTTTGATCAAACCGTTGCCTATTAAAGTTTTACGTTTGTTGTTTTTGGTTTTGATACCTAGTTGAATTTTGATTTGGATCCCATGTAGGGATTCACCGTTGTTGTGGATGATTAAAATCCACTATATTGATTGTTCGAGTAAAGTTATTGTTTCGTTGATTGTTTATTTGTAGTGGAGTATTCACAACATTTACCTTTCTAGCCTGATCAGTTACTCCATCTGTTGTCACTCCATGATTTTTGTTAAGGATTTTAGGTCCTTGATTGACATTCATGATAGTAGGATAAGTTATAGTGTTTTGGTTGGAGGTGATTAACCTCCCATTTTCTCCATATGTTTTGTGACCACTATCAATTACCACTTGATCTATTCGAAGAGCGCTCTCAAGTACTTCATCGTAAGTCCTTAGTGGGAACTTCTGGATTTCTTCCTTTGCTTCTCTGTTGAGAGAATGAAGGAATAAATCACATAGTTCCATTTGGTCCATATTTGGAGCACTGGCTGAAGATTAAAGAACCGTACGCCACCTCTGGATGAAATGAGCAACAGATTCATTATGTTCCTGCTTAATATGCAAGAATTCCCTAATTCATGTTCTTAATAGTTTGTTCATGTCAAACGCCTTAATGAAATATGAAACAAGTTGTTTAAATGAATGGATGGAAGCCTCAGGTATTCTATAATACCAATCGAGAGCGATGCCTTCCAAAGTTTTGGGGAATATTTTAGTAATAACCCCATCCCAAGGGAGTAGTTCTCGAATAGCTGTGGCGTAAGCCTTGATATGTGCATTCCTATCTCCATCACCTTTGTACTTGGGAAAATCAGGAAGAGGTCTTGGAAGCATGACGCTTCGTATGGTAAAATCTAAAGGCTCTTTCAAGTATTCTGAATATGTCCCTATCGCGTAGGTTTCGACCATTGATGGTGCCTGCTGAGGGAATGGCAGTGGAATAGGTTGTTGATATGGCATTGAAAATGCATTGGTAGGAGCATAAGGGAACCGCTGTGGTTGAGTAAAAATACCTAGAGAGGAGAACATATCCCCTTGTGGTGATTTGGAATACATGTTTAAGTATGAAGGGGTATTGTCTAAGAACTGATTATTTTAGACTAGACCGCGAGGTATTGGAACGGTGTTAGAAACGGTGGTTCCAATCGGTGTTTGTGAATACTAAGGAGTCATACCTAACGTGCCTATTCCTGTGAGGAGGTCTTCCTGGATAGGATTAGAATTTCCTACTTGCATGAGTTGAGAATGTTGATTTTCCTGAGTAAGTTCTAACCCCATCACTTTTTCTACTAACGTTGAAATGACTTCATTTGGTGAAGTCACAGTTTTTTGCCTTAGCGGCATTTTTTGTATATCATGGTGTTATATAGGCATGTGATATCCTGCTATGAATTGATCACTGCCCTGCCAAGTTTCCCTGAGGGAATTTCGTATATGTAGTGGCATGGAGGTATTTCCTTGAAAAGAGACCTCGGGTTGTGTTTGTAAACCTCCTATAGGTTCGTACATACTTCAAGAACATTGTTCATTCCTGGCATAACGTACCGAATGTTCATCATCTAAACCCAGGTATGAGTCTGATTGTCTACTAATTTTTTTTCTAAGTAGTTACTAAGGAGACAAACTAGACTCTCCTGTGAGTGTCATATTGTTTGAGCCTGAAGGCTTTGTTTGCCGTGTTTGAGCGAACTGATCCAACTCTTCTGTTTGGAAAGATTAGTTATATTTGATCCTTGGAGATGGAGTTTGTGTTGATAATTGGTTATTTGAATATTTGTCACCCCATATCGAGAGCGAGGGTGATGAATTTCTATTTAGTTGAGCATAGTATGCCTCAAGACCTAAGAGAGGCCTACCATATGCATTGAATCCCGACATATTTGCGGGGTATATGAATACCTGCAGAATAATGGGAAGGAACAAAGGTGATGGTGAAAGATAATGAGGTAGTAAATATGAAAGAGTCATTTTAATTTGAAAGAACCAATATAAGTCTGACTCTAGACCAGAAAGTAGAAAGGTTCATGTCAGGTTCACCAATTTTGTACAATGGAAAAGCAACAACCGAGCGTGGAAATCTACAAGTAACTTTTCCTCGCACCTGACCTCCTGAGGTCGTGCTGAGATAGATGGTGGGGATTGAATATGTGTGGGATGCAGACAAGCTAATTGGGTAATCTGATGTCTTCGACACACACTAGTGGAATTTACAAATCTAAGGAAAAGAAGGCCCTCCTAACCTAAACTGGTGTGATAGATTGATCAACAAGGATGACTGCTCGAAGGCTCTAATCAATATGAAGATCTGGCATGATTTGATCTATAGGTTACAGAATACATGGAAAATGACCTGGGATAGTTTTGTGTATATCTCCAGATAAGGTCATAGGGCAGATGGTAAATATAATTGACTCTGTGGGTGATTCTTTGGCCTAGTCCAGAACTCCTTAGCTTTGTTAGTTGCTATGTTCAGAATTAATAATTGTGTAATCTTTTCAGAGTATCTTACAGGCGTTCATGCAAATTGAATTCTTAAGCTGGTATCTATATCTATGAGAGTGTCTCCTATGTCTGGCTGCGGGACCAAATGATCACAACCAAAGGTGTACTTCTTTCAAACCCTTCTACAATCATGTGGATATGAATCTAGGGTAATTTGTAGTTTGGTTGATTTGACCAAAATGTGTGCGCTTTGTCGTCTTCTTTGTTTAACCCACTTAACTGGAAACTAATTTGTTGTAAGTTTACCATTGCTTGGAAGAATTGGATCCTGAGATTCTGATCTATATTGGTTATTGCTATGATGAGATTGGGTTGGGGCACGATTGGCTCGAATACCTATTCTCTGGGCTCTCTAGGTCTCATGATTGTCATACAAAAGAAAGTTATATAAACTAAATGCAGCAAAATAAAATTAACTATGCGAAGTATGTCTATAACATATATAACTTCTATATTTTTTTGTTATTTTCGAATGAATTTTATAAATGAATTTGAAAGAGCAAATATTTTAATATATCTAGAAATTGACAATTAACCTAGTGTCAAATTTTAAAACAAACAAAGTAACCGAGTATAGTTACTTGCCTATGTAGTTGTAAAACTATTCTAAACAATGAAATAACTGATCTAATATATTTGAAAGACTCTCAATCCTACCTCAGAAGTGAGGAAAGAATCATAGTCTCTCAGAAACTATTAATCCCCACAGCTTCCCTGACAATATCGAAAGTAAAATTGACTGAAATAAAGTGATTAAGTACTCTATTTGATATGATTCAAATTAGAACTTTGAAATCTAGAACTTGGATTCTACAGAACAGTGGCAAATCCAATGGTGTGTGTGATCTTGTCCCCTCAGTGTGATCTCCTCATTCCTTCATGTTCACGTGGATCCAGAAAAGTGTGTAATGCTAGCATCAACAGAAGTAGATATTGGGACAAAGGCAGCTTAAAATACAGAATGAATACAATGCGAGTAGGAGAGAGATAATGCAAGAGTACAGAGCTTGGCTTATGTAATTCCTAGCGGGATTTATTGCGAGTCATACAACATAAAACGTCCAGAACCTGAAACTATCCTATTTTAAGAACAAAACCTACAACTTTAATGTCTTCCTATTGAAAATAAACTACTCTGCTCCAATGGATTGGATGAAATATCAATAGCACTTGCACAAGATGGATATGTGGCTTCCTAACAACAAAACAACACCAACTAAGCATGTAGTGAAAGAAACTAAGAATTCTAAACAAAATGAAAAACTAATCTATTGCAATGAGAAATTTAGAGGCAAATTTGAGGGGCCATTTGCTTGAGCACAAGCCATCTATTTATAGCATTTGCATTTACCCAAGGTAAAAACAAAATTGATCTCTTAAACTATAAACAATGGCAAACCACTATTCCAGGGAACCATAATCATTAATGCAAGCTTATGGCAGTGAAAAAAAGCTAGTGAATTTTTTATTTTTACGTGATTCATGTTAAAAGAGCATTCTGGAAAACGTGTAAAGGACCACCACCCTGAGTAGGGTGGCGGTTACAGGGCTGCTGCCCTGCTCAGGGCAGGGGTCATGAGACCGCCGCCTAGGCAGGGTGGTGGTTTCGTAACTGAAGATAAAAATGCCAAGAAAAGAGGGAAAAAGAGAAAAACAAAGCACGCGGGGGCTAAGTAGGGCATGCGGGATGTTAACACACACTTGGGGAGCTTTTCCGAATCCTGAACACCTTGCGAGGAGACTTGTATCATCATTGGGGTACGTGTTACATTGTTCCAACGGTGCATTACCCTACAATTTTTAGTAGTATAGTTTCCTATATTGCGCTATAGTCTAACCACACATACGACCAAAAAAATATTGATCATTTTTATCTAATGCCTTGTTAAGACATCAGACAAAAAGGCGTAAATGTAGACACCAAAAAATCACACACCCCATTCTCACACAAACAATCAAAATATATTTATGTCTGCATATCATTTTATTAGTTAAGTCATCAATTCAATTAATCAAAATTATTGTTGCATCATTACGACCTCCCTAAACCTAGGAAATTTCCTCCACACCCCTTAAATTAATTAATTAATTAAATAAATTGGTTAATCCACTCACCCTCACACCTTACCATGTTAAATTATTCTAACTCACTGGTTATAAATAAATATAAATAAGAAACCTTCTAAAAATATTTCGGTAACCACCTCTAACTTATCTAATGCTTATTTAATTAAATTAGGACTTATTCCTGTCGCAACAACTAAAAAATATAGCCAGTATTGGGATCCAATATTACCATTTTTGGATTCCAAAATGTCAAATATTGGAAATATCTACACTCTAAAATTTTATGTATTGGATTCCAAATTCACACATATTAGATACCACTATCGCATTTATTAGGATCCAGAGTCACATATATTGGAATCCAAAATCACCTATATTAGAATTATATGTACTCCAAAGTTCCATATATTGGATTCCAGAAAATCAAATATTGGAATCCATTATACGAGCTAGCATCCGCTAGGCATTATTTATGATTTGTTATGTACAAAACATGTTTCTAATTTATAAGGGCTAGCGGCTGTTGAAAAGAGTTTGTGAGAATCAAATCAGAAATGAGGCACCACGAAGTAGTTGCACTCTAATGGATTTGTGATAGCTCCAGTGATTCCAAGAAACAATTGATCAGTAATGGAAGAACTTGCTCAATAGAAACAAAACTTGCATAGAGGAAAGATAGCAGAGTGTCTTGGCATGCTAATAAATGAATAGAAAATGGGTACATATAGGGTACTGAGTAACCCTAGTGCATGACACACATGAAACCCTAAACCTAACCCATGTGAGATGACCCTCCAATATGAGAAGAGGACACATAGGATAACTCACACTAACACTCCCCCTTCATCAAAGCTGGGGTAGTGAATGTGATGAGTCAGATGGAAGAGGAAGACCCTCCTAAACAACTAAGAAAGATGTGTCAATGGGGCCCGAAACTAAAGGCCTGATAAGGTGCCCATATACAAACATAATCTTCCTAGAAGAAGAAGAAGAAAAGTGGGTCCAGCATAAAGCCTGATGAGGTACCCATGTACAAAAGAAGTCCCAAGCAGTGAAGGAAAACCCAGTGGGAAAAAACATCCACCACAAGAGAACAAAAAATACTCTCTAATCTAAGAAAGATTCCAAAGATGGGTCCTTGCCATAGACTATCCTATAAAGATACCCATGTACAAAGGGGAAATCTCTCGGAAAGATGAAAAAGAGAGAAGATGGATACAAAAAATGCCATGGATGGATCTAAAATTTGTAACTCTAAGAAGTTTCCCAGAAGAATGTCAATGATGAGATCCTCTACCTCTGAAATGAAGAAGAGCCATCTATACCGTACTGTGTGTCTACCCTTAGGAAGGATAGAAAAGATGTGCTGGAAATCTACCCACTCCATGAAGGAAACTGAAGGTAGTAGCATGAAGAACTCTGAGTCTGGTCCATGAAAGTGTGACATAGGTCTAGCAAGTGAGTGCAAAGGAGCCGAGGGTAATGTCATGAGTGCAGAACTATCAGAGTATGAAGGGTGAACACCTATAGAAAGGATTTCCAACTGATGTGAAGGCAATAAAACATCCCCCATGACAGAAAGAGGATCCACAAATAAGGGTGGATTTATGAAAGTCTCCGGTAAAGTGGAAGTGGCAAGAGTCCCAGAAGGGACAATCCCAACAACTGAGATGATGAAATCCTTTGAAATACATGTAGATGGATGAAGAACTTGTAGTACATCATAAGTGTACTATATAGAAGACTGCTCAATATCTAATGAGATGTGGGATGTGTCAATACTCTCTGGAATAGTGAGAGAAGGAGGAGAAGAGTCCTCTGTAGTACTCTTGACATTAGAACTAGGTGCACAATCCTCATCATCAGAAGTAGAACCAAGTGAGTCTGTATCAGTGGAACTGTCATCACACAAAGAAATAGAGGAGACAACTGAATCAGAAGTAGAGCTGAAGAAAGAGTGCGGTCTAACAAAATTTGAGTAAGTATGTCTCATATCTGAAGTATCTCCAACTAAATCTCTAGCACTTTGCAAAGTTTTCCTATCCCAAAGAGGACCAAGAGAATCAAGCTCAGAGTCAGAAGATTCTTCACTCGAGTGAGAAGGGACATAGTCCTCATCATCACTACTATAAGAATCGGAAGACTCAAAAGTCTGAGAGTCATGAAGAGGAGCACGCTCAACAACATCATCATCTAAGGAGTTAGAGTCTGAATCAAAGAGTTGAAGAACCTCAGTAGGTAGAGAAGTAGAAATTGAATCAGAAGTAAAGTGGGAAAAGGTGTACAACCGTGAATGGTGATCTACCTTTCCCTCAGCCACTATAGTGTCATTGTTAAGCTCACAAATAATCACTGAGTTAGGACCAAATTCCACTCGCATTCCTTCACCAAGGTGAGTAATTTGGTAAACTGATAGGAGATTGGTAGAGAGATCAGGAACACTTAACACTTGGTTGAATGTTCCCCCATCTATCTCTACCAATCCACTACTGGAAATTGACACTTTTGTGTTATCACCTAACATGATTTGGGACATATCACAAGGTTCGATGTTGGAGAACTCAACATGCAAAGAAGGCATGTGGTGCGAGGCACTGGAATCTATAATCCATGTCAATGAAGGAGAAACTTGAGCTACGAGGGCCTTTCCTTTCTTATTATCAGATTTAGAACCTTTTGCAGTGGAAGACTTGGCCTTCAGAGCATTTTGTTTTATGGATTCAGGAACACTTATTTTATTCTTTTCAAGTAAATGAGATAAGTGATCAATCTATTTCCAAAAATAGTGTTGCTCATCGTGACCAAACTTCTTGTAATAGGAACACAAATAACTGTCTTTCTGTGCTCTAGGCTTAGAATTCGAAGTGTTCATGTTAATTTTAGTTTTGGTCTTGGTTTCTTTCTTAGGTTGATCCTTTTTTCCTATCTCATTAATAGTCTTCTTTTCCTTACTAGTACTTGCTACAAGGGCATGTGACTTGGACTTGAGAGACCCCATTTGAATGAGTTTGTCCTGTTCTCAAATGAGTTGGGATGAAAAATAGTCAAAGGAGGGCATATTCCAATCCTTTCCCAAGGTAACTTTTGTAGCGTAAAAAGTTGACACAAAGACAGAATATTCAGGACCTAACTTAGAGAGAATCGACAAGATCAGTTGAGAATCTTTCTTCTCTACTTGACATCCCTTTAACAATGATCTAGTGTGGACAAACTTTGAGAAGAATGCTTGTAGGTTTTCAAAATCACTAGGATTTAACCCTAGTAGTTCGTTTTCCAACTCATGTGCTCTCATGTCATCTAGTTGTCTGAAATTTTCATCTAACGTTGTCCACGCAGATTTAGGTGTTTTAGATGCCTCAATGTGGAAGAGCAAGTCAGGAGAAATGGACATGCAAAGAAGACCTAAAGCTTCATCACTACGGTTTAACCACTTAGATTTTTCAGGTTTGTCATCTAGTTCAGTCTCAGTTCCCATGGTGATGCGGAATAACCCTTTACCCCTTAGTTTCATTATTATTTTCGATCTCCATTCAAAAAATTTGAACGACGTAAGCAAAGGAATTGAAAGTGCATCCATAGTGAGAGAGAGAGAAGAGAGAAAGAAATGTAGAAAAGAAACACAACCACCCAGGACAATAACAACCCCCTGCTTTCGACACTTTATAGTTTAGTGCGTTGATTACAATCGGGTTCGTGTGTGTGGTTTGAAACACTTGGTAACTCATCTTGCAATCAATGTAATAATGTGCAAGAGAGGAGACCACAACAGTGTTTCGTGGAGCATAACAAATAGGACACCGTAAACAAGCACAAGCAAAAAATAGAAAGGAGGTGAAAGCCAACCCTGGTGGTGAGAAAAATGTCTCACGTCGTAAAAAGAAACCCCCTTACTGCAGACAGTGGCAAACGCGCTCACTAGTCGCAAGCAATAATAAGGGTAAAATACAAGGTTTGGGAACTCAAGGAGTTCAGAGAAGTCTTCAGAACACCGGAAAAGAGCTCGGAAGGAAAAAAGGTGCTCAAAGTGAGTGCAGCACACTTGAGCACATGATTAGTGAAAAAAAATGCAATAACGCCTAAATTTTACCATTTGGAAACACCAATTTTGCTATTTTGAGAGCTATTGGAGTTTTAAAAAAAATGATAAAAAAGGTTATTAAAGGACGATTTTTAAGTTACTAATCGTGATAAATGAATTTTAGAAATTAATAAACTAGACTTAATTAAAGTAAATCTAATTAATTTCAAATAATAATAAAAAAAACTAATTAAGATTTAATTAAAAAATTAAATCCTAATTAAAAAAATACTTTCCCTTTTTAAAAAAATAAAATTTAATAAAATAAATCTAATTTAAAAAAGGAAAAAGCTTCTTTTTTTTGCAAAAATGGAAAGAATTTTAAATATTGTTTTATTTGAAAACTTTACAAAAAAAATTTTTTGTTTTTAAAAAAGTTAAGAATGTATTTTAAAAGGAAAACTTTTTTTTTAAAAAGACTAAAAAGCATGTAAAAAAAAGTAAGAATTTAAAAAAAGAAGGCTTTTAGAAAACACGATTTTAAAAAGAGGAAGCTGATTTGTGTTTTTTGATTGGTTTTAAAACAACTAAATATTTTAAATTGGAAAGTATTTTGTTAAAATGATTATCAAAAACACGAGCGACGGAATTGTAAACACTTACTAACAAAAATGATACTTACTAAAAAAACACCGGCTTGGAAAATGCGTGGAGTGTTTGTGTTTGTGTTTGTGGTGTTGTTGTTATTTTTAATTATTGTTTTACACAGGAGGCCATGGTAGGTAGCAAGGGTCTCAACAGCCAGAAAAGAACATGGTCCACCTAAAAAAAAAGGGCCAGAGTTTAGATTTTTTTGATTGAAAAGATTGTGTAGGGGGCAGGACGGCAGGGAGGCCATGGTTACCAAAAAACAATAGCTAGAAAACATAGGGTTGCGTAAAAAAATAGTCCATGCAGGTGGACACAACAATTTCCATGCACAAGAATAAAAGGGCTAGTTTACAGAAAGTGGGACAATAGTTCGTGAAGAAAATAAGTCCGACATAACCACGAGCAAAGAACACAGATATCTTGCAACCACATAATAACATGCATAGCTGCAAAAAAACAAAAAAATTTCAAAAAAAAAAAAGATTGGAACTGAAAAAAAATAGAGATCTTAAAAAAATTTCACTTCCATTTTAAAAATTTATTTAAAAAATGAAATCAATTTCTCTTTTGCTCTATTCCGATTTAGTTGTAGCTAGCTAAAAAGGTGGTAAAATACCCCTGATTGCTCAAGGTATTCTGAAAACCTGCACATACACAAAAAACAAAAAATCGACAAAACTTTATGAGAAAGCTTGTTAGAGAGATTAACAAAATAATTCCAAAAAATAGTGATAAAAAAACTTGCATGCAGAGTATAATAACAAAACAAATAAGAGTAATTGCAACTAAAAAATAACAAGTGCACGTTTACCCGATCTCAACTTTGATACCATGAAAAGAGTTTACAAGAATCGAATTAGAAACGATGCACCACGAAGTAGTTGCACTCCAATGGAATCGTGATAGCTCCAACGTGATTGCAAGAAAGAATTGATCAGTAATGGAAGAACTTGCTCAACAGAAACAAAGCTTGCATAGAGGAAAGACAGTAGAGTGTCTTGGCATGCTCATAAATGAATAGAAAAGGGGTACATATAGGGTGCTGAGTAACCCTAGTGCATGACACACATGAAACCCTAAACCTAACCCATGTGAGATGACCCTCCAATATGAGAGGAGGACACATAGGATAACTCACACTAACAACCGCCAACCATTTTTTGTGCTATGTTATAAGGGATAGTGGCTGTTAGGCATTATTTAGGGTTTATTATAAGTGCTAGCAGCTGCAAACCATTATTAATGGTATGTTATATGGTCTAGCTAATGTTAGGAATTATTTATGACATGTTATGTACAAAAAAAATTCTGATTTATACAGGATAAAAAACATATTCTCTTGTCCTTCAATGGTTACCAAAAAAGCCACAATATGGTGTTAAATTTGATGCCCATTTGTACATATTTTATCATTTTTTTATAGGCCAGTGGACGCTAGGATAATAAATTTCAAGATATGTGAGACACTTCCAAGTTCATTTACTATGATGGGATTAAACCTCACTGTAACTAGAGAATGATTGAAGATGTTTTGAAGAAACTAGCAGAGGGCATCAATCTAGACGATAAAAATATAATTAAATGTAATTCATCTTATGATATGCATGGCAGTGGTGCAAACCACAAAGCCTGATCATATTTGGTAGTGGCAGGAAAAATTTCAGATCTTCGTTATCCTCATATTCAATATCCTCACATCTCACTCTATCAGACGCCATCACTATCACCCCTAACTCAAGAAATGGGAAAAGTCATGAAATCATCATGTGTCTAGAGTAAATATTAAGGGTTTGTAGACACTCAAATTTCCCTACAAATAAAAATAAATAAACATCACCATAAGAAAAAATGTCAAAATCAATTTAAAAATCAAGATTCGATAGCTTTTTTATATTGAAATCACATAAATAATTATAATATACAAATAAAGTCAAAATAAAAGGATAATCAGTTCATTCAGGTGAAACAAAAATTATCCTATCAATAATAAAAACCCTATAAAACCTTAACCTAAAATAAGTAAAAGAGTTAATAGAAAGATCTTCCACGATATTTTTCGTCCAACCTGATGATATTCAGTGGTGGGAGAAGAAATTTTAGATCTTCATTTCCCTCCTAGAATCTCACTATAGCTGATGCTACCACTGTCATCCCTAGCTCAAGAAAAGAGAAAATTAGTGAAATCCTCACGCATCTGGATAAATTTTATCACTGGTTTGCAGACACTCAAATCACTGGTTATAGTAAAACCCTACAAATAAAAATAAACATACTCATTCTCACGTAAACTTGTTGTCAATGTTTTCAAGTTAATATTTATTTAGGGTTTGAGGCATCCGAGGAATTCCTATTATCTCTACCACAAATATTAAATAATTTAGGGTTACAGTCCCATCGAATCTTCATATATTATTTATATTTAAGTGAATTTAAATATTCAATTACTATTACAATCCCATTCAGTTGAACACCTCCCTAGCCTAATATTTAACATCATTGAGATCCCAAGGCTCAGTGAAAACTAAATTTTCCCCCATATTCATATTAACAACTAGGATATCACGAAGAGAAACTCTATTTTTAATGCCACACAAACCTGACCACACAACTATAATACCAATACACCAAGTATTACAAGAACATTAAAATCGTTATAATAAGTATAAATCTCGATGGCACTCACATTAAATAAACATTAACCTCCCCTTAATAGTTATAAACCAGGGTGATGCTCACATTAAAGAACATTAATATCCCCTAAACATGATTCAAATAGAGGAATAAACTTCGATAAAAAGAACATTAACATCCCCTTAATAATAATAAATGTGCAACATCATTCATCATTAACCCCCTATTTCTACTTCCACCATCCTTACATACCTCGAAATAAGGGACATGAAATCACCGCAGACATTTTCATGACACACTTGACACTTTAAATGACAATTAAAATTATCCTTTTCCCCTTATGAAGAGGATATCTTTGAGTAATTAAATATAGATATGAAATAAATTAAAACTTCTTTTCTAAGGTAGAATTATTCTAAATCATTTTAAGAAGAATTTTAATTTCATTGTAATACTATTCATTACTATATTTCTTGTTTAAACAACCACTTGAGACCTAAGAAACAACCTAAGGTTAGCTAGAAAAATTATGGGATATTTTTTTTTATTTGAAGTGTCTACAACTAGGTTGCAACACATCAGCTTTCACTAATAGGTTCTAGAATAAGACCAATGTACTAAAACATATGTTCCCTTCATTAACTAATAACAAGTTCACAAGGTTCAAATTTTATGGTTATATGTTTTAGTTAGGTTGGGGGAGTAATTTACCCCCATGCCTGCTCTCTAGCAGCCTTAGAGTTTCGACAGGATTTTTCTCATACTTAACACTTTGAAATTTTTTCTAAGAAATTGCCATTGGATAGGAATTTTTCTCACCTTTCCGATGATATAAATAAGTCATCCTAACTCCTTATATTACTAAAGATATGGTCGGGTGGAGTTTTGGGGCTAAATTTTCCCCAAGTGGGACCACGTGTCAAGAGGGGTGAAATCCCCTTTGGCAGGTTGGCGGGTCTCAGAGGCAGCTCAAGGGAAAATTTTCCCATTCGCATGGGAACAAAATCCATGTTTCTCCCATGCCTCCATGGGTCCCTGGTGCACACGTGTCCTCACTTGATTCGACAAAGGAAAAAAGGCGGAAGGGAAAAGTTTGGATTTTTACCTAAGTCAAAATCCCAAACTTCCAAGGGAAACATTTCTCTGCATTCCCAGGCAAAGTTGGTGGTGCCACGTGTTAACCCATGATTGGGTGTGGGTGATGGACTGATGGAGAAGTACAAGGGATTGAGCCAAAAGGATTTCAAGCCCGAAAATATCGTGTAGGCCCGCACGTCCATGAAAAGAGATTTTCTAAGTAAGGTAGGGTTGTGGGGCTCGTGTAGTCAAAATGAAAATTTTTCCAAAATAAGAATTAAAAGTTAAGTTTTCAAGATTCTCCCACGCATCCGTCGTGCCACGTGTTAGTGTGGGATTGGTTGCAAAGTTAGCAGGGATGTGGGAAAAATTTGGAAAGTTTTCCCAAGGTCCAAAACTTAAAAGGTTAAGTTCAAAAGGGTTCCTCCTCTCTGCCGTGCCACATGCCAGCACATGATTGGTTGTAGGCTGGCGGGGATGCGAGGAAAAGTGGGAAAATTTTTCCAAGGTAGAATTTTCAAAAAAGATAAGTTTAAAATTTTAGTCCTTCCCTCTGATGTATCACATGTTAGGTCCCAATTGGTTGTGGGATGGCATGGGCCATGGAGTTTTTGTGGAAATTTTTCCAAAGTCAAAAATTATAGTTAACAATTAGATTTATTTTTATTTTTGAATGCCAAATTGAAGTAAAACTTCAAATTTCCATAACTTGAGCTAGAAATCTCGATTTTGGGAAAACGAGTACTTTTCGGAAAGATATCGATTCTGGGCAAGCAAAAAGGAGTAACCAATAAAGAAAAGGATGTTTTGACAGTTCAAGATAGCCATGTGCAAGGTAGCTCTCAAGAAGAGGATAATGTGTCCCCACTCCTTGCTGGACCCAAGGTATAATACACTTCCTAAGCACAGGCCTATGCCCTCCAGAGATGAATAAAACCCAAAGAAGACACTTCAAATTGCAAGCTGTCCCATATGGGCATAGTAGACGGTGTTTTGTTCAAGAAAGATGTGAATGGAGTGTTGCTGAGATGCATTAGAACAAATCAAATTCAAAGGGTGTTGGAAGAGTTCCATGGTGGACCATCTGGTGGTCATTTTGCACCAAGAGTGACAACTCTAAATAATCATGAAGGCTGGTTATTATTGGCCCAAGTTTTTAGTGATTGCTTTGCATGGATCAAGATGGTGCAAGAATTGTGCATTCTTCACAGGTAAAGAGAGGCTTGCTGCCCTTCCATTGCATCCAATTTCAGTTGACCAGCCATTCATGCAATGGGGTTTGGACTTCATTGGAGTCATTAATCCCAATTCAAGCCAAGGGACAAAGTGGATTTTAACATCAACAAACTACTTCACCAAGTGGACTGAAGCAGTAGCACTCAAGGAAGCAAATGAGTCTAGCATATTAGACTTCTATGAGGGGATAGTAACCATATTTGGCATACCTGCTACAATAATCTCAGATAATGCATTAGCATTCATTGGATCCAAGGTCACTGAGTGGGCTATCAAGAATGGGATCTACCTAAGTACTTCATCAAACTACTACCCTCGGGGTAATGGCCAGGCTGAATCTATAAATAAGAACTTGTTGAGGATCATTAGGAGGACTCTTGATGAGAATCAGAGGTCTTGGCATACCAAACTGAAATCAGCCTTATGGGCTAATAGGATAACTCCCAAGAGATCCATAGGTAACTCTCCATTCAGGATTTTTTATGGAAGAGAGGCAATCTTGCCCATGTCACTTGAATTTCCAACATTGGAACTCATGAAATAGTTAGAGTTGCTAGAGTTTGGGCCCATGGAGGTGAGATATGCAGAGCTGATGGAGCTCCAAGAGATTAGAGATCAGGCATCCCAAGCAATGGAGAAGGATCAAGTTTTGATCAAGAAGACCTTTGATAGGAAGGCCAAGAGTAGATCTTTCCAAGTTGGAGATCTAGTGTTAAAATGGGATGCAGATAGAGCAAAACTGGGAAGGAATTCAAAATTTGATTCCATTTGGAGTGGCCCATACATGGTCACAAAGTGTAAGGACAGCAATGCCTTCCAATTGTCTTCATTGGATGTCAAAGAACTACAGATTCTAGTCAATGGAATCTATCTAAAGCATTTCTACTAAAGGAAAATTCTCCACCTTGTAAATATTAGCTTAGGTTTTCATTCCTCCAAGTGCTTGTGCACATTGTTTTGTTGTAGGTTGTTTTGCTTTCCCTAAGTGCTTTGGCACAGGCTTGCTATCCCTGGAGATGTTTTTCAGTCCTTTCTTCCATCAGGTGATATTCCATCTTCCTCCTTACAAAATTCTAAGTTAGTTGGGGTTCCGAACAGAAAATTTGATGACTCCATGCCCAATGGGCTGCTTCAGGCAATTGGTATCTTCATCTAGCAAGCAGATAACCCCTCTGAGTCGCCAAAATTGTTATCCAAAATGTGCCCCTGCTCATTTTTGTGGCTAACTCCTTATGTTCTTACCTCTCTTGTGCCTCAGTCTCAATTTTTTATTTTTAGGCACTCAAATCTTTCTAAAAATGGCACCATTGGATAGAGCTCTCTCTCAGCTTTCTAGAAAGGTAAAGTTTTCCTCCTAACTCCTCATATTTTTCAAGTTATGGCTCGACGGAGTTTTTGTGGGAAATTTTCCCTTAGGAGGCCCATGGCCAATAGGAAGCCACCATGTGGCACCTGAAGTGGTGGAGTGCGGGGAAAATTTGAAAATTTTTCCAAAGACCAAACGGGTAAAAATTCAAACTTTTGCCCGCCAATCCGATTTTGGCCTGTTTTTGCCCTAAATTTTCAAATTGCCATATCTTTCGATCCAGAGCTTGGATTTTCACATTCTTTATATCAATGGAAATCTGGTGAAATTATCTACATGATTCCAAGGTCAATTTTGCATTTTGGTTGAGTTTTAAGAGATAAAATCAAGAAACGCCTCTGGCACGTGGTAATGGCCAGAAATGACGTTTCAACAACCAGTTTTAATGCAAAATGGGTCGCATTCTTCTTCAGCATGGCCAAAAATGTTAGGGCAT
Organism: Taxus chinensis; assembly: GCA_019776745.2. NCBI lineage: Eukaryota > Viridiplantae > Streptophyta > Pinopsida > Cupressales > Taxaceae > Taxus > Taxus chinensis. The sequence continues at coordinate 397,467,231 of CM034157.1, read as the reverse complement.
GGGTATGTAAGGACACCCATGTTGTTTTAACACATCTTCATTAAATGGGGAATGGCTTCCATGTTTTTTACATGTTTTCTCTCTCCTAGGCTTGACCCATGCATTGTAAAAGCCAGATTTGGCTCATTTTTTGAGGTTGAACATTTTTTTTGGATAGCAAGCTTCTTCTTTCAGCTTTAACAAGTGATTTTTGCAAGTATCAGACCTTATTCATGATTGTAACAGGTTTTTTCCTCTTTGATGTTGTAAATGCAAGGATTTTGACAGTGAAAAATTATAGTGCAGACTCTGTGATCAATTTTCAATCCTTTGTTTGTATTGTCTTGCTTCATTTCAGACCTCTAATTACATTTTATTAGCCTGTGTATGATGTTTCATGTTACTTTTTATGAAATTGTGTCAATTTTCATGAACAAGAAGTGTTCACCACTCCTTTGGTGTATCACCTATTAGTTTAGTTTCAATTTTTACAGTTTCTATCTCTTTCTCCTTGGAATTTAGAGTAGGATTAGTATTCAAACCTCTGCAATTGTGCAAATAACAGATCTGATTAGAGGAGTTTGAAGGAACCAACCTCTAATCATAGAGATGCCTCTCTCATTTTACGAGTCCCGCACTTGGAGAGAGGTTTCAATGTTGTGCAATCACACTGGATGCCTGAAACATCAACTTAGAAACTTGATTTGCATCCAGGGGTGTTGCTGATTTACAACAACAGTAATGTCCAAAACATATCAAATCTCTATTAAAACATGTCTATCAGTAATGAACAACAAGTAACTGAGCTATAAAATTTTGGGCACTACATTCACAACTACATTAAACAAGTGTAAACAAAACTGAGGCTTCATTAAGCAAGCCAAGAAGAGTAAGGATCTATGGGGGAAGCTACTTATGCCTCCCAATTGGGAATTGGGCATCCACCAATAATTATACCACCAATATAACATATCATATCCCATAAACCTTATGCCTTCTAACCCCTCCTTATGCCCCCCACATGTTTCTCCCTTATGCCCTCCCCAAGAGTAAGAAATGCAAGCTATTTATTTTCCATGGTGGATCCCAATCCAAAACTCCCTCCATAATAAAATTGATGCCATTGACATTCCTTTATGCCCCCCATTTGAATTCCTCATATCCTTCTCCTACACCATGTCCTAAGTAGTCTACCCAGCCAACACATACACACATAACAGCATTCACCACTCCAAACAAGCATGCAAGAGAATGAAAGCATTTTAAAAAGGCTCAATTTCCTACCTCTCTATAATGGAGTTTTTTCCAAGATCAACCAGCTTTCCAATACCAAAATGCAGTCCAAAATCAGTAACACACCAACATGCAAATTTGCTCCCAACCCCTTTCACAAGCAAGGTTCTAACAGCAAGAAAAATTTGCCCCAAGAGGAATAAGCAAAGTTTCAACAACCACAAACAAGAAAGGAGTTCAAATTTTAAAGGAGAGGGAAGAGAAGGGGATGATTTGGATCCATGTGGGATACCAAATCACTCTTCCACAACCCCAAAAACAAAATCAATATCATTCACCAAAACATAATAAATAAAATGACAAAATAACTTACACACTCCAAAATAACCCATACCCCAAAATGACTGAATTTAAAACATGTAACAAAAGTGCAATTAAAACCTACAATTAGTCATTTCAAAATGCATTAAAAAGGGTTTAAATTTAACCTCCAAAGCATAGGTATGTTTGGTGAATAATTTTAAGAGGTGTGGGAAAAATCTAACTTTCCCCACAAGCTTCCAAATAAATCCCCCAAGGAAAAATTCGGATTTCCCAAGAGGATGAAGTGTTTCACACTCCAAATCTATCTTACATATTTCTTACACAATATTACAACCTTTCTTACACACTCTTACAACCTTTCTTACACATTCTTACAATATTTCATTTAAGGGCAACAACTTTATTTATTACATTCCTATGACATATTGATTTATTTATCTCAACACATGATTTTTCACAACATTAACACAACATATAATAACTAATGAAAATGGTAACACATCACAAAATAAACACATGAAAACATTAGTAAAGAAAACACATTACTAAATAAACAACCCCATGGTCACGTATAATGGAAATCCCCCCATGGGAATCCCTAAAAAAATGCAACACACACACACACAAAATAGTTGCCATGGTGACCTTGTTGAATTCACCTAGAATTCAAATATGGTTAGTCTTCAGCCCCCCGACATTATTGTGATATTTTAACTTGTAAAACAAAAATACCTCCTTTGGCCTCATGGCCATATCAGAACATCGAAAATGATATAAAGAACATCTCAAGATCACCTAAACAAATGAATCACAACAACATCAAGAATTCAAGATTATCATTTTCAATTAATTAATCAACTATATCATCATCAATAATCTACCATACTACGTTTACTCATAATATCCAATGTCATATATCCAAATCAAAATCTATAATATGTCCATGTCAAACAGTATATCATCATCCACATATAAAAAATATATCTCTAGTAATCATCATGCATAATAACTGAATCCAGATCAATAATAATCCCCAATCTAACATCTAACCATCATACTAAAACAAAACAAAATAGTGTCCCTAATAAGGTCAAAATTATCAAGATCAGTATCTAAAAGTGTCAAAGGGAAGTGGGCACTACATACCCCTCCCCTTAGACTCGACTTCCTCCTGGAAGTCACAAGAACAAATGTGGAAACTACACTCATAAAGAAGTAGCATCCTCCCAAGTGGCTGTAGTCTCGTCGTATATGTCCCACTGCACCCATACCTGATCAATCTCTCTACCTCAAAGGCCTAGGGTCCTGTGATCTATGATACATATGGGCTCCACCATCACCTGTAACGATGTCCAATCCAGTACATAAGATGGATCTACAATATATCTCCTAAGAACTGAAACATGAAACACATCATGTACATGGGACAAGCTGGGTGGCAACGGTAGATGGTAGGCCAAAGGGTTGATATGCTTCAAGATCTCAAAAGGTCCTATGAATCCAGGAGCTAACTTAGAAACATTTCCATAACAGATAGGGCTCTTTTGTGGCCTGACACAAAGGAACACCTTCATACCCACATCAAAACTACGGTCAATCCTATGTTGATCCGCATACCTCTTTTACCTTTCCTGCACCTCCTGCAATCTCTACCTAATCAATAGTACCTGTTGCTCCATGTCATGCAAAAGAGCTAGTCCAAGAGATACTTTTTCCTCTAACCTATCCCATCTAAGAGGTGTCCTGCACTCTCTACCATACAGAGCTTAGAAAGGAGCCATGCCTACAGAACTCTGAAAACTATTATTGTAGGCAAAATCCACTAAGTATAGGTACTCCTCCCACTTAGACTATTGATCCATCACATACATCTTGAGTATATCCTCTAAAATCTGATTCACTCACTTAGACTGTCCATCTATCTCAGGGTGATATGTTGTGCTGAAGTTAATCCTCGTCCCAAGGACATATTGCATGGTAGTCCAAAAATTTGATGTGTATAAAGGATCACAGTCACAAATGATCTTCCGTGGGATCCCATGCAACCTGAAAATCTCATCCAAATATAATCATGCCACTACTCTGGTTGTATAATTGGTCTTCACAAAAGAAAAGTGAGCCACTTTTGTCAATTTATTGACCGTGACCATAATGGCGTTGTGGTGATATCTTTACATTGGTATCCCAACAATGAAATCGATGTAAATGGTGTCCCATTTCCATTCTGGTATGGCATGAGGATAAAGAAGACCTACTGAATGTTGATGCTTGGCCTTAACCCTTTGGCACTCTAAACACCATGACACAAACTGTGCCACATCCTGATGAAGTCCTCTCTAATGATACAACTGTCACAAAGTAGTGTGCATCTTCTTCACCCCAGAATGGGCTGAATAGGGTGCACGATGTGCCTCTACCAAGATGTCTTTCCTTAAGCCTCCATCTCTGGGAACATATATCCAACCTTTGTGCTAGAGAAGACCATCTTACTCTAAGGAAAAACCATCAAACTTCCCCTTAAGGGGTCTCTTTGACTCAATCTTTGCTCGTACTGTAATGTAGAAGGTATCAAGAGGAAGCAGCTGAAGAGTCTTGCTCCGTAAATATTTACTCACTAAGGTGGCCATATCCACATGCCTCCATCTGCTAAGGGCATCTGCTACCACATTCTCCTTCCCCTTCACATGCTCTATCTCCATGTCGTACACACAAAGAAACTCCATCCAATGCTACTGACGAGTGTTGACATTGGGCTATGTGAAGACGTGGCGAAGACTCAAATGATTAGTCCTAAGTGTGAATCTTCGTCTAAGAAGAAAATGTCTCCATCTAACCCAAGCATGAAAAAATTATCTAAGCTCAAGATCATGGGTCAGATAATTAAGCTCATGATCCTTGAGTTTTCAAGACTCAAAAGCTACTACTCTGTCATCTTGCATCAACACATCTCCAAGTCCTTCCAATGAATCATACGTGTAAACAAAGAACTCACCCTATGGATCTAGCACTGAAAGAATGGGTGTTATAGTGAGGCACTCCTTCAGTGTTCTGAAGGAATTCTTGCATCTTTTTGAACAAATAAACTTCTTCCCTTTCCTCTGAAGGGAAGTGATAGGGTGCGTAATCCAAGAGAAGTCATGAATAAATCTCTTGTAGTATCCGTATAATCCTATGAAGCTACACACCTTGGTCACTGTAGTGGGTGCTAGCCAATCCATAATGGCTCTAATATTAGAAGGATAAACTTTGAAACCTTCCCTAGAAATGATATGACCCAAATACTGCACGTATGTCTAAAAGAAAGCACAATTCTATAGGTTCCTGTAAAGCTTCTGCTCACGAAGATAGTGAAGAACCTGACGAAGGTTCCCCTCATGCTCCTCACATGTATGTGAGTATATCAAAATGTCATCAAGGAAGATGAGCACGAAGTGGTATAAGAAGGTCCTAAATACCCCATTCATCAAACTCATAAACACTACAGGGGCATTCATCAAACCAAAAGGCACCATTGTGAACTCATAGTGCCCATATCTCATGTGGAAGGCGGTCTTATGAATGTCCACCTCCAAAATCCTTAACTAATGGTAGCTTGACTTAAGATCAATCTTAGAGAAAATTTTGGCTCCGTTCATCTAATCGAACAAGTCATCAATGTGAGGAAGAGGATAACAATTCTTGATTGTTACCTTGTTCAACTAGTGGTAATCAATACACAACCATAAGGATCCATCCTTCTTTTTCACAAAGATCACTGGTACACCCTAAGGGGATACACTAGGATGGATAAGTCCCTTCTCTGAAAAGGCCCTCAAGTTACAACTTGAGCTCATAGAGCTCTGGGGTGGTCATCCTATAAGGTGCTCGAGAGATAGGCTCTGCTCTAGGAACTAGATCTATATGAAAATCAATCTCACGTGGGGGTGGTAACCCTGGTAGCTCCCCTAGAAAGACATCAGAAAACTCTCTCAAGATGGGATGATCATCTAACAATGGTCCACTAGACCAATCCTCTGATCTGTCACTGACTGTAACAACATACATCTGACAACCCCATCGCACACACTGCTTAAGCTACTTACCAGAGATGGTGAGAATAGAAACGGGTCTCCTAACCCCTAAGATCACTGACTTAACTCCCAAATCATCTACACAAGCTATAGTCTTGTGATAACAATCCATCCTAGTTATGTGTGTGGATAACCAATCCATGCCTAAAATGACTCCATATGAGCCCAAAGGAAGGATACAGAGATCTGAGGTAGTGGTAAAAGGTCCCAAATCTACAATACACTCATTAACCAAGGAGCATATAGAGATCTTAGCTCCTGAAGCCATCTCAACATCCCAACAATGACCATACCTAACATCCACCAGCCTGCATCTCTCTACTAAAGACGGTGTAATAAAAGAATCAAAAGAACCAGAGTCAAACAATACAGAGGTAGGAATACCACCAATGCTACCTGTGGTCTCAATGACTATGCTTTGATGCTCTACATGGTGGTTATCAACCATGCTGCATAAATCTTGTGGCTATGTTGCCCATGTCACCTACAGTTGGCTCCAACATTTGTGCCTTACCCTTATTAGGGTTCTGAAGGAAATCTCTCCAAAAATTTCCTGCAACTTTGCATCTAAAGCAACCACCTAATCCTCTCCAAGGATTATCACCTCTAGTAGGTGCCCTATGGAATTATGTGGCATGGATCCTGATGATCCAACCATGGTCTAATGCTGCCTCTGCTGGTGAGCTCCTGACTAACTGAGCTCTAGGTCCATCTTGTGTCCTGATTGGACCCCTAGGAGGAGGCCCCGTACTCTGACCTCTCTATGCATCGGCTCTCTATGGAGGTCTATGAGGTTGGAAAGACTGTTGTTGCTGTTGTTGTTGCCTAAAGGATTACTGTGTTGTAACCTAACCACCATGCGGAAGAGGTTTTGAACCTCTCAATCTACCATCCTGCATCTGTTGAATGCGGTTCAGACTCGGTCTCTAGCATGCTGGGTCTTCCCATAAGTCTCCTCTACAATAAATTCCTTCTCAATGGCCTCATCTAAAGTCTGTGGATAATGGATCCACACTGTACCTCCAATATCTAAATTCAGGCCCCAAATGAGCCTGTGAATCTGCACCTACTCATCCGGCATATACTCCACATACTGGAGTAGATCCAAAAATCTACTCTCATACTCTGTTATAGAAAGGGAAGCATGTCGGAGGTCATGAAACTCGTCAATCCTTTGCTATATGAACCTCCATGATAAATACCTACTCTTGAATCTCTCCTCAAAAAGATCCCAGGTCATTGTCTCTAAATCTACATGGAGCTTCTACTCCTCTGTCCTCAACCATAGTCCTGCTCCATCCCTTAGTAGATGGATTGCAACACTAGCTTTTTTGTTGCTAGTAAAAGGAAAAATCTTGAAGCAACCACCCAAACTCACTAGCTAGACCTCTTCCTAAAATCCACCCATATCATGTAAGTAATGTGAGGGTCGAACATGATCTCCTTGATGTGATCCGCTTCTGTGGTCTATCGGCCTTTATGTCTCTCAGTACACTCATCCCTAAGCCTAGGGCTCTGAGACCTCTCTCTATGCTCTAGAACTCTGTCACCTTGTCTCCTAGGTGGTGACTCTACTCAGGCTAACTCCACATGGGAGTTATCTCCTCTATGGTTCTCGCTAAGTCGAGGAGATACCAAAACCTCAATGAAAGGAGCTCTGTCATGACTAGCTTCCTGTCCTCCACCTAATCCTCCACATAGAGCAACATTGACATCCTGAAGGGTCTATAGAATCTAAGGTAGAATGGCTTCCACACCCTTATTCGGTGGTGGTGGTGGTGAGTCTGAGAATCTGTGAAGGTTCCTCTCACTCCATCTGAGCCTCCTGCACAGACCAAAGAGAGAGTTAGTTCATTTTACTAAGTTTATACAACTTCCATGTTTACTAAAATATAAAAATTCTTGCTAAGTTGTTTTCAAAATTTAAAGTGTGCTAGGTTTAAATTTTTCTGTCTCAAGTTTTCTAGTGTGCCCAATGGTCCAAGAATTTGAACCACTGCTCTGATACCAAACTTTAGTGCCCATTTAAACAACCACTTGAGACCCAAGAAACAACCTAGGGTTAGCTAGAAAAATTATGGGATAATTTTATTTTTATTTGAAGTGTCTACAACAAGGTTGCAAGACATCAGTTTTCACTAATAGGTTCCAGAATAAGACTAATGTACTACAACATATGTTCCGTTCATTAACTAATAACAAGTTCACAAGGTTCAAAATTTAGGGTTATATGTTTTAGTTAGGTTTAGGGAGTAAGTTACCCCCATGCCTACTCTCTAGTAGCCTCAGAGTTTCAACATGATTTTTCTCATACTTAGCACATACAAATTTTCCCTAAACCATTTCCATTGGATAGGAAATTTTCGCACCTTTCTGGTGATATAAGGAAGTCCTCCTAACTCCTTATATTTCTCAAGATATGGCCAGGTGGAGTTTTGGGGCTAAATTTTCTCCAATGGGGACACATGTCATGTAGGGGTGAAATCCCCTTTGGTGGGTTGGTGGGTCGTAGGGCGGCTCAAGGAAATTTTTCCTATCATGCGGGCACAAAATCCATATTTCTCCCATGCCTCTGCAGGTCCCTGATGGACACGTGTCCTCACTTGATTTGATTTGGGCAAAAGGATGGCAAGGAAAAGTATAGATTTTTTCCCGAGTCGAAATCCTTAACTTCCAAGGGAAACATTTCTCCGCGTTCACTGGTGAATCCGGGTGGCGCCACATGTTAACCCATGATTGGGTATGGGTGATGGGGTGACAGAGAAGTCTGAGGGATTGAGAAAAAAGGGTTTCAAGCCCAAAAAGATCACACAGGCTTGCATGTCCACTAAAAGAGATTTTATAAACAAAGTGGGGTTACGGGGCTGTAGATTCAAAAGGTAAATTTTTCCAAAAGAAGTATTAAAAAATAAGTTTTCAAGATTCTCCCACGCATCCGTTGAGCCTCGTGTCAGCCTGGGATTGGTTGTGGGTTAGTGGGGATGCAGGAAAATTTTGGAAAGTTTTCCTGAGGTCCAAAATTTAAAAGGTTAAGTTCAAAAGGGTTCCACCCCTCCACCGTGCCATATGTCAGCATGTGATTGGCTGCGGGCCGGTAGGGATGCAGGGAAAAGTGGGAAAATTTTCCCAAGGTAAAATTTTCAAAAAAGATAAGTTTAAAATTTTGGTCCGCCCCTCTGATATGCCATGTGTTAGGCCCCAATTGGTCATGGGATGGTGAGGACTATGGACTTTTTGTGAAATTTTTTTCAAATTCAAAAATTAAAGTTAACAGTTAGATTTGTTTCAATTATTAAATGCCAAATTGAAATAAAACTTCAAATGGCCATAACTTGAGCTAGAAATCTCGGTTTTGGAAAAACGAGGACTTTTCATAAATCTCTTAATGCCCTCTTTGCACAGGAAACCTATAATTTAATTTTTGATTAAATTTAAAGGGTAAATTTTAGAAAAGTGATCTGCAGGCTCTTAATTGTCAAACTAGCAATTTTTAAATTTTAAATTTGATTAAATTCAGTTTCGTCCTTTACTCAACATGTCAGACAGACATGGAGTATTGATCTAGGAAAGGTTTAGAGTGTTTTTGGAAGGTTGATTTGTCCAATTGATTCAAGTTTGTATTTTTTTGTCAAATGACAGGAAAATGCCTGTTAGAGGGATTGTATTTGAATTAGCAATGGTTAGGTCATTTTCTTAAGTTTTCTTTGCCAAATTGAATTCCTTAGTGTCTTAGCATGTTATTCCATAACATTTTTAAGTTGGTTATTAAGTGAAGGTCTAAACTATGCATTTTGTAAAAATTTACAGGTTTTAGAATTTACACTACCAGTGATCAAATATTTAAAGGTTCTATTTATTAATTCATCATTTAAATGTAACAACTATTTCTAATATAGTCTAATACATTGAGCTGATTCTAACAATTCACTCGCAAGTTAACATTAAAAATTTTTCTTTCAATTTTTAATATAATTCCAAGGATGCAAAAATAGAATACTTCCTTCCTACACATCCTTCTTTTCAACAAATATTTTAATCTTTAACAGTAAATCAATTCCAATACGAAATACAATCCTTTATTCATTTCCGATACAACCTTACAATTTTCTCTTTTCCATTTGATTTTTAAATACAGAATGCAATGCATATAACATATTTTCACATTTCATTTCAAAACAAATAGTAGAATTTAACTCCTTTACATTTAAATCTTCCATTTCAATACAAATATCTTCACATTACAAATGGCTATACAATTCATCCACTCCAAAGTGGGAAGGATTATAATAACTTGTTCAAAAGAAAGGACTGTCAAACTGTACATTCCTCTTGCTCCAAAATAGCAGCATGCTAGTTTCTTCATCTTTTCATCTTGATCACAACAAGGAAGGGGGAAAGGAAACGTTATCCACCCAACCAAGACATCCAATGAGAAGGGAGAAGTCATCCTTTCTCATTGGCCCCCGAGCGCCAACTATATTGAAATAAGATATGTAATACAACACATGAAAACAAAGGCTTCTAAAACAAACATGAAACATTTTCACATTCAATACACATTTCAAGATGAATGTAGTTCACAACTATATTAAACAAGTGCAAAAAAAACTGAGGCTTCATCAAGCAAGCCAACAAGAGCAATGATCTATGGGGGAAGCTACTTATGCCTCCCAATTGGGAATTGGGCATCCACTAATAATCATACCACCAATATAACATATCATATCCCATAAACCTTATGCCTCCTAACCCCTCCTTATGCCCCCCCAAGAGTAAGATAATGCAAGCTTTTTATTTTTCATGGTGGATTCCAATCCCAAACTCCCTCCACAATAAAAATGATGCCATTGGCATTCCCTTAAGCCCCCCATTTGAAATCCCCATAGCCTTCTACTACACCATGTGCTAAGCAATCTACCCAACCAACCAACACACACATAACAATATTCACCATTTCATACAAGCATGCAAGATAAAGAAATCATTTTAAAAATGCTCAAGGTCATACCTCTTTGTAATGGAGTTTGTTCTAAGATCAACTAGCTTCCCAATGCCAAAAATGTAGTCCAAAATCAGTAACACACCAGCATGCAAATGACTCCCAACTCCTTTCACAAGCAAGGCTCTAACAGCAAGAAAAAATTTCCCCAAGAGGAATAAACAAAGTGTCAACAACCACAAACAAGCAAAGAGTTCAAATTTTAAAGGAGAGGGAAGAGAAACAAATGATGTGGATCCGTGTGGGATGCCACATCACTCTTCCGCAACCCCAAAAAAAAATCAATATCATTCACCTAAACATAATAAATAGAATAAAAAATTAACTTACACACTCCAAAATAAGCCATATTCCGAAAGGAATGAATTTAAAACATGTAAGAGAAGTGCAATTAAAACCTATAATTACTCATTTCAAAATGCATTAAAAAGGGTCTAAATTTAACCTCCAAACCATAGGTATGGTTGGTGAATAATTTTAAGAGGTGTGGGACAAGTCTAACTTGCCCCACAAGCTTCCAAATAAATCCCCCAAGGATAAATTTGGATTTCCCAAGAGGACTAAGTGTTTCACACTCCAAATATATCTTACATATTTCTTACACATTCTTACAACCTTTCTTACACATTCTTACAATATTTTATTTAAGGGAAACAACTTTATTTATTACATTCCTATGACATATTGATTTATTTATTTTAACACATGATTTTTCACAACATTAACACAACATATAATAACTAATGAAAAGGGTAACACATCACAAAATAAACACATGTAAACATTAATAAATAAAACACATTACTAAATACACAACTCCATGGTCACATATAATTGAAATCCCCCCATGGGAATCCCTAACAAAATGCAACACACACACACATACACACAAAATAGTTGTCATGGCAACCTTGTTGAATTCACCAAGAATTCCAATATGGCTAGTCTTTATTTCCCCGAAATTATTGTGATATTTTAACCTTCAAAATGAAAATACCTCCTTCATCCTCATGTCCATATCAGAACATCCAAAATGATATAAGCAACATCTTAAGATCACCTAAACATATGAATCACAACAACACCAAGAATTCAACATTATCATTTTCAATTAATTAATCAACTATATCATCATCAATAATCTACCATACTAGGTCTAATCATAATATCCAAAGTCACATATCTAAATCAAAATCTATAATATGTCCATGGCAAATAGTATATCATCATCCACATATAAAAAAATGTCTCTAGTAATCATCATGCAAAGAACTGAATCCAGATCAATAATAATCCCTGATCTAACATCTAACCATCATACTAAAACAAAAAATAATAGTGTCCATATTAAGATCAATAGTATCAAGATCAATATCCAAAAGCATCAAAGGGAAGTGGGCACTATAGTCATGCTGTGATCCCAAATTCACTAAATAATTCATTGCAAATTAATACTATTTTCATGATATCAATGAACACACTGATTGTTGAAGTGCTTGACATTTTTTTAATTCTTTATATACCTTAAACTGATGTAATTTTTTTTTTCAGCAGACATTTTGAAGTTCAGAGAATAATTTGACCTTACAAAATCAAAGCAAGAGAGTTAATACTTAACGGTCGTAAAGTAATTCTAGTATAGCTTATTGAGGTAAATTAAAATTACTCAAATAAGAATTCACAAGAAAAAAAAATGTTATGTACACTTTCTTATATATATTAAAATATCTATTATCATTTAAATCCTCTACTCTATTATAAATCTTCTAAAGATAATCACACATATAAGAATTATTAAGATAGTGAAGCACATTATACAAATACTTCTTGTCAAATAAATTTATGGAAAAATTACATAATTTTCTTTTTTAGATAGTTAAAGGCTTTTGACTGGAGCTATGAACTAGAGGGTTGATGGGTCCCCATGCTACAAGAATCCCATGTTTTGATCAATGAAAGGCTACATACAAAAAATAAAAATAAGTAAAAAAGATAATGAGGAAGACATATAACATGAATAATCGTGACTCTAAAAAACATAGAGCCATGAATACAAAAAAACAGAGCAGGAATGATAGAAAAACCCTATGGTTCCACATATCTAAGTGTTACAATAATATTTAGAATCAAAAAGGATGTGATAGCAATAGAATTCAATTACACCATGTGATTAGGAAGGGGTGGGGTTGGTTTTGTGAGTGTGACTAGGTCTAGGGATGACACACTGGAGATAGACGCCCCATCTAATCGATAGATACTTTGAACAATGTTGTAAAATTTAAGGACCTAAATTTTCAATTACAGGGCATAAAAAATCCTTCTCTCAATCCAAAGAGGTTATAGATAAGGATTCATCTTAGGAAATAGAAAATGAAAGCATACTTCTGCCAGAGCTTTAACTAAACCCACATGATGATCTGGATAAATGAAATGGGATGCGACCACAAGGACCACTTCTTTATCTACACACATCACTAGACAATTGAACATGAAGATTCCTACAATATTAGAGTTCACACAATCTCTCCAGGTGCTCTAGAGATAATCCACACCTATGATGTTCACAATCAAAGTCATAACATCTATAGAGTCTATGCAGAAGACATTGTGAAGATGACTATCATATATAGTAGAGATGAAATCCATTTACTACTTCTTGCTACATGAGAGGATGAATGGAACATAGCTAGATTCTCTGATAGGAAGTTAAAAAAATAGACAGAAACATGAGAAAATGAGTGAGGATAGGAAAAAACACAATCCAAAAATTAAACAGTCCTATGACTCATGTGAGGAAGGTCCACGCAATAAAAAATGATGGCATCATCAAATTTTTCCAATGCAGTGGCTATATTATTTGATAAAAAGGATCTTATCTTATATTAAATGCAACATCATACAATATTTTCTCAAAAAATAATTGGGCGGTATAAGAAAAACCCCCAAATCCACAAGCACATTAGGCTAAGCCTAGAAAAACAATAAAGCAATAACTATAAGGGGGTTTGAGGAACACCAAAAGTAAACTCTAGATTGTGAATAAAGGATACCCCTAACTGATAAACCCACATTATAGAAAATTTCATTTCTAGAGATAGTCATAAACATTATATAGAAAGGTGTTATCAATTAAATCTACTACATCAGCCTTGGATCTAGCAAGGATGAAGAATGCATCTCCACCAGATTTCTAATCATCATCCTGGCATCCCGGTAGGGGGGGAACTACATCAATATTTATTCTAAGGAGATGCCTATAAATTTTTCTTATGGTTCTTAGTTGGTAGCAGCACAGATCTTGCACCACTGGCGAGGTAATAGGTCGAGCTTGTTAAGGCACGCTTTGGCAACTTTACGTATACACATCGTAGTGTTTTCAAACACCTTCTGGCCATGCTCATTGAAATTTTATTCCATCATCTTCTTCATGCCATTTTTTCTGGACCAATGATATTTGGCAGTGGCTAATGAAAATATAGGTCTTAGTTATACTCCTCTTTCAGCTCCTCCAATCACACTCTATCAGACACCATCAATGTTATTGTTTTATACTGAATAGCGACCACTAGGCTCTATTTTTTGCCTTATAATAATGCTTATAATAGTTTTACAATGTCATTAACATTACATTTTATAATGTATAACACATTTCATGTAAAGAGTGTAATATGTAATGCTTGTCTCATTCTGCTTAATCACTCAAATCGTTGGTTATCATAGTGAAACCCTATAAATAAAAATAACAATAATTATGCTCACATAAACTTCTTGTCAAGGTTTTTGAGTTAATTTTTTTTGGGTTATAGGGGACTAAGGGCTCCGTAATCTCTCTGCCACAAATCTTGTATAATTCAGGGTTACAATCTTGTCGAATCTTCATATTTTATTTATATTTAGGTGAATTTAACTAGTAAATTATGATTGCAAATAAAATTAAAAAAATGTGTTTTTTAAATTCGATACATGTTGAGTGTAATCAATAGAGGATAATATTGTTTGAGAGCCACAATGTATAACATTGTAGGGGCATTCGATCTCTCCACACATGTCATCAAGACACTCTCTTAGGAGAACATGCTATTTATAAGAACAAATAAACCAACTCAAATCATTTGTATCATCATTTACATTAAAGTCGGTGGAAGACATCAAACAATACATAATTTCAACATCTTGCATTGTCTTAAGGGGTAAAAAATGTAGAATAAAAATCATCTAGAAAAATACCACAGGAGTTTCCCATTCATCTATGAGAATATGATTATTATAACCATAACCATTGAGCTTATTGATAGCTCTTTGTGCATCCTCCCTGTTCACAAAATTAGAGAAACTAAACCCCCTGATAACCCCTGTCTTCTAATGAATGTCCACGTAGACAAAAGTGATGTTTCTAAATAGCTTGAAAAGATTGTGCAACTTAACATCTATCATGTGCTCAAAAAAATTGGTAACTTGATCATACTTTTCATCATTTTTGTGGTGCATGTTATCATTGGAGCTATCCAGAAAACCCATGAGACTAGGAGGGATGTAGGTTGATCACCCAGTAGCAGAAGAAATGGTAGTACTGCCAATGGTATAGCTACCTATGGTGAGACCCTTGGTAACATTATCCATTATTAAAGTTTTTATGAAAATGGCGGGGGTGAGATCCTTGTAAGTCCATTTTGATGTCAACTGATCACCCTTCTTACCGCAAATATGGAAAACCATGAGAAATTCACCACCCTTAGAGCTAGCTAGGACATATAATGCATCTCCACCATATTTTGAACCATCAGCCTTGGATCCCGATGGGTGGGGGCACTACAACATGATTTATTCTAAGGATATGCCTATAATGTTCACTGAGGGTTCTTGGTTAGCAGCAATGTCGATCTTGCACCACTCATGGTAGTATATATTACATTTGTTAAGACACACTTTGGCCACTTTGAGGATGTGCGTGGTAGTGGTGTGAACCAAATTCTAGCCATGATCACTAAACTTGTATTCCATGATGTTATTCATGTGGTTTTTGTCTGGCCCAATGATATTCAACAATGGATGATGAAAATCCAGGTCTTCGTTATCCTCCTCTTTAAGCTCCCCCCATCACACTCTACCAGGAAACATCAATGTTTTTGTTTTATAGTGGTTAACAGCCATTATGATCTATTTGTTTCCTTGGAATAACATTTATACTAGTTTTAAAATGTCATTAACATTATGTTTTAAAATGTATAACCCATTTCTTGTAAAGAGTGCAATATGTAATGCTTGTCTCATTCTATTTAATCACTCAAATAGCTGGTTATTGTAGTAAAACTTTAAAATAAAAATAAGAATAATTATGCTCAGGTAATCTTCTTGTCAATATTTTCAAGTTAATTATTTTTAGGTTTTAAGGGGACTAAGGGATCAGTATTCTCTCTGCCACAGATCTTGAAAAATTTATAGCTACGGTCCCATCAACTATTAATATTTTAATTATATTTAAAGGAATTTAACTAGTAATTTACTATTACAAATAAAATTGAACAAACATGTTCCTTAAAGTAGATACCTATTCAACATAATAAACAAAGGATAATCTTGTTTTAGAGTCCCCACAGATCTATGAAATCATTACAGGGGCTAAACAACGATCTCTCTGACAGGTCAAAAGTTACTCTCTTATGAGAACATGTTTCTTAGAAGAAAAAATAATCCAAATCAAATCCTTTGGATCATCATTTACATTAAAGTCAATGGAAGACATTAAATATTATAGAAATTTAACATCTTTCATTTTCTTAAGGGCTACAAAAAGCAGAATAAAAATCATGTAGAAAAATACCACAGGAGTGTCCCATTCATCTATGAGAATACGATGATCATAACCATAACCATTGGGATTTTTTTCCTCCCTGTTGATGAAATTAACAAAAATAAACCCCTTGTTAACCCCCATATTCTTATCCATGGCCACATAAACATGGGTGATGTTTCCAAATAGCTTGAAAAGCTCATGTAGATCAACATCCATCGTGTCCTCTAACAAATTTGTAACTCAATTAGAATTTTCATAATTTTTATAGCGCATGGTGTCACTAGAGTAGTCCATGACATCCTTGATATTGGGAGGGATGTAGGTTGATTTTCCAACAATGGAGGAAGTGGAAGTACCACTAGTGTTGCTTACAACTGTGGTGAGGCCCTTAGTGGCATTATCCATTATTAAGGTGTCTGTGGCACTAGCATGGGTGAGATCCTTATACATCCATTTAAATTTCTATTGATCACCCTTATTACCATAGATATGGAAATCCATGAGCACCACACCACCCTTGAAGCTATCCATGAAGGAGAGTGTATCTCTACTAGATTTTGAATCAAAAGCCTTATAACCCTATGGGTAGGGGTGCTGCAGCAGGATTTCTTGTAAGGAGATGCCTATAAAGTTCACTGAGGGTTCTAGGTTGGAAACAACACCGATATTACACCACACTTAGTGTTATAGATTCCTCTTATTAAGGCATTCTTTTGCCACTTTACAGATATGCATCATAGTGGTCTCAACCACTTTCTAGCTATGCTCACTAAAATTGTATTCTACGATATTTTTCATTCCATTTTATTTTTTTGGACTAATGATATTTGACAGTGGATGATGAAAATATAGCTCTTCATTATCCTCCTCTTTAAGCTCCACCCATCACACTCTACCAGGAAACATCAATGTTTCAGTTTTATAGTGGCTAGCGGCTATTAGGATCTATTTTTTTCCTTGGAATAACATTTATAACAGTTTTAAAATGTCAATACAATTATGTTTTAAAATGTATAACCCATTTCTTGTAAAGAGTGCAATATGTAATGCTTGCCTCATTCTCTTTAATCACTCAAATATATGGTTATTTGTAGTGGGGCATGTAAAATTAAAAATAACTCCTAATTATGATCACATTATCTCTATCAATGTTTTTGAGTATTCTTTTTAGTGTCAAGAAAAGGGAAAAGGGATCCGAAATCCTCAACATCTTGAAAATTTAGAGTTACGGTCCCATCAACTCTTCACACTTTAAATCGTTGGTTATCGACTAAAACTATTATAAATAAAAATAAGAAAACTAATGTTCATTAAAGTAGATTGGAAACAATGCATTCAACCATATTCAAGCTTAAGGTTTTTTTTTTGCAATCTTGTTTTAGATTTGGTTTAATCCCCATGACATTACAAATCATTCGAGTACTGAACAACATAGAATAACACTTGATAGAACAAGTGACTCTCTTAGGAGAATATGTTTCTTAGAAGAAAAAAGAAACCAACTCAAATTCTTTGGATCATCATTTACAATAAATTCATTGCAAGACATTAAATATTACAGAAATTAAACGTCTTTCATTTTCTTAAGGGGTAAAAAAAGTAGAATAAAAATCATCTAGAAAAATATGACAAGAGTGGCCCATTCATCTCTGAGAATACAATGATCATAACCATAACCATTGGGATTATTGATAGCTCTCTTTGTGTCCTCCATGTTGATGAAATTAACAAAACCAAACCCCTTGTTAACCCCCATCTTCTTATCCATGGCCACATAAACATGGGTGATGTCTCCAAATAGCTTGAAAAGCTCATGCAAATCAGCATCCATCATGTCCTTGAACAAATTTTTAACTCGATTAGAATTTTCATAATTTTTATGGTGCATGGTATCACTAGAGTAGTCCGTGACACCCTTGATATTGGGAGGGACGTAGATTGATTTCCCAATAGTGGAAGAAGTATAAGTAGCAAAAAAGTTTCTTCCAACTGTGATAAGGCCCTCAGTGACATTATCTATTGTTAAGGTGTCTGTGGCACTAGCATGAGTGAGATCCTTATACATCCATTTAGATGTCTATTGATCACCCTTCTTACCATAGATACGGATAACCATTAGCACCACACCACCATTGAAGATAGCCATGATGGAGAGTGTATCTCCACCAGATTTTGAATTAGCGGCCTTAGAACCCAGTGGGTAGGGGTGCTACAACAAGATTTGTTTGAAGGAGATGACTATAAAGTTCATTGAGGGTTCTGGGTTGGAAACAACATTGAGCTTGCACCACTCTTAGTGTTAGAGCTTCCACTTGTTAATGCATACTTTGGCCACTTTACGGATTTGCATCATAGTTTTCTTAACCACTTTCTTGCTATGCTTATTGAAATTGTATTCTACGATCTTTTTCACGCTATTTTTTTTTGGACCAATGATATTCGATGGTGGCTGAGGAATATCTAGGTCTTCATTATCCTCCTCTTTAAGCTCCCCCCATCACACTCTACCAGACTGAATCAATGTTTCTATTTTATACTGGATAATATCCACTAGGTTCAACTTTTTTCCTTAGAATATCATTTATAATAGATTTAAAATGTCATTAACATTATGTTTTAAAATGTATAACCCATTTCCTATAAAGAGTGCAATATGTAACACTTGTATCATTCTCCTTAATCATAATCAAATGTGTATGTGTGTGTGTCATTATCCTAATTCAACCTCCCCTCATCTCACTCTAAAATAAGAATACTATCATCCCTAGCTCAAGAAAATGGAAAAGGTGAAATTCATTGAGAAAATATTATCATTGGTTTTTAGGACACTCAAATCCCTTGGCTATCATAGTAAAACCATAAAATAAAAATAATGAATAGTTATGCTCACATCGACATTCTTTATAGGACGGATAACACATTCCACCAGTGAATTTAACTAGTAAGGTTATTATTTTAAATAAAATTAAACAAATGTTTTTTAATTTATTGTTTAATCCCCAAAGGATAATCTTTCCAAATCACGAAGTACCGAACAACATAGGGGTAACATTTCTTGATATCAAAAATACACTCTCTTACGAGAAAATGTTTCTTAGAAGAAAAATGCAACCAACTCAAATACTTTGTATCATCATTTACTTTAAATTTAGTGGAAGACATCAAACAATAAAAAACTTCAACATCTTGCATTGCATTATACAAAACATCTCGAAAAATACCATAGGAGTGGCCCATTCATCTATGAGAATACGGTTATCATAACCATAACCATTGAGCTTATTGATATCTCTATATGCATCCTCCCTTTTGAAAAAATTAACAAAACCAAAACCCCTACTAACCCTCATATTCTTATCCATGGCTACGTAGACATGTGTGATATCTCCAAAAAACTTAAAAATATCAGGAAGATCAACATCCATCATGTCCTTGAATAGATGGCAACTCGATCATAATTTTCATCATTTTTTTGGTGTATGGTGTCACCAAAGTGGTCCATGACACCATTGAGACTAGGAGGGACATAGATTGATCACCCAATAATAGAAGAAGTGGCAGTATTGCCAGCACTGCTTCTACCTATGGTGAGGCCCTTTGTGGCCTTATACATTATTAAGGTGTCTATGGAACCGGTGGGGGAGAGATCCTTTAAAGTCCATTTTGATGTCCAATTATCACCCTTCTTACCGCAGATATGAAAAAACCATGAACACCACACCACCCTTTGAGCCAGCCAAGATGGACAATGCATCTCCACCAGATTTTGAATCATCAATCTTAGATCCTGGTGGGTGGGGGCACTGCAACATGATTTATTCTAAGGAGATGCCTATAAAGTTTGTTGAGGGCTATTGGTTGACAACAACATAGGACTTACGCTAATCATGGCCCTAGAGATCACGCTTGTTAAGGAAAAAATTTTCCACTTTACATATGCACGTCATAGTGGTGTGAACCACCTTCTAACCATGCTCATTAAACATGTATTCTAAGATCTTATTCACGTCACTTTCATTTGGCCAAATGATATTTAGTGGTGGCTGATAAAAATACAAGTCTTCATTATCCTACTCTTTAAGCTCCCCCCATCAATACTCTACTAGAAACCATTACTGTTTGTTTTTAATACTGGCTAACGAATGCTATAATTTATTGTTTGTTTGGAATAACATTTTTAAAACTTCTAAAATTTCATCAACATTATGTTTTAAAATGCATAAATTTTTCCTGTAAAGAGTGGAATATGTAATTCTTGTCTCATTATGCTCAATCATAATCTATCATGTGTGTGGGACATGTTTGTGTATCATTATCCTCCTTTTCAAGCTCCCCACATCTCACTCTCTTAGACATAATCACTATCATCCCTAGCTCAAGAAAATGGAAAATAAGTTAATTCCTCATGTGTTCAAAGAAAATTTATCACTGCTTTTTAGACACTCAAATTGTTGGTTATCACAGTAAAACCCTATAAATAAAAATAAGAATATTTATACTTGATTAAATTTTTTGTCAAGGGCAGACAATGCATCTAGACCAAATTTAAGCTTAAGGTTATTTTTCAATAAGAAATAATTTTTTAAAATTTCATTTAATCCCCACAGATCTTCCAAATCATCAAGTACCAAACAACATAGAGTAACACTTGATATTACAAGTTACTCTCTTAGAAGAACATATATCTTATAACAACAAAGAAACCAACTCAAATCCTTTGTATACTCATTTATATTAAAGTTGGTAGAAGACATCAAACATTATAGAAATTCAACATCTTGCATTATTTTAAGGGGTAAAAAAATCATATTACAAATCATCTAGAAAAATACCATAGGAGTGCCCCATATGACTCTTATAATAATATTTTCATAACAATAACTATTGAACTTATTAATAGCTCTCTGTGTCCTCTCTATTAAAAAAATTAATAAAACCAAATCCCCTGCTAACCCTCATCTTCAAATCCTTTGTATCATAATTTATATTAAATTCGGTAGAAGACATAAAACAATACAAAAATTCAACATCTTTCATTATCTTAAGGGGTACAAAATCACAATACAAATCATCTAGAAAAATACCACAAGAGTGGCCCAACATTCAACTATGAGAATAAGATTATCATAACCATAACCATTGAGCTTAATGGATAGCTCTCTATGTATCCTCCCTCTTGACGAAATTAATAAAACCAAACCCCCTGATAACCCCCTATCTTTTCATCCATGGCCACATAGACACCCATGATATGTCCAAATGGCTTGAAAATCTCATGCAGATCAACATCCATCGTGTCCTAGAAATAATTGGTAACTCAAACATAATTTTCATCATTTTTGTGACGCCTGGTGTCACCGAAGCAGTCCACGATACCCCTGATATTGGGAGGGACATTGGCTGATAACCCAGTAGTGGAAAAAGTGGCAATACCACTAACGTTTCTTCCACCTATGGTGAGGACCTCGATAACCTTATCCATTATTAAGGTGTTTATGGCACCGGTGGGGGTGAGAACCTTGTAATTCCATTTTGATGTGTAGTGATCACCCTTCTTACCATAGATATGGAAAACCATGAACATTTCACCACCCTTGGATCTAGCCAGGATAGATAATGCATCTCCACTAGATTTTGAATCATCATTATTAGACCCCAGCGGGTAGGGGTGCTATAACAAGATTTCTTCTAAGGAGATGCTTGTAAATTTCACTGAGGGTTCTTGGTTGGAAACAACGTCAAACTTGTGCCACTCACGACTCTATAGATCATACTTGTTAAGGCCTACTATGGCCAATTTTTGGATTTGCATCATAGTGGTGTGAACCACCTTCTGGTTGTGCTCATTGAACTTGTATTCCACAATCTTCTTCATGCCCTTTTTATCTGGCCCAATGATATTCAATGTTGGCTGATGAAAAAATAATCTTCGTTATCCACCTATTTAAACTACCCCATCACACTCTCTTAGATGCCATCACTATTTCTTATTTATACTGGATAATGGCTACTAAGATTTATTTATTTCTTTGGAATTAAATTTTAAATAGTTTTTAAAAGTCATTCCAAACCTTGTTAATATTTTTGAGAAATATATTTTCATTCTTGGATCCTTGATAAATGGTTCATTTGGCAATGATAAAATCTTCATGTATGATCACGATGTAATCTTCCACACAATAATAAACAAAAAATCATTAAAATAATAATCTACAAAATAATAAATAGAAAAGTTTTTAGTTATATACGTGCTAGCAGCCACTAGGATTTATTTTTTCTTTAGAACAAGCTTTTATCATATTTAAACTGTCATTAATATTAACCTATGAAGATCTAGTAAAAAATAATTTTATGATTTTAGGGAAGCCTCCATGCATCTGAAAATCAATAAGCATAGGGGAGAGGGGCTAGTAGTGGTATACTCTAAGTTAAGGGGTCCACACAATTAATTGTCTATGACATCATGAGATTGTGATTCTTTCTCTAATATGTAGCTCATATTTTTGTTTTATTATATTTTTTTCTTTGGAGTGTTCAATTGGAGGGAAATCCATATTTTAAATTGGTTTAAAATAAAAAAATTGAGTTACACTACAACCAAGGTGTAAACGAATACTTGAATATGGGTGAAAATTCTTGAACATTGAATTTTTTATACTTGTACATGGGTAAAAGGTCTTATATGTAATAATGTGATTGGCCACTCTACATTGTTATTATGTCAAAAATAAATAACTACTATAAAGTACTAAGAAAACTATTGGGTATTGTATGATCAATAGTCATGTCAACTATTGGACCACATTAACCTATTGGCCCCTCTCCCCTAACATTTTTCTATTTTATACGATCTAGCAGCCACTAGAATTATTTATTGCTTGTGAATAATTTTCGTATAAATTGCAAAATGTCTTTAAGATTAAACCATGGATAATTGGGGAAAAAATTCTTTTTATTTCAGAGAAGCAAACATCGATGTGTGAAATAAAAGTTTAAAATATGTATATCTGGGAAAAATTGTTCTTTTATTGGTCCATGATCCACGATTTTCTCTTCACCCAAGTTAGAGAAAAAAATATTCTTTCCCAAAAAGAATTGGAAAAAAATATTGCGCACTGCAAATCTTTAAGAACCTTAAGGTAGTTACTTTATTCCATAAAAATGCACAATAAATTGTTAGATTTGGAAGAAAAGTATATAGTTCAAACTCCAATCGTGTGTTTTAATGCTTTCAATGATCTCCACAGGTTTTCGTGCTCTCCTACATGTTTCAACCATGTACATAATTCAGTATATATTTTCGAATCAGTCTTATAGTTTCCATCAAATCTCTAGTATGTTGGGGTTTTGAGAGTAATTTCCTCTTTGATCTTGTTTGACAATAATATCACGTCATTAATCAAAATAATATTTTTTTCACCATAGACATTACCATAGATGTCTACTATCTGTTGGCTTGTATTTATTTTGAACATACATTGTTGGCATCTCCAAATGAACCTGAAGTGGGTTTTTCTTAGCCATATAAATTTTTTGATGAATATGTATTTCATCATTATTGAATCCATAAATGAATACCATAAGGAAATGTCAAAATATTTTGATGTAGTACTTATCAAGTTAGCACTAAACTCTTATTCAAAGTATTTAGTATTCCCAGATATAAAATCTGGAACCATATTATAAGGTATTTTATTGCCAATACTAGAAATTCCAAACAATAAACCTTCAACTCCAAAAACTAGTAATTTAAGAGGCTTCCCAATAGGATCTATAAAAAACTCAGAATTAATGTAAGCTTCAAAAAGTGATTAAAAACAAGGCATCGAAGTATTTAATCACAACTAAAAACAACTTATAAAAATATAATATCATCTCAATCATAGTGAAGATATAAACAATGCCTACTTTTAAATTTATAATCTCATCATATAAAAAAAAGAGCAACCATATGATTGTACAAATTAATATCATTGTATAAAACATTTTGAAAAAAATAATAGTTATATATTTTCTATTTTCTTTAATTTTTGAATGCCCTCCGCAACACTCAAACCTTGACACAATATATGTGTTATGTTTATTTACAAACTTGTCATCAACCACTTATCTTTGAAATAATTTTATTCATTTTATTTCATCCCCACCATAAAATTTTATATAGGGTTTCCCTTTGTACCCATTATAATACACAATGTGTTTATAAGCCTGTAAACAATACCATATCTACTCCAATTTTTTTGAAGATTTTTTTCTACAATTTTGTCTTCTACACAACACTGTTCTTTACCCAAAATAATAAATGGTTTGAATTAAAATGGTAATTTTTTTTCAAATCATTAATCAACTTTTCAACTTCGGCGTAAGAGAGATATCTAGACCAAAATCCCACTCACATTTTGTTGCTAATATCTTTAAAAAATCCTTGAGCCTATCTTGCAAGTTGAGACTCTCCTTACCATACTTGATTGTCAACTCTTTGTATGATTGGTCATTCTCATAGAGAAAACCCTCAAAATCTAAAATAATTAAATAATCCTTTTGGCCAACTGCACAGAAGTAATTTTTTCTCAATTGTCTATAATTTGATACTAACCAAATCAGCAAATAAAAAATTAGTATGTTAATTATTACTAATTGAGACTCCATCTTGGATTCCCTTACACTCCTCCTCTACAAGTTCTTGTGATACTAATTCTATATAATAAAATAACAATCAATTAAAAATAGATTTTAAGTCGAAGTAAAAAGATACGTGAAATGACTGACTTTTATACAATATTGCATAGATATAGTTGTATATTAGCGACCAATAGGCTTAATCCATTAATGTCTTGACTATGTTTCGGTTGACAGTCTGTGATGGCCTTAACAAATCCTAATAGCCAACTATACAGAAGTAAGTTTTTGTCAATTGTCTATAAATAAATATCAACCGATAAACCAAAAATTAACTCAATTCAAAATAAATCTAATTAAAAGATGCATGTTAGCAACCGTTAGGGTAATACATATTACAAATAAACTACTTTCTTATAGTTTCCTTATATTATGAGTGTCTTATAAATGGTTTTATTTATAATTATATATGACTATCATACCATTTTCCATTTATGAGTTCATGCATGACATGCCAACAAAATCCCCATTTGGCATCAAATCTGAAAAAATTGAAGTTATTAAAAATATGTAAATAATGACAATTGAAAACATCTTGTAGCGATGAAATTATAAAAAAAGTATTTCCCACTCACCTTTTATAGAGTCATTGGATGGAATTTCAGTGAGATATGGGGCAACAAGTTGAATTGGTTGTTACATTCTAAGATAGACATCATCTCCTCTATTTGTATGTGGAGAGGAAGTGTAACATTCCCATTTTAAGACTTTAAAAACAAGGGAATTTTTTAAAAAAATATATTTTTCACTGTTGTAAATAAATCAATATGTAGAACAAACATTCCATGCCAATAAAATTCAAATAGATACCCATATGCAGCTGTAATGACTCAGTGATCCACTGATCTATTTATGTTATCTTAATTATTGAATACATATTGTATAATTTGTATACTTGATTTTCCTACCCAACAATGGGTACTAAGTGATATGTTTAAAGAACATATATGAATATTCGTTACCAATATTCATCTGATATCCTGTTTTTTAAAACTTGGTGACATAGGATAATACAACCAGTAGCTTGTGATACTTTGGCCAAAGATTTACAACATACTGTGTATGTCACTATTCCTAGATGACATACTTGTCATATTGGAATACGTCCTTCACCTCACTCCTCTATTATCATGATTGGTATTTACTAACTACCGTCAGTCCACTTGACCTAGGTTTAACCCTATCCCTAGTTAGAAACATAACTTATTATAGGAATACACTCACAATGGGTTAGGGTAAATAGGCATACTTGGTTGACCTAATTCAACCGGATGTGCCAAGGTACCCTAATCCATTGGAATTTACTTCCTATCCTAAATATGCCACTAACCTGACCTAGAGAGAAACTAAGTTTAAGTACAAGTTCTTATTGTGTGTAGATCTAGATGATCAATGCGGAAGGGTGATGCCACATGTCAACTACAATGTTGTATTCTCGAGAAGACCGAAGTCTTCTCGAAAGTACAACCTTGTAGTTGGCATGTGCTAACATCCTACAGAAACTACCTCATTGAGATGTACATACCTCAAGGAGGTTGTTAATGCATTGTTAATTTGGATTATGTCTTGATTACAACAACCTTGTTAAACCTTAATCCAACACTCCATAAGTTCTTATTATATACTTGTATCAATCAAGTATTAAAGAACTTCGTTGAACTTATGGTTGCTTTTAATGTTCATTTTCATGGTGTAACCAGTAGTTAACCAAAATAGGATAGTGATATCTGATATTATTTTGTTCATATTATAACCGTGAAACAGACAGAACAATAAACATGAACACAATGATTTCAATTCATTCGGGATAAATTACACTGGAGAGATTACATACATATATAGGTAAATGACATCCTTAAAGTAAGGAGTCAACTTCTATCCCCCATATCTCTCTCATGATCACTCAGCATCCCAAAAATCTCTCCCAACTTATCTCATCCCTATAAGATCTCTCACACTCCTATCAATGTGAGTTGTTCTCACAACTTCACAATTATTCTAAACTATATTATTAATAATGTTACACAATATATAATATTATTCCTAACATTCACTCCCCTATTGTTAACATTATTATTTCCACACATACACTCCCCTAATGTGAATAATGTAGAAAAGAATAGTTACACTTTCTCTGCAGCTTGCACACCCCTGCTTGCTCATGCTCTTGGTACACATATGGACCTCAGTCCAAGGTAAGAACCCCTGTTCATGAACCTCTGCTCATCAAATGTGAACCCATGTTCGAAAAAAATAGACCTTTGTCCTAGGTATGAGCCCCTGCTCATGAACCTCTGTTCATCCTCTTCAAGAAAAACATGATGCTTCTTTTTCTTGTGCTTTTAACTTTCTACTATAACATATTTACATCAGGAGGTTATAAAAGGAAATACAATTCTAAATAGGAATGTGATGTCTGTTCTTATTACAAACAATGAAACACACAACTGAAAATATGCCACAAACTCATTATGCGGCCCCATCACTTGCGGCTGGTGAGAGGATGTTGGTTGTCCTCCTTCCTCCGTTGCCTCCTGCCTCCATCTGCATGCTGTTAACTCAACAAAATATATATTTGAAGCTCATCAAGTTTCACATTGTACTTTATTTTTTCTCTCCCCTGCAATGTGAAAACAATTATTTCCAAACGTCGGATAACACCGAAAATGCGTCTGTGAGGCAATTTTTATTTTTTTTATTTTTTCAGACTTTTTACAATTTTTGACACTTTTATTAGACAATAATCAAATATCCTAAAATCACCTGATATAATGATGCTAATAATACGTAAAGACATTGAATTTAATTTTGACAATATGACAAACACATATCTTGATGACTAACATAAAATCCAATTAAAGATTGGATTTTAATATCTAAACAAATTGTGATTTTTTTTTAAAAAAATGACTATTGAGACTAATGATGACAAGACTAGTATTATAACAATACAATGATTTTGACTGACACACAACTACTGGACAACAATTGACTCAACAATTTTACTATACCGACATAAACTCAACACAGACTCTTTATAAATGACACAAAATGATACTACGGACCACCTAATATTGATCTATATTAATAAATTGACTTATATATAAGTCGACGCACTAATATATACAAAAGTAATCTGCACTTTTCTTTTCAATTTTATTTTTTCTGAAGTAACTCACCATTATACTAATAAGAGGAGAGCAAAATGACCAATCTTAAATTGAGAGGAAACGGAATGGAAAAACTAATTGAAAGAAGAGCAGATGCTACAAATCTCAACGTCAGTTCCAGTTTTGACGCCAATGTTACCCATTTTAACCATCACTTTAGCAAAAAACAAATCAAACCTCACACCAAGCAATCCTTTGATGGTACCCGCATACTTTTGAACCATGGTTTTGGTAGACACATCACCCAATGTAGATTTGGTGGCAGAATTCATGTTTGGATGAGGATTACCACAGAATGTAGATTGCAGTCCGTATGAGCCAATACTACTCCAAATCAATTGATCCCAATTCTTCTACTGTTGAAAACTGTCCACATTGATGTTTCAACTACCTGCCATGTTATGTCCACAAGATTGACAAGAATGTAGGAAATTTGACAGATCCACGACTGCAGAAAGCACAAATGACTATGAGTGGAGATGGAATGAATGCGTGGAAGACTGCAATTGTCGATGGAATTGATGATGGTTTTGGTAGGAGTCTGAGCTACGCCCGGGTATGATCATCAATAAAATGCAATTAGAAATGGTAAGAATTAAGTCACAGCTTTCGGTGCCTTTGGCAATCAACAAAATAAGACAAATCTAAAAGAGCATGCAGAATACGAATTGGGTAGGGTCGCAGATCCCTAGTACTGGAAGAGCTCGCCAGGTTAACACATAGAACCCATCAATTTCAACAACCTCATAAATTCATCTCTTGACAAAAATATGTATCCATGCAGTCTCACCAGAACCGTGTTGATCCAAGACGTAAACCATTAATTAACCATTATGCTGAGGAACATTGCTGCTCTGATACGAATGATATTATTTTATTCAGATTATAACCATGAAACAGATAGAACAATAAACATGAACACAATGATTTCAATTCATTCAGGATAAATTACACCGGAGAGATTACATACATATATAGGTAAATGACATCCTTAAAGTAAGGAGTCAACTTCTATCCCCCATATCTCTCTCATGATCACTCAACATCCCACAAATCTCTCCCAACTTATCTCATCCCTATAAGATCTCTCACACTCCTATCAACGTGAGTTGTTCTCACAACTTCACAATTATTCTAAACTATATTATTAATAATGTTACACAATATATAATATTATTCCTAACAATATCATAAGTTTCATTAAAAATTACTTTAACTTTCAGGAAGGTTTAACAACCACATATATCCAATTAAAGTAGACTTCATACAAAATGAAGTATAATAATTAGTACTCATATCTACAAAATGTTGAGGTTTATATTCAATTGAGAGAGAGAAAGAGTCTTCCTCTAAATGATTAAGTATTAGGGTATATGATTCCCAATATCCATAGTTCTTACTTCATGTTTATTATGCAACACATTAATATGTTAAATTGTTTAGATAAAACACATACTATTATGCAACTCAATAGGTTGCTTCATTATAAGGGAAATTGAACTAATTACCATTATCCATCTTATCAAAGATAACAAGATAAGCATAACATAATATAAAGAATATCAATGAGATGGAACTTTCATCTTCTTTAAAAAATACGAGATAATTTACACAACCAATGAAAATAAATCACAACTCACAATTCATCATTACAACTTATAAAATTTACAAGACTATGCACTTTAGGCATATTGTTTAACAACAACCCTCATTCTATAAAGTATACAACTTTTATTTTACAATACAATATAAGAATGAATCATTATTCTTTACTAAGAATTAGACATATATCAGCCAATCCATCAAATAAGTTTTTGCCTTCTTTTACCACTAAAGTTGTAAAAATAGCTACCACGGGTCAATTCAATGAATTGAGCATGATAAGCACTAAGAATTAAAAAGAAGCGCATTCCAGTAATTGTTCCATTAAAGCAACACTACTTTAATGAGATAATTAAAACATCATACAATCAGCATAAGTGATAACAAATAGAAAAGAATTACATTAATAAATCTAGATCAAATTTTAAGAGAGAAGGAGAATATAAATAACAATATCTACCTAAGGACTTAAATTTCTATTGTTTCTATCAATGAATTGTAAACAAACAATAAATCTAGCCATCCCATTATTTTATAATTCTGTCCTAATAGAATACCACATTTATCTTCTCTATGACACAAAAGAAGTGTAAACAACATGGTTCATTCTAGGATTATTCGTCTATATTCTAAGCAAGAATAAGAAGAACCATTATGTATCATGCCCAAACCTATAACATCTAAATAATAGACTATATTAATAACATGAGTTACCCGTTCATTTCTGGGTAACAACCTTACACATTCAACATTAGAATATACATCAAAACAGAATTTCATAACAATACAAGAAGGTATAGAAATCTAGAATAGTCCAAATACAATTCCAATTCCAACTCTTCATGTTTGAAGTTATCAATAAAAGATCAGAAAATAGTGTTCACAAACAAAGAAGCCTCAAAGAGGAGTTAATATCTACTCAGGTTCTTCACAAAAGATAAAGAATAGAAGAGACAAACCTACTCCAATCCATAAAAACTAGGCAATACTAGTCAACAATAGTAGAACCCATAAGTATAAATTTACTTATCAATAGGACCCTCTTGGCTACTAGTTCTCCACATTATTTCATCAATGATTGGAACAAGATAGACCAATAGGTATAAATAAATCACCATATCAAAAGAGAATCGAGTACATAAAAGTTCAAATAATGAGCATATCCAAGGACAGAGGAATGGTAACTCAAATAAGGAGAGAACCAATGATAAATCATATCATTTCAACTGAACAAGAAGTTCCACTTTTTAAACCAATTCAAGATGAAGGCATACTGCAGACTTGAACCCGTATACTATTCAGAAAAGAATACATATATATATTTTTTCTTTCTCAAAGAAAAACCAAAGTCTTCTTCAATATATCAGATGAGAATAACATCCCAAAAGAGTAAATGATAAGGTTCAAAATTATCCATGAACCTAAGACTGAAAATCCACAAAGGCTTCACCAATTAATACAAAAAGTAAACAGTTTGTGATTCAAATAACTAAGCACAAAACAATAGAACGAAGAAGCTATCTTTCCTGTATAGATCCAGTGTCCAATGTAACAACCCAAATCTTCCAATAAGGCCCAAGTTTATTTAAAGAGATAGAAGAGAGGGAGAGCTAAAACCCAAAATGCCCAATATAGAAGTTTTCTCAGTCTTAATTCCAAAGCAACAAGAACGAGATATTAAAACAAAAATTATCAACAAAAAAATTGTGATAGTGGTGACTTGGTATAAAATAATACAGTCATCCCAGAACACAGGATTCCCTCAAAACAGAGTGGAAAGAACACTTCCTCTAATTCCCATGTTCATACCATCCCAAGAAGTCAATACAGTAACAAAAAGAAGTTCTACATTCCTTTAGACTGGACGTTTTCAGTTCCAAATCTCAAAGATATTTCAAACAACTCAAATAAGCTTTCACCTAGTCTCCTAGTGAATAGGTTACTTAAATAAATAGTTATAAGCTAAACCTTTTAACAAAAGAATAACCTAATACAAAAATTCATGAATAGAATTGAATATATCAACCAAAATACAAGCTCATAACACTCAAGTGTTAAATAGGAGTACAGTGACGAACCCTATCTTCACACACCAACATTCAAAACTAGACTAGCAAAATAATGTGAGTACAGTGAGAAATACAAATGCCATGCAACAATTTAGAAATGTATAAGTTTCCAAACCAGTGGTTCTTATCAAAACTAAGCTCCAACACAAGGTTAATCAAAACACAAGTTTAAACACAAGTCTACATCCAAAGAATGCAATCCAGAAGAAAAATAAAACAGAACTTAAGTTTCCCTTAAGTTCACATCCATATATTTTCATGAAAGTCATTTCAAATCTCGCTAACTTCAAATAAAAGATCAAGGGTGCAAAATATAGATATAGAAACAAGTTTTGCATACCATTTTCACTTGCATGATGGTCATAAAACTTGCACAGAAAATCTAGTTTCCAAAACAACACTATTTAGCCATAGTTTCATATCAAACACACAAGGATTCGTAAAACCCAGCAAGAAAAATAACCAGATAGACATGAAAACATGAATCTCATGAGAGAAGAGTTTTTCTAATGAATTATTTAGAAGAGCACAAGAATTTTAATAGTTAGAGCCTATCATGCCTGATAGTGCTTCCACCAAATTGAAGGAGACTTTAAGCCAAACTTCCAACTCTTTTTCTCCTACAAGAAAGATCAAAAATCAAACATCTCTTCCTCCTACACCTCAAATACTTTCTTTCGATAAAAAATAGACAAAAGAAACCAAAAATATCTTTGAAGTGAAGGTTGAACTACTGGTTTGAAGAACCAGTTAGCTCCATGCAGAGAAAAATCCACCATGCATGAAAAATCAAATGACCTCTTACAAACCCACCTTCTAAGTTTAAAATATGGTTTGGACACAAAGACCGAGGCTCATAAATGTCATTCAATCCAAAATTACCACTTATATTTCCTTGCCACCACCTCCTAAATCTAGCGAATGCAAATTCAATGCAGAAATACAATTCCATATATTAGTGGAGCTTCCACGTAGGCCTCTAACAAGTCTACTGGCCGCCTACCAAATATGGTAGTACTTCATCATTTAAAACCTTTCAAATCATTAAAATGTCAAGAACAATTTCCGTTTTGTCATGTGAAACCTTTACGTTCCCTTTAACAGTTTAGGTCAGATTCAAATAGAACTTAAGTTAGTTTAACAATTACCAACATAGGTCTGAAAACATTTGCCATTAGAATTCCCACCTTAGGTTAGGTTCAATTCATAACACTTTAGTATTAGGTAATAGCTAAAATATCCTAGTATTACTTTAGCAACCCTTCCCTAATCCATTTAGAAAAATTCTTAGGTTAGGATGTCAACCCCAAAATTAGAATAAGAGGCTTAGGTTAGAATAGAATTCAAATAAGTAAACGTAGCTAGGACATAGTTGTTCTTACCTAGCTTACATTACCATTTGGGTAATCCTTATATTCTTAGGACTCCAAAATTATCCTAAGAGAATTGAATTTTTCTTAAGTCCTTAATGTCCTACCAAGATCAATCACCAAATACCCGAGCACAAACATACAGCTAAATAAAAATGCGTTCAAAGAAGACCAAGAATTAGTATCATACAAATTTTAGTCTTCTATGTCCCTTAAACTACTGAATGCCAATTTTACCATTCAGTCTATGAGGAAGATTTGAAACATTCCTTGGATCACTGAAATTGATCCAAGGATGAGTCAGAAGAAGAAATAAGTCTGCAACTCTTAAAGCCAGATTGCAGCTCATCTTTCCAAAGTGAAAATGAATTCTTGATAACCATATAATTTTAGTCTAATGATTTTAAGAACAGAAAATATTTATCCTTATCAAGCATGATCTTCAACAGTCAAAAGAACACATCTTTATCCAGAAAATCACATGTCAACACTTGAATGCAAAAGAGGAATATATTAGTTGTCGAGGGTATTACATGTTTCCCCCCTTAAAAGAATCATCGTCTGGATGATTATCTCATCTCTTTTTTATTAGTTTTCATCAAGAAAAATCAACTTATCCACTTTTCTTACCATATGTCAAAAACATATCAGCATTATTAAGTTCCATAAATCAACATTACATAGCTTTTTATTTAAAATAAATATCTATTTGCTAAAAACTGACATACTTATTATATTATAAATATTAAATCTCAAAAAAAAAATTCAGTCAACAGAATCAATCCTGTTCAAATAGATATGGAAAAGCAGTTTTCATATCCTCAAGGTTTTCCCAAGTTGCACTCTCTTCATTAAACTGGTCCCATTGGACCTTGCATTGACTTATCTCATGATTTCTCAAATGCAACTGGCGAGTTTCAAGCACTCGTATGGGTTTAAGCACGATTATTCCTGGGTCCTGGACCTGTAAGGAATTCCAATTTAACACATGTGATAAATCTGAAACATATTTCTTAAGCAAAGAAATATGGAAAACATCATGCATTCGTGACAAAGTAGGAGGTAATGCTAAACGATAAGCTACAGGGTTGATTACTTCAACTATCTCAAAAGGTCCCACATAACGAGGTGATAACTTGGCAGCCTTGCCAAAAGTTATAGAACTCTTTTTCGGTTTAACCCAAAGAAAGACTTTCTCACCAAGTTCAAATTTCCTATCAACCCTCTTTAAGTCAGCATAACTCTTTTTCCTATCTGCTGCTTCTTTCAAGTGTTCACGAATCAATTTAACTTGTTGTTCCATTTCAGTAAGAATTTCAGGTCCAATTACCTCTCTATCCTCTATGTTGTCCTAACTAATAGGGGTTCTACATTTTCTTCCGTATAATGCTTTAAAAGGTGCCATCTTAAGAGAAGCATGATATGTATTATTGTATGTGAATTCAACTAATGGAAGGTACTCTTCCCACTTATATTGTTGATCTATGAAATACATCTGTAACATATCTTCTAAAACTTGATTTACTCTTTCAGTCTGTCCATCCATTTCTGGATGATACGCAGAACTGAAATTCAGCTTAGTTCCTAAAGCTGCGTTAAGCATTTGCCAAAATCTTGACGTCATTCTAGGATCTCTATCCGAAATGATTAATTCAGGTACTCCATGTAATCTGAAATTTTTTTGTACAAATCTTTTAGCCAAAATAGGAGAATCATCCTTCAGATTCCCAACAATAAAATGTGCTACCTTTGTTAGTTTATCCACAACTACTAAAATAACATCATGTTTATTTCTTGACATAGGTAACCCTTGTACAAAATCCATGCTTATTACTTGCCACTTGTACTGCAGTATGCTATGAGGATACAACAAACCGGATGGGTGCATATGTTCCACCTTAACATGTTGAAATTCAAGGAAATGTGTCACAAAGTCTATAACATCCTTTTTAATCCCTTTCCAGAAATATTGATGTTTTACATCAGAAAGCATCTTTGTAATGCCAAGGTCTCTAGAAAAAGGTGAATTGTGAAATTCTGCTAAGAATTTCTTTCTCAAATCATTTAGCAAAGGTACATAGACTTTGTTTTCAAATCGTAAGATTCCTTCATTATCAAAGTGAAAACCTTTATACCTCAAATCATTCGAATCTACAGCAAGTGCTACTTTTACTTGCTGAAAGTAAGAGTCAGATTCCATAACACTTTTTACTTCATCCTTAAACTAAGTTCTTAATGTTATAAGAGCATAAATGTGCTTCCTACGACTTAGAGCATCAGCCACTCTATTTTCTTTACCCTTTATATAACTGATGTCAAAATCATATTGAGACAAAAAATCTAACCACCTTCATTGTCTTGCATTAAGATTTGGCTGAGTGAAGATATATTTCAGTCCAAGGTGATCAGTTTTCAATTCAAAAGGTTTACCAAGTAGGTAATGTCTCCAAACTTGAAGTGCATGAACAATGGCAGTGAGCTCTAAATCATGTGGAGCATAATTCAACTCATGTAACTTAATTTTTCTACTTTCATAAGCTATGACATGTCCATTTTGTAACAAAATACCTCCTAGACCTTCACCTGATGCATCAGTTACCACCATAAAATCTCCATTAGGGTTTGGTACTACAAGAATAGGTGCTGAAGTTAATTGTTCCTTCAAGGTTTTGAATGCAATTTCACATTTCTCACTCCAAAAAAACTTTGTATCTATAAGGAAGTTATTGGTGTTACTATCTTAGAAAAATCTTTTACAAATTTCCTATAGTAGCCAACAAGTCCCATGAAGCTTCTAACTTCATGTACATTCTTAGGTGCAGGACACTCTATTATAGCTACAATTTTTGAAGGATCTACAACAATTCCATTCTTACTTATTACATGTCCCAAATAGTGTACTTTTGTGTCATAGAAAGAACATTTAGACAGCTTACCAAATAACCATCTCTTTCTTAATATTCCCAAAACTATCTTCAAATGCTCATGATGTTCCTCAATACTTTTTGAATATATGAGAATGTTGTCCAAGAATACAAGCACAAATTTTTCTAAGTATTCTTGAAAGATATTATTCATTAAATTCATAAATATTGTAGGTGCATTAGTTAATCCAAAAGGTAAAACCGTGAACTCATAATGTCCATACCTTGTTCTGAAAGTTATTTTATGAATATCCTCATCCTTAATTTGTAATTGATGATATCCAGATTAAAGATCTATCTTACAATATACCAATGTTCAATGTATCTGATCAAATAAATCATCAATCCTAAGGAGTGGGTATCTATTCTTGATTGTTGCTTTGTTTAAAATTCTATAATCAATGCACTATCTAAGGGTTCCATCCTTCTTTTTCACAAAAATTACAGGTGATCCCCAAGGTGAAACACTGGGTCTAATAAAACCTTTCGAAAAAATCTCATGCAACTGATCCTTAAGCTCTACTAATTCTATAGTAGTCATTCGATATGGTTCTTTAGAATTAGGTTCAGTTATAAGCTTGATCTCAATCGTGAAATCAAACTCCCTTTTAGGTGGAAGACCTGGCAATTCTTTCAGAAATATGTCACTGAAGTCTCGTAATAGTGGATATTGTTCCATAATATCACTACTCTCTTCTGTTGATTCATTAATTTTTTCTACATATAAGGTACATCCTTTATTTTTGGCCTTTTTAAGTTACGTAGCTAACAATTTTCTAACAGAAATCTCACGTTTCACACCCTGAATCTCTGTTGTTTTCTGTAGGTTGTCTAAACAACTAATGTGTTTTTCAAAATATTCCACTTTAGCCTTATGTTCTGCTAACCAATTAACACCTATGATTACATCATAAGACCCCAAAGGTGCAACATAAAGATCAACCTCAGTGGAAAAGTTAGGTAAATCAAGGACTGCTCCAAAAAGACACATACTAACCGTATGAACAACATTATTCCCATACTGTACAGTCCTTGTTTTATCCATGTTTCTAGCTTTTATTTTTAGTTTTGATGCTAATTTACTAGAAATAAAACATTCAGTAGCTCCAGTATAAAAAATAATAGTTATAGGTAAGCCAAATAACTTACCCAGAACTTCTATGGGTGTGGCCTATTTCTCAGCCTACTTGTCAGCTACTGCAGCATGTATCTTGTTCTGTTGATTACAATAATCCTTCTTCAAAGAAAATTGATTCACATAATGATCTTCAACACATTTATGACAACATCCTACAGGTCCCTTCCTAGGCTCAGGTTTATTTCCAACCTTAGAGTTATCGTTCTGACCCCCATAGGACTTCTGTCCGTTATTATTGTTCTTAGAAAAGTTGTTATGTGCATTACTAGCAAACTTGTTTGTTGTAGCTTTCTTATTAGTATCAGATGAAAACTTACTTTTCATTCTGAATTTATTCCATGGTCCTTTCTTAGGTGCAAGAGATGATGAAGAGGAGTTGGGATTTTTCTTCCTTACTTCCTCCTTGTGAGAAGAAATTGCATTTAATTTTTTTTCCTTCCTTATGGATTTTTCAACAACCCCTTCCATTATGGTTGGGTTGTGAACATCCACCTCTCCCCCTATAATGGGATTCAATCCAATGAAAAATTTCTATATCCTGAAATTCTCATTATTTTGATATTGAGGTACATACTTAAGGAGATTTGTAAATCACTCCCAGTACTCAGTTACAGTTATCTTTTCTTGAGCTAAGTTATGAAATTCATTCATTTTCTGATCATAGTAAAGTTATGGCAGCCATTATTTCCTAAAGTAACCTTTAAATTGATCCCATATGATATTAGCTTCATCAATATTCAACTCAGTCTTATGGCTATCCCACCATGAATATGCTTTGTGAGAAAGCTGATATGCTTCCCATATAGCCTTTGTTTCTTCTAAGAAATTCCTTATTGCAAAGTATTTCTCCATTTCACTGAGCCAGTTCTTAGCTCCATCTCCTAATGTGGTGCCATCAAACTTAGGTGGACTTATCCTTTTTATATCATTAGTGAGTTCAGCTGCTAGCCTAGCCTTTTTGTTCTCAAGCTAAACAGGTATGTTAACATTGTTATTATCAACACCCACATTGGCATTGTCCCCTAGAGGTGGCTGATTATTGTTATCAGATTCTTCTTCCTCCTCATTACCCATTACTTTTTGTTCAAGTACAGCCAAACGATCTCTTTTGTCCAATAGGGCAGCAAGAATTTCATCGAGTCTCTGGGAAGTTGATGCTCTTTCCTCAAGTGGAAGATTATTTGTAACATTTCCTCTTGTTCTAACCATTTTCTGTTACAAGAAAATTTAAGTTTCATTAGATTATGGACACAATAGGTTCAAGAGCTAACCTTCAGCTCTGATACCAAGATGTAACATTCCCATTTTAAGACTTTAGAAACAAGGGAATTTTTTTAAAAATATAATGTTCACTGTTCTAAATAAAGCATTATTTAGAACAAACATTCCATGCCAATTGAATTCAAATAGATAACCATATGCAGCTGTAATGACTCGGTGATCCACCAATCTATTCATTTCATAACTCGGTAAGCTACCGATCTATTTATGTTATCTTAAGTATTTAATGCATATTGTATAGTTTTGTATACATGGTTTTACTACACTACACCGGGTACTAAGTGATCTATTTAAAGAACATATCTAAATATTTGTTACCAATATTCATCTGATATCACGTTGTTTTAAACTTGGTGACATAGGACAACGCAACCAGTAGCTTGTGATACTTTGGCCAAAGATTTACAACATATTGTGTATGTCACTATTCCTAGATGGCATACTCATCATATTGGAATACATCCTTCAACTCACTCCTCTATTATCATGATTGGTCTTTACTTACTACCGTCATTCCACTTGCCCCAGGTTTAACCCTATCCCTAGTTAGAAACATAACTTATTATAGGAAGACGCTCACAATGGATTAGGGTAAATGGGCATACTCGATTGACCTAAGTCAACCAGATGTTCCAAGGTACCCTGAGCCATTGTAAGCTACTTCCTATCCTAAATATGCCACTACCTTGACCTAGAGAGAAACTAAATTTAAGTCCAAGTTCTTATTGTGTGTAGATCTGGATGATTAATGCGGAAGGGTGATGCCACATGTCAACTACAACATTTTACTCTCGAGAAGACCCAAGTCTTCTCAAAAGTACAACCCTACAGTTTGCATGTGCTAACATCCTACATAAAATGCCTCATCGAGATGTACATACACCAAGTAGGTTGTTAATGCATTGTTAATTTGGATTATGTCTTAATTACAACAACCCTGCTAAACCCTAATCCAACACTCCATAAGTTCTTATTGTATACTTGTATCAATCGAGTATTAAAGAAATTTGTTAAACTTATGGTTGCTTTTAATGTTCATTTTCATGGTGTAACCAATAGTTAACCAAAATAGGATAATGATATCATGAGTTTCATTAAAAATTACTTTAACTTTCAGGAAGGTTTAACAACCACATATATCCAATTAAAGTAGACTTCATACAAAATGAAGTCTAATAATTAGTAATCATATCTACAAACCTTCGAGGTTTATATTCAATTGAGAGAGTG
This sequence comes from Taxus chinensis, assembly GCA_019776745.2. Classification (NCBI taxonomy): domain Eukaryota; kingdom Viridiplantae; phylum Streptophyta; class Pinopsida; order Cupressales; family Taxaceae; genus Taxus; species Taxus chinensis. The sequence goes on along the minus strand of CM034157.1, from coordinate 397,427,369 downwards.
AAAGAATTCGTCCTCTAAATGATTAAGTATTAGGGTATATCATTCCCAATATCCATAGTTCTTACTTCATGTTTATTATGCAACACATTACTATGTTAAATTGTTTAGATAAAACACATCATATTATGTAACTCAACAAGTTGCTTCATTATAAGGGAAATTGAACTAATTCCCACTATCCATCTTATCAAAGATAACAAGATAATCATAACATAATATAAAGAATATCAATGAGATGGAACTTTCATCTTCTTTTAAAAATTACGACATAATTTACAAAACCAATGCAAATAAATCAAAACTCACAATTAATCATTACAACATGACTATGAACTTTAGGCATACTGTATAACAACAACCCTCATTCTATAAAGTATACAAATTTTCTCTTACAATTTAATGCAAGAATGAATCATAATTCTTTACTAAGAATTAGACATATATCAGCCAATGTGTCAAATAATTTTTTTCCTTCTTTTACCACTTAAGTCCTAAAAATAACTAGTATGGGTCAGTTCAATGAACTGAGCATGATAAGCACTAAGCATTAAAATGAAGTGCATTCCAGTAATTGTTCCATTAAAGCAACACTGCTTTAATGAGATAATTAAAACATCATACAATCAACATAAGTGATAAAAAATAGAAAATAAGTACATTAATAAATCTAGATCAACTTTTAAGAGAGAAGCAAAATATAAATAACAATATCTACCGAAGGACTTAAAGTTCTATTGTTTCTATCAATGACTTGTAAACAAACAATAAATCCAGCCATCCCATTATTTTATAATTATGTCCTAATAGAATACCACATTTATCTTCTCTATGACACAAAATAAGTGTAAACAACATGGTTCATTCTAGGATTATTCATCTATATTCTAAGAAATAATTAAAAGAACCATTATGTACCATGCTCGAACCTATAACATCTAAAGAATAGACTAGATTAATAACATGAGTTATATGTTCCTTTCTGAGTAACAACCTTACACATTCAACATTAGAATATACATGAAAACATAATTCCATAACAATACAAGAAGGTATAGAAAACCAGAACAGTCCAACTACAATTCCAATTCCAACTCTTCATGTTATAAGTTATCAATCAAGGATCAGAAAACAATGTTCACAAACAAAGAAGCCACGAAGAGGAGTTAATCTCTACTCAAGTTCTTCACAAAAGATAAAGAGTACAAGAAACAAACCTACTCCAATCTATAAAAACTAGGAAATACTAGTCAACAAAATTCGAACCCATAATTATAAATTTACTTATCAACAGAACTTTCTTGGCTACTAGTTCTTTACATTATTTCATCAATGATTCAAACAAGGTAGACCAACAAGTCAAAATAAATCACCATCTCGAAAGAGAATCGAGTACAAAAAAGTTCAAATAATGATCATATCCAAGGAAAAAGGAATGGTAACTCAAATAAGGAGAGAACCAATGATAAATCATATTGTTTCAACCAAACAAGAAGTTCCAATTTTCAAATGAATTCAAGATGAAAGCATACTGCAGACCTGAACTAGTATACTATTCACAAAAGAATACACATATATATTTTTTCTTTCTCAAAGAGAAACCAAAGTGTTATTCACTGTATCAGTCAATAATAACATCCCAAAATAGTAAATGATAAGGTTCATAATTACCCATGAACCAAAGGCTGACGACTCACAAAGGCTTCACCAGTTAATACAAAAAGTAAAAAGTTCATGATTCACAGAACTAAGCACAAAACATCAGGACAAAGAAGGTATCTTTCCCGTATAGATCTAGTGTCCAAGGTAACAACCCAAATCTTCCACTAAGGCCCAATTTTATTTAAAGAGACATAAGAGAGGGAGAGATAGAACACAAAACACCCAATACAGAAGCTATCTCAGTCTTAAATTCCAAAGCAACAAGAACAAGATACTAAAACAAAACTTCTCAACCACAAATTTGTGACAATGGTGACTTGGTATAAAATAATACAGTCAACCCAAAACCTAGGATTCCCTCAAAATAGAGTGGAAAAAACACTTCCTCCGATTCCCACACTCATACCATCTCAAGAAGTCGATACAATAATAAACAGAAGTTCCACATTCCTTTAGACTAGACGTTTTCAGTTCCTATTATATTTTGGCCATATTGTAAACAAATAAACCATATAAAAAACACATAATTCAATTAATTTGGGAAATCTTATTCATGATTGATGAGTTACATATATAGATCAATTAATCCCTACAATGGTGGAGTCAAACATTATCTTTAATCCCTACATAATCTCAACCCCATCTCCTAATATCTCTATAACATCCCTTAGTTCTCTCACACTATATTATTATTAAATGATTTTCACATCTCATTTTAAAAATAATAATATTAAATACTCACACACAATACAATATTAATAATGTTACAAACAATATATTCATACCATTCACTCTCCTATTGTTAACATTATTAATTCCCCTACACTCCCCTAATGTGAACAATGTAGAAAAGAATAGTTACACTTTCTCTCCAGCTTGCACACCCTTGTTTTCTCATGATCTTGGTACACATATGGACTTCAGTCCAAGGTAAGAATCCCTATTCATGAACCTCTGTTCATCCCCTTCAAGTATCATGATGACGACTTTGTACTTGTGTTTTCATATTTCTATTACAACATTACATCAAGGAGGTTTATACAAGGAAATTACAATTGAACAAGAATTTCCTTCTGTTCTTATTATAAAACACACAATAATGGAATCAAACACACAACTGAAATACTTGGCTAGAAAATCAATACTGTGGCCTCATCGATGGTGCTTGATGAGAGGTCTCTGATCAACCTCCATCTAAAAGTTATCTAAAGAACGAAGTCTTCATAATCATAACCAGTGAAATCACCCTCTAGTTCTTCCTTATCATCGTCTTCTTCTTCATAAGCAATCATGGCATTTTCAATTTTTCCATCAACTAAATCTCTTTCTCTTTTCATTTAGTTTATGGAAAGGTGTCCAGATTGTTGGCAATAGTAGAAAGTGATATGTTTCTTTGTATCTCTAGAATTAGATTCTTTCATGAATATTCCTTTATCATATGACCTATTTTTACCAAACATTGTTGTTTCTTCTGAAAGAATATTCTTATTTTTTCTATTTTCTTCCTCCATGAGAGATGAAATCAAATCTTCTAAACTAGGATTTACTTTACTCAAAATATATACAGTGTTAGAGTAACTCGGTGGCATACTATTTAATGATATTGCTTTTACATCATCATCTCCCACATCAATTTGTATTCCAGCTAGTTGATTTGAAATAGAACGAAATTTACTTATGTGATCAACCATTCTCTCACCTTCTTCCATCTTGAGCCCGAATAGTTTTTGCTTGAGTGTCACCACTGCACTCCATGTTTGAGATCCAAATAGCTTGTTCAAAGTAGTCCATATGAAATTTGAACTTTTTGATAAATCAATATGATGCAAGTAAGCATCAGAAAATCCAAGACAAATAATTTCTATTACTTTCCTATCCTTGCTTTCCCATTTGGTGGCTTCATCAACATCAATTGGTTTTGAAATTTTACCTTCAACAATTTCCCACAAGTCTTTATTTATCAAAAGTAATTGAGTTCACACTTGCCATGTGTGAAATTCTTTACCATTGAATTTTTGTAATGGGATTTCCATTATGGATGTCGAACTCAGTTGAAAATGCACCCTTACAATAAAGTAATATTTTACTTTCAATTGGTAGTAGAAAGCATATAATAAATACAAAGATCTTGAAAAAACATACATTTTCAAATAAAACATCACCTCAATCTGAGTTACGAGGTGAAAGATATGACACTTCTAAGTTTAAAGTCCAACTTCTTTCCGGACCCTTTCCAAAAATGGAAAAAAAATTCTTTTCCTTTGTGATTTTTTTCGGTATGTCCAAAAATGGAAAAAAAAAACACACAGTTGCCAAAAATAGTGATAAATCCGATCACAGTTACCAGAATGGTGACGCAATACGCAGGTTAGTCAATAGAATGCGCAGGCAACAAGACGATGAAATATGAACAAACAACTATGCATGCATAATGATTCAAATCACAGACAGAATGCTCCAATACACAGGATCAGAGTGTCAAACCACTTTGAATCCACTTCTAGCAGAATCTGAATCTCAAATATCTCTAAAGAATCTCATCCTTGAATCCCTGCTCTGATGCCAAATATTTTATTTCACCCATATTGTAAAAAAATAAACCATATAAAAAACACATAATTCAATTAATTCGGAACATCTTATTCATGATTGGTGAGTTACATATATAGATCAATTAATCCCTACAATGGTGGAGTCAAACATGATATTTAATCCCTACATAATCTCAACCCCATCTACTAATATCTCTCTAACATCCCTTAGTTCTCTCACACTATATTATTATTAAATGAGTTTCACATCTCATTTAAATAATAATATTAAATACTCACACACAATACAATATTAATAATGTTACAAACAATATATTCATAACAGTTCCAAATCTCAAAGAGATTTCAAACAACTCAAATAAGCTTTCACCCAGTCTCCTGGTGAATAGGGTGCTTAAATAAAGAGTTATAAGCTAAACCTTTTAACAAAAGAATAACCCAATATAAAAATTCCTGAAGAGAATCAAATATAGCGACCAAAATATAAGGTCATAATACTCAAGTGTTAAATAGGAGTACATTGATGAACCCGAGCTTCACATACCAACGTTCAAAACTACACTAGTAGAATAATGTGAGAAAAGTGATAAATATGAACTCCATGCAACATTTCAGCAATGTATAAGTATCCAAAACAGTGGTTCCAATTAATAAAAAGCTCAAACACAAGCTTAATCAAAACAAAAGTTCTAACACAATGCTGCATTTAAAGAATGCAATCCAGAAGCAAAATAAAACAAAAGTCAAGTTTCCGTTAAGTTCGGATCCATATATTTTCACGAAAGTCAGTTCAAATATCACTAACTTCAAATACAAGATCAAGGGTGCCAAAAAAGATACAGAAACAAGTTTCTCATAAAAACTTCTCACGCATGTTGTCATAAAATTTACACAGAAAACCATTTTTCAAAACAACACTATTTAGCCATAGTTTCATATCAAACATGCATGGATCTGTAAAACCCAAAAAGAAAAATAACTAGACAGACATGAAAATAGGAATCTGATGAGAGTTTTTCTAATGAATCATTTAGAAGAACACAAGAATTTTAATGGTTAGAGCCTATCATGCCTGATAGTGCTTCCACCAAATTGAAGGAAACTTGCAACCGAGATTCTAACTCTTTTACTCCTCCAAGAAAGATTAACAATCAAACATCTCTTCCTCTTATGCCACAAATACTTTCCTTCAATCATAAATAGACCAAAGAAACCAAAAATAGCTTTAAAGTGAAGATCAAACTGCTGGATCGAAGAACAAGTTAGCTCTATGCAGAGAAAAATCTGCCATGCATGCAAAACCAAATGACCTCCTACAAACCCAACTTCTAAGTTTAAAAGATGGATTACACACAAAGACCAAGGCTCATAAATTCCATTCAATCCAAAATTCTTTCTTATCTTTCCTTGTCACTATACGTACCCAAAATTGTAAGGTATTGTACTGAGGAACAGCGTAATAAGTGCCCCAATGATGATACAGGTCTCCTCGCAAGGTGTTTAGGATCCGGAAAATCCCTCAGAGTATGCGTTAACATCCCGCATGCCCCACTTAGCCCCTGTGCCCTTTGTTTTCCCCTTTTTTCTTCTTTTCTTGGCCTTTTGATCTTCAGTGATGAAACTTCCACCCTACAGGGCAGCGGTCTCGTGACCACCGCCCTGATCAGGGCGGCGGTCCTGTAACCGCCACCCTGCTCAGAGCGGCGGTCCTGCGCATGTTTTCCAGAATGTTCTTTTGATGCGACTTGCATGAAATATCATGATTCACCAGCTTTTCCTTGCCAACTTGAGCATGCATTTATGTTTTTGGTCCCCTGGAATAGTGTTTTTCCTTTGTTTATTGTTTAGGAGTTCAATTTGGTTTTGATTTTTGGGTGATTGAATTCCTATAAATGCATAGCTTGTGCTGATTTGGCAAACTGATCCACCTCATTCCTCATTTTAGTATTTTAGTTTGTTATCTTGTTAGAAGCCATAGTTTCTTCTTGCATTTTCAGCTGTTGGTAAGCCACATACCCATGTGCAGGTAGTGTGTAGTTCATCCAATCTTAGGATCTGATTTTCTCTTTGTATTTAATTCATTTCATGCTTGGTTAGCATTGTCCAGCTGTTGGTAAGCCACATATCCAGCTTGTGCAAACAGTGTTGTTGTTTTATCTAATCCATTAGAGTGGAATAGCTTAGGAAGCCATTAAAGTTGCAGGTTTTGCTCTTCAAAAGGATAGTTTCAGGTTCTGGTCGCTTATGTTGCATGACTCGCAGTAATAGATCCCGCTAGGAATTGCATAAGCCAAGCTCTGTACTCTTGCGCTATCCCTCTCCTATCTCGCATTCTATTCTGTCTGCATTCTGAAGGTTGTCCCTTGTTCCAAAACCTATTCCTATTGATGCTAGCATTACACACTTTTCTGGATCCACGTGAGCACAAAGAACGAGGAGATCACACTGAGGGGACAAGATCACACACACCATCGGATTTTCCACTGTTCTGCGGAATTCAGGTTCTAACTTTCAAAGTTCTAGTTAGAATCATATCAAATAAAGTAGTTAAATCACTTCATTTCAGTAAATTCTATTCTCGATATTGCCAGGGAAGCTGTGAGGATTGATAGTTTCTGAGAAACTATGATTCATTCCTCACTTCTGAGGTAGGATCGAGAATCTTGCAAATAGATTAGTTATTTCATTGTTTAGAATAGATATACAAATCGCACAGGACAAATAACTACACTCGGTTATCTTGTTATGTTTTAAAATATTAGTTTAGTTCAATTCTAGATATTTTAAATAGCTACTTTCTTAAATTCATATAAATCATCTTAGAAAATACAAAATAGATAGTTAGATTTAGCCACGTAGTTAATACATTTCTTATTACAGTTAGATTTACATTTCGTTTCGTATGACAATCACGGGACCTCAGGAGCCCAGGGAATATATATTTGAGCCAATTTGCCTCAACCAAACTCATCATAGCAATAGTTGACATAGACCAAAATCTCAGAATACAAGTATTCTGAACAACCACAGATTTACAACTGATCAGTTCTCAATTAAGAGGATTAAACATAGAAGACGACCAAGCACACACATTTTGGTCAACAACCAAACTACATATTACCCTAGGTAAAGCACTCACATGACTGTAGAAGGGTTCGAAAGAATCAAACCTTTGGTTGTGATCCTTTGGTCCCACAACCGGGTGCAGGAGACACTCTCACAGACATAGAGACCGGTTTAAGGATCTGAGTTGCGCGAACGCCTGTGAGATATTCTTAGAAAAACACACAGTTATTGGTCCTAAACATAGAAGCTGAGAAAGCATATGATTATTGGATACTAGGGATCAGGACTTGATTCTACGTATGACCATAGCTGGCCCACAACAAACACGAACCTACGGTTGTGATCCACAAATCCCGCAACCCAACGAATCCATAAGAGAATTAGATATAGACACTGGCCTACGCACACTAGTATTTCAGTCCACTCCACTTCCACCTATTATCATCAAACAATTGTCCTTACTAGATATAGCGGCTAACAAAGCTAGAGAATTCTGGACTAGGCCAGAGAATCGTCCATAGAGTCAATTATATTTACCATTCACCATATGACCCTATCCGGAGAAAGATACGAAACTATACCGGGTCATTTTCCACATATTCCACAACCCATAGATCGAATCACGCCAGAGCTCGATATTGATTGGAGCCTTCGAGCAGTCATCCTTGCCGATCGATCTATCACACCAGTCCAAGTTAGAAGGGCCTTCTTTGCCTTAGATTCACAAATTCCACTAGTGCGTGTCGAAGACATTAGACTGCCTAACTAGTTTGTCTGTATCCCACCCATATTCCATCCCCACCGGCTGTCTCGGCATGACCTCGGGAGGTCGGGTACGCGGAAGAGTTACTTGTAGATTCCCACGCTCGCTTGTCACTTTTCCGGCGTACAAAATTGGTGAACCCAACGTGAAACAAACAAAATTAGTGAAGCTGACGTAAAACTTCCTACTTTCTCGTTCGGAGTCATAGTATCACGTTTTCTTTCACAAATCACCTTCGCTCCTTCCCATTATTCTGCGGGTATTCATATACCCCCCGAATATGTCGGGATTCGATGCATATGGCAGACCCCTCTTGGGTCTTGAGGCATAATACACCCAACAGAATAGGCAATCATCACCCTCGCTCTCAGTATGGGGTGACAACTATTCAACTAATCAGTTGTCAACACAAACCCCAAGAATCAGATATAGTTCGTCTTTTCAAACTGAGGAGTTAGATCAACCCCCTCGAACGCACCAAACAGAGCCTTCAGGTTCAAACAATATGACGTTTACCGGAGAATCTGGTTCGTCTCCTCAAATGCTACTTAGACCACAAATTAGTAGACAATCAGACCCATACCTGGTCTTAGATGATGAACAGTCAATACGTTATCCTAGGAGTGAACAACATTCTCGGGGTATGTACCCACCTATAGGAGGTTTACAAATACAACCCGAGATCTCTTTTCAAGAAAATACCTCTATACCACTGCATATAGGAAATACTCTCGGAGAAACTTGGCAAGATAGCGATCAGTTTATGACAGGATATCACGTACCTATACAACACCAGGGTATACAACAAACGCCGCTCAGAAAAAACACCGTGACTTCACCAAATGAAGTCATTTCAACGTTAGTAGAAAAAGTGAGAGGGTTAGAACTGGCTCAAGCAAGTCAAAATTCTCCGTTCATACAAACAGGAAGTTCCAATCCTCCATACCACTCTGGCCAAGTAGATCTCCTCACAGGAGTAGGCACGTTAGGCATGCCGCCTCACTATCCACAACAAACGCCAACAAGGCCCATCATCTCTAACACTATTCCTCCCGGTCTAGTGTCAAACAATCCATTCCTTGACAATACCCCGTCATACTTAAACATGTACTCCAAATCACCACAAGGAGATATTTTCTCCTCTCCCGGCATGTTTTCTCAAACGCAGGGACCTCCTTATGCCCCTGCCAATGCATACGCTGCACCATATCAACAACCTATCCCACCATCACTCCCTCAGCAACCACCATCAATGGTCGAAAGCTATGCGATAGGGACTTATTCAGAATATCTAAAGGAACCCTTAGACTTCACCATACGAAGCGTCATGCTTCCAAGAACTCTTCTTGATTTACCCAAGTTCAAGGGTGAGGGAGATCTAAACGCACATATCAAAGCTTACGCTACAGCCATACGAGAATTAATCCCTTGGGATGGGGTTGTTGCTAAAATATTTCCCAAAACTTTGGAAGGCATTGCTCTCAACTGGTATTATAGAATGCCTGAAGCCTCCATCCATTCATTTAAACAACTCATGTCAGAGTTCATCAAAGCCTTCGACATGAACAAACTGTTGAGAACAGGAATTAGGGAATTCTTGCACATCAAACAAGAACACAACGAATCTGTCGCCCATTTCATCCAGAGGTGGCGTACAGTTCTTTATTCTTCAGCAAGTGCTCCAAACATGGATCAGATGGAACTATGTGATTTATTCCTTCATTCTCTCAGCAAGGAGGTGAAGGAAGAAGTCCAGAAGTTCCCACTAAGAACTTACGATGAAGTACTTGAGAGCGCTCTTCGAATAGACCAAGCAGCGATAGATAGTGGTCGTAAGACATATGGAACAAATGGGAGGTTAATCACCTCCACTCAAAACACTACAACTATCACAAATGTCAATCAAGGACCCAAAATCCTTAACAAAAATCGTGGGGTAACAACGGATGGGGTAACCGACCAGCCCAAGAGGGTAAATGTTGTTAATACTCCATCACAAACAAACAACCAACGAAACAACAACTTTACCCCGACGATCAATACAGTGGATTTTAACCATCCACAACAACAACAACAATGGAAAAATCCCATACAAGGGCCAAGCCAAAACTCATTTGGTTATCAAAACCAAAGTCAAAACCAGAAACAACAATTCCAAAATTTTAGTCCTAATAGGCAACAGTTTGATCAGAATTTTAGGCCACAATACACACCTAACCAACAAAATAGGAATTACAATCCCAATTCTTATTGTGGTTTCCACAAAATTCAGGGTCACGATACTAGAACATGTCGTGACTACAATAAATTTATGCAATGCTTGCCAGAAGAACAAAGACAGTTCTTCACAGATTTGTTTTTGGCAGATCCCGTCTCATCATCACCAAATACACTCGCAGGGGCAGTTTCCCCTCAGAATGCTCCCCTCAAGATCTTTAACGATCCACTCCCAAATCATGATAGCAATAGGCTGAATCCAACTGGAACAAACAAAGGTGCAATGACGGGAAACAATGATCATGAAGCCTCGACTTCATTAAATCCATCAGTTGCGCCACAGTTAGGAGCTCAACCGAGACCCAAGATAGTCAGTTTGGTAGAATTAGATGTTGAACTACCTATCGAAGCTATAACAAGAACACGAGAGTATTTCTCTCAATCGAGCCCAAGTCCTCTGCCAGAAACAGATAAGAGTCAGCAAATAGTAGAAAAACCTGTAGGTGCCTATGATTTAATTAGCGACCTAACAAAGACCTTCTCACACATTTCATTTTTGGACTTACTAAAGAACTCTCCCCCTCACAGAGCTGCTCTTTTAGAAGCATTAGGTCTAGGCCATCTAATTAACATCACTCCACCTCCTGAAACACAAGTAAATCACGTAGATTTTGATATCCACCCTCCGAGGCAGCCGGACAAGGATGTCGAATTCATATTCGAAATAAGTAAAATGCCCACAGATGCTGAGATCGCACGCCGAGGTGATCCAACCTTACACTTACAAGTATGGGTTTATAATAACTATGTAAAACGGGCAATGGTTGACGATGGGGCCGCAGTTAACATAGTCCCTTTCTCTTTCCTCCAAAAACTTGGATATGGGGAAACAAACTGTTCCACTACTCGAAATACATTGAGAGGCTATGATAGCCTTAAAGCCACTTCGATAGGAACTATAATACTTCCGGTCACCTTAGGGCCCAAAACAATCCTAACTGAGTTTTATATTATAGATCGGGAAACTAATTATAATATGATACTCGGCCAACCATGGATACACCGAATGAAGGCAATCCCTTCTACTTTATTTCAAGAAGTAAGATTCTTGCATCTAGGAAAGGTATTTGTAGCCAAAGGTGATCCAAAACCTTTCAATTTGCACCTAGCTGATTTAAAGAAAAGACCAGGGGTGCACTCAGAATTTGAACTACCAACAAACCAACTTAATAAACCCATTGACCCAAAACCAGAGGAAAAGTTGGTACCTACGACGGATCTTGAAACTACCAGCATAGCCAAAACAATTCCAACCCCTAAAGATAAAACTAAATAAACAGTATCATTAGGGACTACTGCGAAAATCGTTGAGTTGATAGAACAAGATTCACCAATGTTCTTACCATTTGATTCAGTAGGCATAGGATTTTCCCTAGGTGTTGGTTCCTTTCCAGCAGAGGACCTCTGTATGGTAGAAGTAGAGTGCGCAAACGCAGCAGATGCCCCAACATCTATACTCCCGACTAAGTATTGGACTCTCCATTTCGATGGAGCTAAATGCCGTTATGGAGCGGGGGAAGGTATAATTCTTACTTCACCCTGAGGAGAAAGTCCTCCCTTTCACTTTAAATTAAACTTTGAATGCACAAACAATGGCGCTGAGTACGAAGCCCTCCTCCTTGGCCTTACCTTAGCCAAAAGAATTGGTATTGATAACATCAGAGTCCTGGGAGACTCGCAATTAGTGACAAATCAAGTTTCTGAAGTATATGAAACTAAAGCCGAACATTTGCAACTCTACAAAAATGCTGTATTAGATTTAAGCAAGGTGTTCAACTTCATATCCATTGAAGCAATCCCGCGAGAGAAAAATCTTCTCGCCGATTCAATAGCAACCTCAGCATCACGTTTTACTCCAAGCAATGAGTTAGAAGATACCCAGTTCACGGTGTCCATTCGTGACGAACCATTGATAAAAATAATGACAAATCCTCTTTCAAGCGGAAGTGAATCTACTGTCCTAGACCATGTTGATAGTGATGGCTACTACTTTGGATTACTTAAATACCTATGCAGCACTACATCTCTCCTATCACATGCTAGATTTATCCTTAATTCCACATTCGTCTTCCTATCTTCGGAAATCCCGTAATGGATCTTCCCTCACAAATGGAACCTAGCATATACGCAGTAGAAAATGGGGATGATTTAGATTTACCTCCAGCACCACCTGAGTTCGAAGAGGGTAACACCTCTTTGATCGAAGAAACAATCGATGTCAACATTGGGACAGAAGATGAACCAAGAATATTGAAATTAGGATCATCCTTAACCCCAGAAGAAGTGGAAATACATACTCAGATCCTCAAAGAACATCAGAAGGCTGTTTGCATTTAATTATAAGGAGATGACAGGAGTCACACCCCACATTGTGGTGCACAACCTCGTCACTAAATCAGATGCAAAGCCAATTAAACAAAAATCAAGACCCATGAAGCCCAAAGTAGCTCTCATGGTAAAAGAGGAGGTAATAAAACTCCTTCAGGTAGGATTCATCAAGCCAGTCAATTACTCTCAATGGGTATCTAATATCGTTCCCGTTCTCAAAAAGAATGGAAAGATACGCATCTGCATAGATTTCCGAGACATCAACAAAACACGTCCTAAGGACGACTTCCCATTACCATCCATAGATGAAGACGCTTACAAAGAAGCACGTCTTTCCCAACTAGAAAGCCTAGATGAAACTAGGTTAGATGCTGAGCAGCGGCATAGAGCTTATGCTGACCGAATGTGCCGGCAGTATAACAAGAAGGTCTATGAACGCGATATATATGAAGGTGATCTAGTTCTAAGACTAGACAACCGGATCGATAAGAAGACCGGCGAAGGAAGGAAATTTCGGCCCAAATGGTTGGGCCCATACCAAGTCATGAAGGACTATGGAAATGGTGCATACCTCTTATGTACGTTAGAAGGTGAGGAGTTTGGTGAAACAGTCAATTCCCTGCACCTCAAACGTTTCTACGCATAAGTAGCTAACGCTACCTATATAACTATCTACATTGCATTTTCATATAGATTAGGATCATTTTGTCCATTCGTTTCTTACACAAATTGTGATCAAGGAATCTATTCTCAAAGCAATTCATTACAAACTCATGATGTTGTTGGCATAAAACTTTCTAATCATATCTCTCCATTTTCATGATATCATCAAATATCTCAGAATCTTTTATCAAATAAAATCAGACATGACGAAGTCTTAACGGTAACCATACCAAGATCTGCAAGTTTCTTCTCACTTTGATTTCTTCTTAGGATAGGTGTCTTGCCTAAGGTCTGTTCTGGAAGCTTCATGGTGTCACATCTATCCCATATATACATCTCTTTGGAAATAAGCACATACTGACATTTTACTCAAATAAGACAAATAAAAAAAAATGATTAAACAGAAAATTTTATTTTTATACATTTCCTTGCCCCACCAACCTTCAGTGATGAGCTTGCGTCTCTTACTAGTGACGTAGGGTTGGGAAAGGATGGAAATGCCCTTACTCGCCTATGCCTTGCCCACGGTGATAAACCCATGCTTCTTACTAGTAGCATGGGGCAAAGTGTAGGGGGTCCTCTTGACAAAGAAAACGTTAAAAGGTCATAAACAAACAATTCAAACTTTGAGTCAAAAATGAATGAATCAGATGTTCAAAATCCCAAGAGAGTTAAAATCCTAAAAACCCAGATTTTGTCTACTATGTGGCCATCTACGGGTCTAAGTCTAGATAAACCGCAAAGCAAGTTGCATCCAAAACTATGAAGTCATTCGGGTAGAGTAAGCTTGTAGTTTTCAATTTGGTTCTGCCAAAGCTTCGTCTGTCTTTCATCACTATCATTTCACCATATTTCATAACTTGCGCCCTTCTTGGCTCTTGGTGATAAGCCCTCGCATCTTACTAGTTGCGTGGAGTTAGGAGTGGGGCAAGTTAATCTGTTCATCATACTGGTTATTTTCATCACTTTGCCAAAACAAACATGAGGTATCCAAATTGCTCACAGAAGTTAAGATTCAAGATCACAATATATCTACAATATCATGTATCAGCATCATGAAACACAAAAATAAAGCAAACATTTGCATCATTTGTTTTCCATTGCATACATTCTAGAAGGCATATAAACCATACATCGTAGTATACAAAAAGAAGCTGGAAATAGAAAGGAAAACATGAGTGACAAGTTTTTGATCCAAAAATGAATGCATATATATAAATAATCAATGTTTATATACAATGCCATCATGCTCTAGGCATGGTCAAAACGCTCAAAGAGCCCGTGTTATACAAAAGAATATATAATACAAAATACACGAGAGCCAAGTGGCTTCTCAACCCCTGCGCGACCCCTCCGAAGGTGCACGCACTCGCCTAGGACTCCGGCTACACTGGCGCTCTGAATGTACGGAGGGCTCAGGGTCCCGAGGGGCAGCCGCGGTCTCACCACGAGAATGGCTCCTCATAAGGCCCTCAGCCGTCCTATAGCCCGCTAACTCTGTACGGAGGGTCGACACCATCCTGGCCACGTGCCAAATGGGAGCGAAGACATCAGTATGCCTACCGGCTGCTGAGGGCTCCCCGGCATCTACGGATAGCTCCACGCGGGTCCTATCCATGGGGATCATCAGGGAATCGGTACATACCCTACGGATCAAATCCCGCCACTCGTCAACAGTCTCTGCAAACAAAGGAGAAAAACGAATTAGAAACCAAGCAAGAGGCTAAAAGATACAAGATAAAAACACAAGGAGAGATAGCAATTAAAACAAATCCTAAGTTAAAAAAACGTTAAAGAAGGAAGAAAGGATAACTTACTCGGATCACCGGGCCTCCAAGATGGATCACTGGGGCCAGTACCCGTTGCGGATGCCGCTGCCGACTGAGGGGCTGCTCCTGTGGTAGGGGCAACATGTCACCCCACAACTGACTCGTCCTCTCCACCATGGCCCTGAGAGAGTGGCTCCTCTGAAACTAGAGTGTCCTTCTCTGCGCTCTGCTCAGCCCTCTCTGCCTGCATAATATCCTGAGTGTCATGCCACTCAGGATCGTTGTCATCAGTCTCTCCTCTATCCCTCCCTCTGTAAGCTCCTCAGAATCGGAGTCGATATCTATAGGGTCATCGCTGCTATGAGCAGGACCCGTAGCAATCTGAAGTAAAGGTGCCCGAGGCGCACCAGCTCTCCCTCTGGCCTAAACTATCCTCCTAGCTACAATGGGAATGCCAAGAGTGACCACTGTCCAACCTCGGCCTCTAGGCCCCCCTCTGGCCTCGTGAACTGATCTGTAAACTGGTGCCATTGGGGGAAGCATGCCCGCATATGGAAGGCCAAACTACTAAGGAACTCTACCAAAAGGATGTACCTCCACCTGTCCCACGCGGTCGATGATCTGCCCTATGGTGGAGCAAGAGATCAATGTAAGGGTCTCCTCGCCCCATATGCTGGCCATAAGCCGGTACGGTGTCGCCTCCATATCTGCTGTGGTAAGGGAGAAAACTGGTTGGTGAGGTGCTCTAAGCACTGACATATCTGACCATCTGGCTGCCCTCACAGCCCCAGGATCTGCCACCTCCATGCCTCTTCCATAAGGGATGAAGCGCTCATACACCCAACTCATAACTAAAGTCGGGTGGCTCAATGACTGTCCCTGTAAACGGACCACCCTGTATAAATCATGGTAGGTGGTCCCCAGAATATCTGCACCCCAGGCATATATCCGGCCATGCCCCTCTATCTGTGCAATGATGGGGGCCCAGCAGTATAACAATGTATCCCCTCCCTTGTCCCCGATCAGTCTCGAGGCAAGGATCCCCATGACGGCCTGTCGAAGTACGGGGATAGGCAAAGAAGGAATGGATCGAACTCTCACTCCCTTCTTCGACCCCGTGGAGATAACTGCATCTCCCATATATGTTGCCCACTGTGTAATCTGTGCCTGTGAGCCTGCTGTCTCCAATGTAAGTCTCCTCCCGATGATCGGGACCCCCAGAATGCGGTAGACATCCTCCAAGTGTAATGGTCCACTCACCACGGACCCCTGGCAGTCGGAAGGTGTTCCGATCTGCATCCCAATAAGAAAATAAGTCACAAAGGATGTGACTCAGATGGTGCAACATGGGGCACACGTGATATACGCAGTATGCCGGCCCTCTGTAGTGTGTCCTCCTTGTCCTGTGAAAGGGCATCCAGTACCCCTGAGAGCCAATCACACTCTCTCCCTGCTCCATCTAATGTACTCCACTCTCACCTGCATACACCCAAAAACACACAAAACAGAGCAAGTTAATATCTGAACAATACCAAGAAGGTCATAAAAACATATAGAAGTGCAAGAAAATACAAGTGCAATCTCAAAAGTTAAGTTCTTTTGCATTCTGATCAGAACCGCCACCCTGAGCAGGGAGGCGGTTTTGTAACTGCCGCCTTAAGGGGCGGCGGTAACCGCCCGCCCTGAACAGGGCGGCGGTCGTGTAACCGCCGCCCTGGCCAGGGCGGCGGTCATGGTCTGAAAACCTGCGCGGGTTTCTAATCCCAAAAAGCCCAAAATAAGTAAAAAAAAGACCATTTAACCTAAAGATGGAGCCTACCCAGTAGGCGCCCCCCCTAGGTGGACCTTTTGAACCTAACATTTTCAAAAATAACCCCCCCATTACGACAAATTTAACATTTCAAATTTAAAGGGGGAAAAACACAAAATTGAAGAAAACTAACCTGTGATCTGGCAGGGCGGTGTTCCGCACGTGGAGGCATGATCACGATCTCGCTGCAGACGTTTTGACTCTACTCACGCAAGAAACCGTCACTGTGGGTCCCAGAGCTCAAAATCAATCAAATCAACTCGCACAAATGAATAGGAAAATGGGCCCACTTTCATATATATAGCACCCTGATTCGTTTTAAAAGACTTTTTCACAGGTTTGGAGCACTGATGGAGGTAAGTTTCTATCCCCGCACGAATGGTACGTTCTCATTCCCTATTATTTTAGCGTTTATTTTCTAAATTATTGTATCTATCTGCACTTGAGTTCTCTTTTCATTTTGCAGGTAACGGGAATTTCGGATGGCGTCATTTCAACACACGGACGTGTAAGGTATAACTTCTAACTCCCCATTTCGGGACTGCCATACTCGACCCACCGTTTTATGCCTCTTCATGGCTAAAATGCTTCTCCGAGGGGGCAATATGTACGTACCCAAAATTGTAAGGTACTGTACTGCCGGAACATGTAACAAGTTCCCCAATGATGATACAGGTCTCCTCGCAAGGTGTTCAGGATCCAGAAAAGCCCTCGGAGTATGCGTTAACATCCCGCATGCCCCGCTTATTCCCCGTGCGCCTTTGTTTTCCCCTTTTTCCCTCTTTCCTTGGCCTCTTGATCTTCAGTGATGAAACCGCCGCCCTGGGCGGCGGTCCTGTAATTAGGGCGGCGGTCCTGTAACCACCGCCCTGCTCAGAGCGGCGGTCCTATGTGCATTTTCCAGAACATTCTTTTGACGCGACTCACATGAAATATCACGATTCACCAGCTTTATTTGCCAACTTGGCATGCATTTATGTTTTTGGTCCCCTGGAATAGTGTTTTTCCTTTGTTTATTGTTTAGGAGTTCAATTTGGTTTTGATTTTTGGGTGATTGAATTCCTATAAATGCATGGTTTGTGCACAAGCTGGTGAAGTTTTATCTGGATTTGGCAAGACTGATCCTTGCCTCATCTCCTCATTTTAGTATTTTAGTTTGTTATCTTGTTTAAGAAGTCATTCTCCACTTGCATCTTTAGTTAGATTTCAGCTGTCTACCCATTAGGCAGTTGTCTTAGGTCTGAAGCTTGCCTCTGAATTTTCTCTTTGCTGTAGATTTAATTCATTGTTGCATAGAGTTCTTAGTTAGTTCATTATATCCTGGTTAGCTGTTGGTAAGCCACATATCTAGCTTGTGCAAACAGTGTTGTTATTTTATCCAATCCATTGAAGTAGAATAGCTTAGGAAGCCATTAAAGTTGCAGGTTTTTGTCTTCGAATAAGATAGTTACAGGTTCTAGTCGCATTCATGTTGCATGACTCGCAGTAAAATCCCGCTAGGAATTGCATAAGCCAAGCTTTGTACTCTTGCGCTGTCCCTCTCCTACTCGCAATTTTCGGTCTGCATTCTGAGTTGTCCTTGTCCTAAAATCTACTCCTATTGGTGCTAGCATTACATGCTTTTCTTGATCCACGTGAACACAAAAGAACGAGGAGATCACACTGAGGGGACAAGATCACACACAACATCGGATTCGCCACTGTTCTGCGGAATCCAGGTTTTAACTTTCAAAGTTCTAGTTAGAATCATATCAAATAAAGTAGTAATCGCTTTATTTCAGTAAATTCCATTCTCGATATTGCCAGGGAAGCTGTGGGGATTGATAGTTTCTGAGAAACTATGATTCACTCCTCACTTCTGAGGTAGGATCGAGAATCTTGCAAATAGATTAGACGAGCTATTTCATTTATTTAGAATAGATTCTACAAATTGCACAGGCAAATAGCTATACTCGGTTATTTGTTTGTTTTAAATTATTAGTTTAGTTATCAATTCTATAGGATACGCTTAAAATAGTTTGCTTTCAGATTAAATTGTCATATAAATTTCAGAAAATACAAAAATATGTTAGATTTAGTCATATATGCTATAAATTATACATTTCGTTTCGTATAACAATCACGGGACCTTCACTTTATTGAGCAATTTGCCTATATTCGTTGCAATTTGTATGACCAATCTCAGGGACCTAGGGAGCCCACAGATTTAATACAGTTTTCAATTAAGAGCCAATCATGAAGACGACCAAGCACCAATCTCACGAACCAGCAATAACTGATATAGGTAAAGCAGAATCTTAGAATCCAAGTCTTCCAAACAACAAACCTTTGGTTGTGATCCTTTGATCCCACAACCGGGTGCAGGAGACACTCTCACAGACATAGACAACCGGTTTAGACTTAAACAGATCAGATTAGTTAGAAGGAATTAAACATAGAAGACGACCAAGCGCACACGTTTTGGTCAAATCAGCCAAACTACAGATTACCCTAGAAATATCCACATGACTGTAGAAGGGTTTGAAAGAGAACAAAGTTTCGGTGTGATCCTTTAGTTCCACACAGACGCTGGAGACAGATATAGATACCAGCTTAAGAATCCAGGTTGCAAGAGAGGTATTCTGAGAAGATTGCACAACTGTTGGTTCTAAACATAGAAGCAGAAAGCGTATGATTATTAGATACTAGGGATTAGAACTTGATTTCATGTATGACCATAACAGGACCGCAACAACCAAGAGTCTATGGTTGTGATCCACAGATCCCACAGCCCAACGAATCCACAAGTCAATCAGATATAGATACTACCCTACGCACACTAGGTATTTAGTCCACTCCACTTGCACCAATTATCATCGAACAATTGTCCTTATTAGATATAGCGGCTAATGAAGATAGAGAATTCTGGACTAGGCCAGAGAATCGTCCATGTAGAGTCATTTATATTTACCATCCACCATATGACCTTATCAGGAGACATACACGAAACTATCCCAGGTCATTTTCCACGTATTCCACAACCCATAGATCGAATCACGCCAGAGCTCGATATTGATTGGAGCCTTCGAGCAGTCATCCTTGCTAATCGATCTATCACACCAGTCCAAGTTAGAAGGGCCTTCTTTGCCTTAGATTCACAAATTCCACTAGTGCGTGTCGAAGACATTAGACTGCCTAACTAGTTTGTCTGCATCCCACGCATATTCTACCCCCACCGGCTGTCTCGGCACGACCTCGGGAGGTCGGGTACGCGGAAGAGTTCATAACCCTTTAGTATTAGGTAATAGCTAAACTAGCCTGGTATCACTTTAGTAACTCTTCCTTAATCCATTTAGCACAATGTTTAGGTTAGGATGCCAACACCAAAATTAGAATAAAAGGCTTCAGTTAGAACATAATTCAAATAAATAAACATAGCTAGGACATAGATATTCTTACCTTGCTTAGGTTACCATTAGGATAATCCTTAGATTCTTAGGACTCCAAACTTATCCTCAGAGAATTTTATTTTACTTAATTCCTTAATGTTCTACCAAGATCAATCACCAAAGACCCAAGCACAAACATACAACTAAAGGAAAACGCATTCAAATAAGACCAAGAATTACCAGCATACACAGTTTAGTCTTTTATGTCCCTTAAACTACTGAATGTCAATTTTACCATTTAGTCTATGAGGAATATTTGAAACATTCCTTAGATCAGTGAAATTGATCCAAGGATGAGTCAAAAGAAGAAATAAGTCTGCAACTCTTAAAGCTAGATTGTAGCTCATCTTTCCAAAGTGAAAATGAATTATTAATAACCATATAATTTTAGTCTAATGATTTTAAGAATAGAAAAGATTTATACTTATCAAGCATGATCTTCAATAGTCAAAAGAACACATCTTTTTCTAGAAAATCACATGTCAACACTTGAATGCAAAAGAGAAATATATTAGTTGTTGAGGGTGTTATAGGAAGAGACAATTTATTCCTCTATTGTTTGGTTTTCTGCATAAAAATTTTATGTATCAATTCAAATGCATAAAACTAATATAATTATTTAAAGTGATCTTAATCAACGTACCTTTTTTGAAATGGCAATAGTAATGTTATACAAAATTTTCTTGATCATGAAATTCAATATAAAAAACTATAGATAGACCTGAGTCAACCAAACCATGCACTGTAACACTACCTCCATACATCACTATAGTCAGAGAAATATCGTAAGCGAGTCGATTGAACATATGAGACCAAAAAAAATAAGATCTCTCATAAGGTGATGGTTATCTCACATGTCGATAACCAAAAAGTATAGGTGGTAGGATCCCACCTCTCCATCAATGCTAGTAACAACCCTCGATGCCTATGGATGTATGTATAGCGACGTATTTGCAAAAAACCCACACCCTATAAATGCAACCAATCATAATTTGACATATTTTCCCTCACCTCCCTTAAAATCACCCAAATATTGTCACTGATAGTCAATTTGGCAGTGTCACCTGTTACCCATTTTTTACACAAGAAACATGGATTAGAGCATAATAATTCCATCAAAATTTTATCAAATTATATCCAAAAATGGTAAGCAATTCCATTATCGCATCGGAATTGAGTACACTAGAAAAATTACAGAAATCTGTAATCACACATTTTGCATTGAATGGATTAGTTAATGGAATAAAATATATTATTGATAGGAGCTGAAAGGGATATGCACATTGACAAGGAAATTCTTAGCTGTCTTCTATCCTTAGTGGAATATTTCCTTTCATTGCAATCATGTAGTTGTCTATATTTACTTGAGTTGTCGCTAGGAATACACCAGACAAATTACAGAAATATGTGATCACACATTCTACATTGAATGGATTAGTTGACATAATATAAGATATTGTTGACAAGAGCTTAAAGGGACATGGAAATTGAAAATTAAATTCTTTGTTGTCTTCTATCCTTACTAGAATATTTCCTTCCATTGCAATCATGTAGTTGTCTATAATTGCAATAGCTTCCACTGGGAAAACCTCTACTGCTTTAGCATCAAATCTTCTTTTCGTCAAATTTTCAATTCCTCTAGAATCAAATTTTCTTTTTCCTTTAGTTTCTTCTCCTAAGAGTACACACATATGGCGGTAGTGACATTCATGCACACCATATTTTTCAACAATATTTTTTTTCAGTGCATTCTGTGAATACATGATCACATATGTATTTACTTATCATATATTTTAGAAAATTTTCTCTCAGCCCTCTTTCATATTTTACTCTTTGGCAGTAAGTATATAAAGTCTTTGCTATTATGCCTACTTCAATAGATTGAGTTATAAATACTTTCACCACTTGCACTTTATATAATAGAATTGATATCAACTCATCAATCATTCCTCTTGTAGGCCTCAAGTAATTCACTGTGAACCTTACTAATGAATTTGGTTGAAAGTTAGGTTGGTTATCCTTAAAAGAAGAAGAATTCAGCCCACCAGATTTAAATAACTAAATGGTTGTTGTAAATTTTATCCATATGTCCTTGGTTAAATATAGAAATTTCATATTTTCATGAAGGGTCTCTATCCTAGACACTTTGAAAATAGAAAGACATTGCATCTCGAAACACTATAATGAAAGATGAAATTGTATATTTATTTTATACATATTAAAAAAATTAATTTTAAGAGAAAATGCATTAAAATCAAGTTTAATTACCTTCAAATAGTCTTTTTTTTATTTTCCCACTTTGGTCCTTCAAGGAAATCCTAGGGGTCTCCATTTCATTTTAGCCTTGCAAAGTACATCAATAAAATTGGTACCAATTCAATTTTTGTGTACATCATTTTACTGCTAGAAAGTCTTTACAATGACTTTGCAAGGAGCATGTAAAGATATAATGTGAGTCTTTCTAAACTAAATCTTAGTATATAATGACTTATATCTTCTTTCAGCTATTGTTTTTTGGGCACGAATGGTATGTTAACTGTCACAAATGTAAAACTACACTTCATCACATTTTAGGTCATCTGGATCCTCGAGTTACAAAAGTTCCTTTATAGAAGGTAAAAAGGGAAAAAGAAGTACATCCCTCAGTGTAGGAATAACATTAATGAAAATTGAATAAACAATAAGCTCAACATTCTCATCATGCAAAAAATGTAATTGATATTTTTAAGTTGCCAAACGACACATAAAAACTTCCATTGGAAACACATCACTATTGAACAAAAATAATTTTAATTGTTTAGTATTTGAAGTTTCTATTTTCTCAAATATAATGGTCACTTTCTTCAACAATAAATCCAATTTTTAATTCTTTTTAATAGTGTTTTCATGAAAATGTGCAACAAGGAAATTAACAATTTCCAAGCATGACAACTATACCCCTATGTTAATTTTTTCAAATCCTATCATTCCAAGAAACTCCGGGTCTACCCAGTCAATCCAAGTGACCTCCCAATAAAATTTATCTTATTCCACTAGGTGATTTAGCAAAATCTATTCATCCCCCCTAGGTGATTTTAGGAGTTCATTTGCAAAGCTATAGGTAGTTTTGGGAAGGGATATCACTGGCCTTCTAAGGGATAGATCAACCCCATGGAACGGAGTATAAGATCCTAAGCAGATGTGGAGGTGATTCAAAGGTCTTGGGACATCATGGAAATGATTCAAGAAGATTTTTAAAGGGATCAAATATGTTGAGGTAGTTTTACCAGAATTAGGGTTCACAAGCCTAGTTAGTACATAGGAAAAAAGAGCCACTGAGCTTCAGAAGGTGATTCTAGGAGCTCTGGATGGAGTTAGGAGAAAAACAAAACATCTCTAGGAAATATAATTCCAAGCCCTACAATATGGTGAAATAATATTTTTCACAACAATTTGATGGATTAGGTCTGTAGGTAGATTTTATATGGTAGATGTGGAGTGCTAAACCAAAATTCCTTTTTTCCAAGGATCAAATGGATGAATTAAGACATGAGACCCACACCATTGGATTAAAAATTCCATTTCTAGTTAAGATCATATAAAATTTCATAAAAAAATACCATTTAGAGCTCAAGACATTATCATCGTAAGTTGTCGTCAAGGTTTGGGAGTTAGTCAAAATTTCAGCTCTAGGAGAATGGCGATATTTTATGTCCATGACATCCCTCAGGGTCAAGGACATCAAGCATGGAAAAATGCATCCATCCCCCTTTAAGCCCTATAAACCCACATATGACTTCTAGGATTGGCAGTTCAGCCCCCAGGTACTTGTCGATTTAGAGCTCAAATCCCATGCACCGTTGATCGTTGCCATGTGTCATCTCCTTGACCATCGTGGAATTGATGTCCCTCATTCTTTGAGGTGAGGGAAACAAAACATGGAAAAATTAACCCATCCCTTAAGGATAATCCTATTCACTCATGTGACCTCTTTAAGAGTGAATTTCTAGCCCCCATGTGTTTTCCAAGCCTTCATTCCCTATCGTTGGATCTATGCCATGTGGCATTACCTTGACCACCATGGAAATTAATGTCCCTCACTTACCTTTGAGGTGAGGGACATCAGGGACATAAAAATATTCCTAGCCCCTTTTATGCATTTTTTGAAAAAATTTAAATCCGGCCTTAGCCATTATTTCCCCTCATTTCTCCTTCATAGCTTCATACCTTGCCATGGCTTTGTTCATGATTTTCCAAACACCCAGTCCACCAATGTTGCTTCAAACCAGCTCTGCCATGCCAAAAAAATCATCCTATTCATGAAAATACATAGGTCTTAGGGGAAGGATTGATCAAAAAGGTTAAATAAATGAAGAACGAGGAGAAAATGAATTTTTTTTTCCAGATAAGCATGAAGTCACCCTATCAAAAAATCCTCATATCTTTCAAAATACAAGTTGGATCGAGATGTCGTATTTTGAGAACTACCACATATTTCAAGGTGATTAAGATGCAATAAATAGGAGGTCAAATGGTGCTCAGAATCATTTTTTCCAACAAAATCCTCACTTCGTGAAACAACTAACATTTGTTAGAATTCCCATCATTCTGGCAATGTAAAAGAGCTAAAAACTTACACATGAGCTCCAAATGAAAAACCTATCACAATGGAGTTGTTTTCCTCACCAACTGAGACAAAAATAGGCCTAAATTTTTTTAGCTCCATTAATGGACGCCATGGCAGCTCCGTGCCTGAAGCCACTGCCAAGTTAGAATAAAAATTTTTATTTCCAATCATTCTTGTCGGTGAGATCAAGTGAAATTCAGAGGACATAACTGTGATGAAAAGCCAAAACCAAGAAAATATAATCTATCAAAAACCAAGCACCGGATATCCACTTTCCAAAAATAGTAATATTTCCTACACATGCTTCTTATTTTTGGTAATTCTTCATCAAAAGTGACTATGGAAAAGGTAGTGTGCACTAAAGATCTCCAAGAAGACAAAATGATTATCTTGAGCATAAAATAGTTAAAATAACCACTTACTAAAAATATTAAATCCCTTATATTGGTGCATACTAAAAATGGTAAGTCACCTCAAGCAGTGGTCAAAGCAAAGTAAGTATGCATAGGATTGAATGAAGATTTTCATCACATCAAGATGATCAAGAAGAAGCAAGAATCACCTCTTACTAAAAATAGTAAGTCTCTTATCTGGGCATTTACTAAAAAGTGTTAGTAACACTCAAAGAGAAGTTTTGTCACAATGGTACATTCAAAACTTTGTCCCATCAAATCTTTCAATCAACGAGGATCAGTAGAATTCATGAGGGGTAACATCTTCTCCCTTTCTCTCTCTTCCCTATCCCCCAACTTTCTCTCCCTTTAATTGTTCTAATTCTTCGTTGGGTTTTGCACTTTTTTAATATGCCTTTAAGTCACCTAAAATTTACTTTACAAACATAAAGTAAATCAAGTTGCCTTGATTTTATAAAAGGGACTTAAATATTTTTTAGGAATATGAATATTCTATAGTTAGAAATAAGGCATATGGAGGGTCATGAAGAAGATGAGGAGTCAAGTCTAATCTATAAATTGTAAATACATTCCCATCTCAAAGCATTAGTGATTAATTTTGTAACCTCGAGAGTGCATTCTACCTTGACATAACAATGGAGATAGCCAAATTATTCCTTTCTCCCACTCTCTATTTTTCCTCTATTCCCACACTGTGTACAACTTGGTTTAAGTAGTCAATATAAGAAGTAGTTTCAAATTTCTTTGACTAAGGGATTTCTTGATACTTTTTTTATCATAAATTCCATTTGGTCTTGTTATGCATAGAGTTGTTTCATCTTAATTTTAATGCATGTGATAAAACTTATAATTGATGTATGCAGGAATCTGATTTTCTACCTGTAACATTAGTTCTCCTATATAATTTCTCACTCTCCTTTCCCTCTCTACAGACAAAGTCCTCTCTTACAATTATTTATAATCTTTTCTACATTGTCATTGGAGTGTTCCTATTGGATCCTTGGTCAAAAGGACACCACAAAAATCCACATTTTCTCACGCATGCATATACTGCAGTTCCACCGGTTAAGTAGAGGGACTTTGATTCCTAGAGTGTTAGAAATAAATCCACAAGTTTTTCCAGCTGAAATTTTTTCTTGACAATAATTTTTAGCGCCCATGATAGGGAAAATTTAGCAGTATCTACACCCAAAATACAATCGCAAGTCCAATAATACAAAAAATTAAATACTGAAAAAATAAAAAAAAAGTTCATGAAAAGCCATTGCTAAAAGATACATTGTCAATTCCTGCACGTGACCTTTCCTATTCTATATTGTCTTTTCTTATTCCCACTTTAATAATTTCCAAAAGCTTGCTAAAGGAAGATACACTAGGTTGAATAGGTTGAGAGGTGTTGTTGATACCAATTTCAAGGCTTTGCAAAATCAACACGAAAGAATTAGAGATAATCCATATTTCTTCTGTCAAGCCTCCTCTCCATCTAGATCTTCAAGTAGTTCACCTAGAAATCCTATCCAAATTCCTGTTGATACCCCCCCTTCAAATTATCTCATTTTTCAATCAACCTTGAGCATTGGGTTCCCAAAAAAAGAAGAATTTGTAGAATCATGAGCTTAAATAGAAGAAGAAATCACAATGGAAGATGAAGTAGAAAGACCCCAACCCATTGTTTCATGGAGAATAAATATAGACCTACTTTCACTTGAACCCCCTCTTCATGATCTACTAACAGGTTCCTATAAGGAATTTCCAAATTTCAAAGGTGATGGCACATAGATACCTGAAGAACACATCTCCACTTTCACTACATCATGCAAGATTCTTGGAGTTGAACATGAATCCATACTCGTAAGATTCTTCATGCAATCTCTCCAATAAAAAGTAGTAGAATGGGTTTATCTCCTACCTGCCTGATGCATCATGGGTGGGAATGAAATCAAGGATGCCTAAGAAGAGAGATTTAAATCAACTGAAGACTGTTAGGACTTCCTGGTGTAGTTGGCTCAAATGAAGAAAGGAGAAATTGAAACTATGAGAGAATTTATGGCTTGTTTTGAATGGTTGCTTCGTAGGATACCAGAAGAAGATTATCTGTCTCAAAATAATATCAAGAGATTCTTCATAAATGCTCAATCATCAGAGGTAGTATTTCTCCTATGAAGATTTCAACCAAGGCACATTATAGAAGCACAAAGGATGGTTATTGAACTTGATCATGATCTCATCCTTTCTAGAAAGATAAATAATTCATCAAAGGGAAAGGCCCAACATGAAGGAGATGAGAGAACCAATCCATCACTGAAAATTTTGGAAAATGAGATGGCATATTTGAATAGGGAATTCTTTGAATGGGTTTCTTATCAAAGAAGAAACTAAAATCAGATTGCAGGGGCACCCCAAAGGCTTTCCTAAAAGGCCCTACCTATCAATGAGAGTTATAGGAGTAAGTAAAATGAAGAGGAGGTTTAACCAGAAAGATAAGGTGGTGATTTCCTAGAAAGTGATGAGTTTGAGAATGATACACAAATCATATTTTATGAGTATTTTGGTGGTGATAAAGTAGAAGAAGAAGATGCACCCATTTTCTCATGTGTGGTATTCACTCGTTCTCAGTCTAAGAAATGAACATATAATTCCACTACTGTAGAGAAAAAGAAGAATAAAGTTCCTCATGTGATGAATCCATAGAACAAAATAATCAGTCAAGGATCTCCGCTCCCACCGTCCTTGGAGTCTGCATTGTTGAATCCTAATCCTTTAACAAGTAATAAGGATACCACAATCCCAAGTAAGTATTTTGATGCCTCTTCTAGGTCTAAATCTAAATCTGCCCCTATAAAATCTATACTTTGAAAACTCCTAATGTACCTTTCAAATCCCATCTACTCCCCAAAAATCTATGTCCTATAAGCCTATCCTAATCCAAAAGTAGTCCCTTCATCACCTTCACCCATATCTACTCCATTTGATTTCATAGAATATATGAACAAAGCCAAAGTAAAAATTACTGAAACTAAATATTTGTGGACTCATCCTAAATAATTTGAGAGGTTTGTCTGATATATCAGGAGTGGTAGTCCAACATCCAATGCTATAACTTCTATTTCTAAAGGAATTTTTTCAAACCCACCTATGCCTCCCTCACAGAACATGTTTTCCTTAAGCGCATCCAAGACTAACAAGGTCGATCCTTTCTATGTATCCCTTCTTATTGGAGAATATGTACTGAACAATTACATAATAGATTCTGGTGCCTCAGACAACGCGATGCCTTTAAAGGTCACCAAGTCTCTCAAATTTACCATTACTCCACCCAGTGGCTCTTGTTATTCTTTAGAGTCAAAAGAGGTCCCACTTGTAGGGAAGGTAAAAAATGCATAGGTAGATTTTTCCATATTTCAAGATAATAAAGTTCTAGCAATGCTTTTGGTAGCAGACGTCCCAAACTTGTTCAGAATATTGCTGAGTATAAGTTTATGTTGAGACATGGGATGGAAAATTCAAATGAATTGGTCATCCAAAACCATACCACTGAAGGGATACACAGATAAATTACTTCAAAAGAATAATATGAGGTAGACAATATGAAATTCCAGAAGCCCAGAAGCTAGCATTTTGTACCAAGATAGCAAGTAGATGAATCACTTTGTGATAACTGAGGAAGAAGAGGATATTCCCATCTTGATAGGGAAAGAAATGTCTTCTCGGAGAGGCATGGACCTTGAAGAAACATTGAGGAGATTTGAATTACAAGAGGGAAGCCCCAATGATGTAACTCATGAAGAAGAATAAATGGTTCTTGATGGTTTTCAGGAAGAAAATTCATCTTATGTTGTTATCTATGATGAGGATTTATTCTCATTCCCATTTAGGGATGAAGATGACCTCAACCACATCATCTACAGAGAGACAATACCATCCTATGATGAAACTACAAAATGTTTGAAATAACTACCTGTACAAGAAATTATTAGAGCCATAGAAGAAACTGAAGATCCAGAGCTCAATATCAAACTCCTGATGTAATCCACAAACCTACAAGATAAGAACAAATCTGATTTGAAAGCTTCAATCAATGTGAATGTTTTCCATGTTGGAGGAAACAAAGATGAGAAATATGATTCCCCCCCTAAGCTAATGATTGATGGATGAAACGATGAAATGGAAATATTTTCTTTCCCATTTGAAGAAGAAGACTTTTTCCATGATAAATAAATTGAAATAAGGAGTTTTGAGGCCTTTTAATTTGAATCTCCTCTTAATGAAGGATTGATAGAATGCAATAATTCCTAAGACAATGAAGTAATCCCTCTAGATAGTTTCCTTGAGCTTTAAAATAAAAATTCTTTGAAGGCATACAAAGATGAGATGTAGGAAGTAACAAAGGATATATTTGTGCAAGGACTATTGGATGTAGTGGAAGTTGCGGAAGACCTCGAGCTGATTCTTGATCTCTTAACTCATGTCATGGCCATACAAGACAATTATGAGGTCACTTCCAATCCTTTTATCAGTACTCAAGCACCTCACAGTGGAGTAGAGAAAAAGGATAAGTCTAAGGTTTCTCATGGAAAAGAGGTCAACGAGCATAGACCTAGGAAAGAAAAGAATCTGGAATGTTCAAGTAATTTGAATGAAAAGTATCCCTGGGGCAGTAATAACATGCTCAGTGAAGAATCATTTATGTGGATAAATACGGAAGGAAACTAGCACTATGAAAATGATTTCAAAGAACATGAAGGGAATTGAGTTTCTAAGCAAAGACCTTAGCATCAAGAAGCTCATGTAGGCTAACTCCTAAAAATTTCACATAGAAATGTGGAAGCACCTAGCTTTCATAAGTAACTAAGGAGGGGAGACTAATTTCTAGAACCAGTCAAAGGCTTTGTAGAACATCATAATTTAGTGTTACCTCTTTAGGGGTAATGTTTGAGGAATAAAAAATGCTTCGGTGAAAGATGATTTTCCCCTTACTTGTACCATAGGTGATTTTTAGGTGTGTTTCCCTTTCTATGGTGTGTTTCCTTTTTAGTCACATGTTGTGTGTGTCTCCTTATTTGTTATCATTCTCTCTCGTAATTATATGTGACTCTACAAGTCCCAATGGATAACGCACGGTAAATGGATCATATGGCCTAAAATTGAGATTCTAGATTCCTCATGGCATGTCTTAGCTACACTCATTCCATGTCATGTCTCCAAGCTAGGTCCAGTTGTTGTCATGCAAATTTGCAACAAGGAAATTAACAATTTATGAGCATGACAACTATACCCATATGTTATTTTTTTCAAATCCTATAATTCCATGTAACCCTGGGTCTACCCAGTCAGTCCAAGTGACCTCCAAATTAACGTCATCTCATCCCCCTAGGTGATTTAGTAAATTCCATTAATTCCCCCTAAGTGATTTTAGGAGTTCATTTGCAAAGCTACAGGTAGTTGTGGAAAGGGCTATCACTAGCTTTCCTAGGGTTGGAGAAACCCCATGGAGTGGATAAGAAGAGCCTAATAAGACATGGAGGTGATTCAAATGTCTTGGGACATCATGTAAATGATTTAGGAATATTTTGTAAGGGCTCAGAGATGTTGGGTCAGTTTTTCCAGAATTAGGGTTCATAGGCCTAGTCAGTGCACAGGCCAAAACAACCGCTGAGCTTTGGAAGGTGATCTCAGGAGCTTCGGATGGAGTTAGGAGGAAAAAAAATCTTTGGAAATATAATTCCAATACCTAAAATATGGTCAAATATTTTTTTTCACAATGATTTGGCGCATTAGGTCTGTAGGAAGATTTTCTCACGCACATGTGGAGTACCAAACCAAAATTTCAAATTTTAAGGGATAAAATGGATGAATCAAGACATGATACACCCACCATTGGATTAAAAATGTTATTTCTAGTTAGTATCATATAAAATTTAATCAAAACAGACCATATGGAGCTCAATACATTGCCATCGCAAGTTGTCCTCAAGGTTAAAGAGTTAGTTGAATTTTCAGCTCCAAGGGCATGGTGGGATTTTATGTCCCTAACGTCCCTTAGGGTCAAGGAAATCAAGGGTGGAAAAATTCATCCATCCCCCTTTAATCCCTATAAACCAACATATGACCTCTAGGATTTCCATTTTAGCCACCAGGTACTTGCGAGAGCTCACAACCTTCACTGTTGATCATTGCCATGGGCGATCACCTTGACCACCATGTAAATTTATTTCCCTCATGTCCCTTTGAGATGTGGGAAAAAAAACATGGAAAAATGGACCCATCCCTTTAGGATACTCCTAATAACTCATGTGACCTCTTTAAGAGTGAATTTATAGCCCACATGTGTTTGCCAAGCCTTCATTCCATGTCGTTAGATCTCCGCCATGTGGCATCACCTTAACCACCATGGAGATTGATGTCCCTCACATCACTTTGAGGTGAGGGATGTCATGGAAATAAAAAATTTCCCATCCCCTTCTGTGCATTTTTTGAAAAATTTAAATCTAGCACTTAGCCATTATTTCCCCCTATTTCTCCTTCACAACTTCATACCTAGCCATGGCTTTGTTCATGATTATGCAAACATCTAGTCCACCATTGTTGCTTTGAACCATCTTTGCCATGGAAAAAAAATACTCTGATTCATGAAAATACATAGGTATTAGGGTAAGGATTGATAAAAAATGTTAAATAAATGAAGAACGAGGAGAAAATGAAGTTATTTTGCCAGATAACTATGAAGTCACCCAATAGGAAAATCCTCATATATTGTAAAATACAAGTCAGATTGAGATGCAATTTTTTCCCACATTTTTAAGGTGATCAAGATGCAACAAATGGGAGGTCAAACGGTGCCCAGAATCATTTGTTCCAAAACAAACCCTCACTTCATGAACCGGCTCACATTCATCAGATTTCCCATCATTCCGGCAAAGGAAACGAGCTAAAAACTTGCGCACAAGCTCCAAATGAAAAATCTATTACAATGGAGTTTTTTTCATCACAAATGGAGACAAAAAATAGACTTGAAAATTTTGAGTTCCATTCATGGCTGCCATGGCAGCTCCCTGCCGAAAGCCACTGCCATGTTAAAATTTCAAAAATTATTTCAAATCATTCTAGCAGGTGGAATAGAGTAAAATTCGGAGGATGTGACTGCAACGATGAGATGAAACGATAAAAATTTACTCTATCACAAAACAAGCACCAAAAATCCACTTTCCAAAAATAGTAAGATTTCTTACACATGCTTGCTACTTTTGGTAAGTATTCATGAAAAGTGACTATGGAAAAGGCAATGTCAACTGAATATCTCCATAAGAAAGAATGCTTATCTAGACCAGAAAATAGTGAAAATAACCACTTACTAAATATATTAAGTCACTTATATGGGTTCTTACTAAAAATAGTAAGTCACCCTAAGAAGTGGTCAAAGCAAAGGCAATGTGCATAGGATTAAATGAAGATTTTCATCAAATCAAGATGATCAAGAAGAAGCAAGAATCACTTCTTACTAAAAATAGTAAGTCTCTCATTTTGGAATTTACTAATAAATAGTAAGTCACTGAAAGAGAAGTTTTGGCACAATGGGACATTCAGAACTTTGTTGCATCAGAGCTTTCCATCAACAAGGATCATCAGACTTCATCAGGGGCAACATCTTCTCCTTTTCTCTCTCTTCCCTCTCCCCCAAATTTCTCTCCCTTCAAATGTTCTAATTCTTCATTGGGGTTTGCACTTTTTGATATGCCTTTAAGTCACCTAAAAGTGACTTTAGAAACATAATGTAAATTAAGTCACCTTGATTTTATAAAAGGTACTTAAATATTTTGTAGGAATATGAATAGTCTAAAGTTATAAATAAGGCATATGGAGGGTCATGAAGAAGATGAGGAGTGGAGTATACTCTATAAATTGTAAATCCTTTCCCATCTCAAAGGGTTAGTCATTAATTTTGTAAGCTCAAGAGTGCATTCTACCTTGAGATAACAAAGGAGATAGCCAAATGATTCCTTTCCGCCACTCTTGAATTTTCCTCTATTCCCACACTATGTACAACTTGGTTTAAGCAATCAATACAAGAAGAAGGAGTTTCTATCTTTATTTGACTAAGGGATTTCTCAATACTTTGTGATCATAAATTCCATTTGGTCTTATTGCTATGTGTAGAGTTTTTTCCTCCTAATTTTAATGCATGTGATAAAACTTTTAATTGATGTATCCAGGAATCTGATTTTCTACCTAAAACATTAGTTCTCCTATATAATTTATCACTCCCCTTTCCTTCTCTACAGAAAATGTCCTCTCTTCCAGGGACTTACAATATTTTCCATAGGGTTAGTGGAGTGTCCTTGTTGGATCTCTAATCGAAAGGCCACCACATAAATCCACATTTTATCATACATGCATATACGAAAGCTACCCCAGTTAAGTAGAGTGATTTAGATTCCCAAAGCATTAGAAATAAATCCACAAGTTTTTCCACTCAATAAATTTTCTCGCCAACAGATACATTATAACTTTGACTTAGATGGATCTATCTCTAATTTAGAAAAATAAGATCTACTCAACACTGTAAATATATTTGCATTTTTTTAGTAATGAAATAAAATATTTTCTGTTCAAATAATGAAAAATAGAAGAGGTATCCTTGCTTTTATACAAAATTTTTAATACCAAATTCATGTTATTATGAAAGTCAAGGGAATTTCATAATAACATGAATTTGGTACTTACAATATTTTCCATAGGGTTAGTGGAGTGTCCTTGTTGGATCTCCGATCGAAAGGCCACCACATAAATCCACATTTTATCATACATGCATATACGAAAGCTACCCCAGTTAAGTAGAGTGATTTAGATTCCCAAAGCGTTAGAAATAAATCCACAAGTTTTTCCACTCAATAAATTTTCTCGCCAACAGATACATTATAACTTTGACTTAGATGGATCTATCTCTAATTTAGAAAAATAAGATCTACTCAACATTGTAAATATATTTGCATTTTTTAGTAATGAAATAAAATATTTTCTATTCAAATAATGAAAAATAGAAGAGGTATCCTTGCTTTTATACAAAATTTCCACAACCTTTTTACTCTGAATGCATGAAATTTCCCAAATTCCAACTATATTTAAGACAAGTGCATACCTTATTTTCTCTAGAAGCCTTCATTTCCAATTTCTTGAACAATGAAACTTCCAACTCCATATCAAGAATAAGGCACTTATTTAGTATGATGTTAATGTGTTCAACATGAATACACAATGTTTTCTCATCAATAAATTTTGAATCTACTACCATACAAAATTCATTGACAATCTCCTCATCAACAAAAAAATAACCACAAATCACCGTGGTAATTTTATGGGGAATGAATTTCTAAAAACCAGTCATATTCTCTCTTTTTCCAATTCTCTACTTCTTCAATAATAGTAATTTGAATGAATGGAGTGTGGCCAATTGAATACATATTACCTGATAAAAGGAATTAAACAAATTAATATTTCATAAGTAATTGAAAAGGACAAATATTGTTTCTCAATAGTGCAATAGCAAAGAGATGCCATATATTAAAGTCATTGTTTTCATAGAGTAAAATTCAATTGAAAGGGAAAGATAATTATTAATAGATGTGGGTTGTGTAAGGACAATGAAGAAACTATCAGGAACTTATTTTTGGAATGACCTTTCTCTTTTCAAGTTTTTACTATGATCATGGGCATCTTCAATATGCATTAGGTTCTCCCTGGTGATGTGGCTCTCTTACCTAAACGATGGAAATTTAATTTTCAAAATGACATGGTTAAAAAATGTGTAAGATGGCCTTGCCTCACATATTTTTTAGGAATCTAGATTGAATCTAATAACAAGATTTTCAAGAACAAATCAGTTAGCTCGAGTAGGATTTCAGAAAAAGTACTACGAGCTCTTAAGGATAACTCCAAGATCCTTAAATCCAAATAGGTTAGAGGGTTCCCGAAGTGGAAGATATATGTGCTTAGGAACTTAGATGTTGAATTCTCCTTCATCATTGAGGAAAAACCAAATGCATTGTCAAATGGATCAAACCACTGGATGGTACCTTCAAGATAAACTTTAATGGGTCGGCTCATGTGATTGACAAAGTGGCTGGAGGAGGGGGTATTTTTATTGACCATAAAGGTAGTGGCATTGGTGCATATGTGAGGCCTATAGGAAACTAATCAAACTATGTAGCGGAGGCCAAATCCATGATTTTGGGAGTTAGACTTTGTCACAACATAGGATTTCAAAATATGATTATTAAGGGTGACTCATAGTGTGTCATTAATGCTCTCAAATAAAATAGAAAGTGTGGCTGGAAACTTAATAATTTTACTACTGAGGCATGTGCCATCCTTTCTTCATTTTATCAAGTGGTCATTCAATACTCTTATCATGTAGGGAACAAACTGACAGATGCATTGGATGATAAAGGTACATACATGGTGGATTTGGAGACATGGGTATGGACACGTACCCCTTGGAGTGAAGTGAATAATCTCACTAATGATGATGTAATGTAGGAAGAAGGGTTTTAATGAAAAATTGGGTTTGCATGCTTGGGATTATGATAGGATTTTCCTTTTTTAGAGAACCAAACTTGTCAATTTCATTTGTTTCTTGATTCAGTGTCTCTGTCGGCTCTACAAAGGTGTTTCCCTTGTAGGTTTCATAGGGGTGATATGGTGAGAATGGATCTCACTAGTTTTCTCCATCTCAAAAATTATATGGGTTTTTAGAAAGTGCTACATAAAAGGGGTTTTACAAAATTCATTTGAAGGATCAAAGGTAATGAGCCTATCCTATCTGTTTAATTTGATGCTTCCTAGAAGGATGGTATTTTTGATTTTCTTGGGGTTTAATAGGTAAAAGTTAGGGTTGAGGGGACCCTACCCCATTACAAAGGGTTATCATTTACTTACATATTGGCCAAAGTATTTATCTTCAAAGGCCAGTCATGATCCATAATATCAAAAACAAAAAACCAGAATAAGATAACCATTATATATAATATACATTATATAGCAGTCCCAAGGGAAATACTAACAACAAAAGAGTTAACCAACAACAGTTTCTAAAGAAAAACATAACAATTCTCTTTAACCAGATCGTCCACCATCTCCATGCTTCCATTCCATTCTTTGACCAGGGTTGTGATGGTCTCCTTCCAGTATTTGTAGTTGGGTTCTTTTATCACCACCTTCGGGCCAGTGCCATCCAACTCTTTTTCTTTAGCCAGTTCCATTGACTGAATCATCTCTGCCAACAATTTGAGATGGAAGATTATACTCTTAACATTAAGTACATGTGCATCTCTGATTTTCATGATGATTCCTTTCATTTTCAGCATCTCTTTCTCCATTTCCATTCTATTGGTAGTTACATTTTTAAAATTTTCACTAAGGATGATGTTAGACATTTTATCAACTTTGTCTTACAGCTCCTTAATATCCATGGTGAGCAAACATATTTTGTGCCTGTTAATGTCATTGTTCAATATGTAGTTCTCAAAATCTCTCATGAAGGCATGAGTTTTGATAGCAGTTTCCTGGGCCAAGAAAAGCTCCATCTGGGTAGTTCTTAGATTGTGAAGACAATGGATAATTTCCTCAGTATTCTTGGAAGACTCATGTTCTTTTAAGCTTTCAACATCCTCCCTACTCGCAGCTTCCCCATCCACTTTCTCTTTAGAGGATTGATTCTGTGAATGGGTTTCACCAAGGTCTTCATTAGAAACAAAAGTGATATTATCCTCCTCTGCCCGACCCGAAAACTAAACTTTCCTGAACTGAGACAAGTCGACCCCTTTACCTGTGCTAGATTTGGTATGTTTTACCA
The DNA here is from genome assembly GCA_019776745.2 of Taxus chinensis. Taxonomy (NCBI): domain Eukaryota; kingdom Viridiplantae; phylum Streptophyta; class Pinopsida; order Cupressales; family Taxaceae; genus Taxus; species Taxus chinensis. Next base: position 397,390,187 of record CM034157.1, on the reverse strand, counting down.
CTGGGTTCTCCTAACCAGTTTCATCACTGCTATCCTCCTTTGGTTCCTTACTCCCAGACCTTTTACCCAATGCAATATTTGAAGGCGAGGCCCCAAATTTGTCATTTTTTCCCAACAGGGGAGTGCTCAGCCGAATGATGGATTTTATCAGACCCTGGTGTAAGGGGATAATGAAACTACCTTTCTTCACCAAATTTATATATTTTTCTAGAGAGGAGAATAAGTAGAATGGGAAGTTATATAGTTTTGCATTGTGAATATGGTTTAGCATTAGAAAATGATAACCATATATGACTTTATATCTACCTTCCAAAGTAATATAAGACATGAGCAGTTTGGTAATTTCATCATATGGAGAGGGCAACTTACACCTAGCATAGCCATTATGAAAATAAATAGGTTCCCCTTTTCATTGGAAAAAATAGTTAATCTCAAGACTGTAATCAGATTTGGGTTTAAAAATGCTTCTACCTTCAAGCGCAAGACCAGTCACCTTAGCAATCAACCTAGGAGAAATGGTAAGGGAACAGTTGACCACCTATATTTTTCCCTCGTTCCATGTTTTGGCAACCACTTCGCTTAAGCTCTCATCATAGCCATCGAAATATTTGAAAAAGGACAGCAAACCCACCTTCTCGAGGAGAGCTTCGGCCTCCTTGGAAATCTCTGGACACCTAGAAGGTTCCGTGTGTACCAAGTCACCTCCCATCCTTCTCTTCTCAGAAAATCTCTTGTAAATCAAAACAACCTTAAAATCAATGGAAACAATTTCCAACTTTTCCAAAATCAAAAAGGCCCGACTGCCCATATAAAAACCAACTCCCACAAGTAAGATAAAATCATGAGAGGTTAATGGCATGAGTGGGTGAGTTTGCATCATTATTAAAGGCTCCCTCCCTTTTCATGATTTCAATGAATTTAGCATTCATTCCAACAAGTTTCTCAACTATATGGAGACCCTTAGATATAACCCCGAGATTAGCAACAAAATCAGCACCATTATTGCCTTCCCTATACACATGGTTAAAAGAAATATGCACAAAAGAATTTAAAAAGATTTAGATTTATAGATAAAGTCTTCAACAGATATAGAAGGATTGGTAGAGCCCCTCATACATGAAATGATGTACATCGAGTCTCCTTCCACTTCCAGGAGATTGAAACCTTTTTCCTTTGCAATCTTCACCCCCAGAACATAGCAGCTGCCTCCACCACATTGTTAGATTGTTTTCCAAGGTCAAAGAAGTAAGCTAGAATGAAACAACCTGAAGAGTCTCTTATGAATCATCCTCCCCCTGCTTTCCCTAGGTTCCCTTTTGCAGCACCATCAAATTTAAGTTTAAGGAAGCCATCACAAGGAGGATTCCACTTAATCCCACTCTAGGATTAGGACTATTAGATTGAGGAATCCCAGAGACGTGCCAATTCTCTAAGAAATGTTGTTCATAATCCAAAATTTCTAATTCTTTTTTCTGGAGGATGGAGAAATTATTTCTAACTTCCTGAAAAAGATTTTTTTATTGATAGTTTGACAAGTATACTCTTATCCTTGAAAATCTGTCTATTTCTCTCCTTCCAAATTTCCCACCAGATATAGCTTAAGCTTATGATCCACATATTTTTAAGCCCTTGACTCTGAAAAGGGCATACCCATTGGTTCCAAACTTCCTTTATATCTTTGGGAATAACCCAATTAACCGAGAAGCCAGTCAAAATTGAGGAGAAAATTTGATGTGCATACATGCATTCTAGGAACATATGATTTACAGATTCCATTTTTCTTTTGCATAACACACATCTATTAACCCATTGGAAGCCTCTTTTTTCTAGATTATCAACTGTGAGAATTTTGTTTCCAAAAGTGAGCTAGCTAAACACATTTACCTTAGGAGTAATATTCTTGTTCCAAATCTTCCCTGCCATTAAATCTTCTTCTCCAGTTTGACCCTCAAAGAAGAGGCCATAGGTAGATTTGACAGTAAAATTTCCACTAGGTTCCTTATCCCAGATTATTCTAACTTGGTATTTACTGTTCTATGATACATAATTTTGTAAGAACTCGTTGATCCCTTTCATTTGATCAATTACATCCTAACTATTCATTTCCAAATTTTTCCATGTTTGAAAACTCTCTTCCATAGCCATGTAGTTGTTCACCTTTACTCCATATTTAGCTTCCATTAATGCAGAGATTTGTGGAAATTTATCTTGGAGGGTAAAATCCCCTGCCCATTTTTCTTTCCAAAAATCTATCTCATTGCCTCTTCCTATTTTCCATCTGCTGCCCTTGTTCAGAATTTCTTTGGCCCAGTTGATGGCTTTCCAGATGCATGAGCCATTGAAATTCGCTTGTTTAAACATCCATCTTTTGTCATTATTATCCTTCCAATATTTTCTCTTAAGGATTCTAGCCCAAAATCCATTTTCCTTAGTATCCACCCAATCTTTACAAGTAATGCTTTATTCATTTTGGACCAATCTCTGAGACCAAGTCCCCCTAGCTTCTTGGGTCTGCACACTCTGCTCCATGAAACTAAAGGAATTCTATCCTTACTTTCTATACCACTCCATAAAAACCTCTTTTGGATATTTTCCAATCTTTCCCCAATTGTGACAGGAAGTTGGTATATTGACATGGCATACACTGGGAGGCTCTGTAGAGAACTAATAAAAAGAGTAATTTTTCTTGCTTGGGATAAAAGATTAGCTTTCCAACCTACTAATTTCCTTTCAAACCTTTCAATTAGAAAATTCCACTCACAACAGGAGGGTCTCCTATCTCCAAGAGGAATGCCTAAATATAAGGTAGGAAAGGGTTTGAAGGTACATTCAAAACTTTCAGCTATCTTCTTGAAGCAACTGTCCATAGTGTTCAGGAAAAAAAGAGAACTTTTTAAAAAATTAATCAACTGAATTGATACCTCCATATAATCATCAAGAATTCATTTGAGTTTTCTAGCTTCCAGAACAGTAGCTTCCCCCACCACAAAAGTGTCATCAACAAAGTGTTGATGAGAAACTTTATCCATCTCAAGTGCCAGAGAAATCCCTTTGATAGCACCCTTTTCAGTTTCAACATTTAGTCTTCTACTGAGAGCTTCAGCCATTAAAATAAAGAGGAAAGGGGAGATGGGATCCCCTTGCCTTAAACCTTGTGTGCTAGGAAAGAACCCAATAGGACTGCCATTCATGAGAATATAAAACCATACATTGGAAAAACAAGCCTGAACCATTTGTCTCAAATCACTGTTAAAGCCAAACCTTTCAAGGATTTTGTCGAGAAAACTCCATGATACTCGGTCATAAGCTTTTTCCATATCCAGTTTTAAGAATAAAGCTAACTTCTTACTAATTTTTTCCGTATGAATAGTCTCTTTGATAGTGATTATCCCATCTTGTATTTGTCTACCTATAACAAAGCCCCCTTGCTATTCCGAAATGATGTTAGGTAGGATCATCTGAAGCCTGAGTGCCAGAATCTTCGTACAAATTTTATAGGAGGTGTTACAAAGACTTATAGGTCTAAATTATTTTAGTTCTATAGCATTACTACACTTCAGAACCAGAGTCAGAAAGGTGTAATTCATATCCTTTAACATGACCTTCTTCTTGAAGAATTCCTTAACTACATCAAAAACCTCTTTTTTGATAATGTCCCAAAAAAATTGAAAGAAAAAGGTGGGAAAACCATCAGGTCCAGGAGCCTTGTCTGGGCTAAGGAGTTTGACAGAAAATTCCACTTCCTCCATTGAAGGAAGCTCTAAAAGCATGGCCTTATCTTCTACTGATACTAACTTGGGGATACAATTAAGGAAAACTTGTTCTTTCAAGAGATTATGATCCTGATTGTTTGAGAGTAAATTTTGGAAGAAAGAGATAGTCTCTTTGTTAATTTCATCTTGTTCCTCAATCATGACACCTCCCTCCTTTCTAATTTTGTTTATTCTGTTAGAGATTCTTCTCTTTAAGGTAGACATGTGGAAGAATCTAGTGTTTTTTTCTCCTTCCTTTAACCAATTGATTATGAATTTTTGCCTCCAAAATATTTCCTCTTTACCCAGGATATTATGGTAGTCCACCATAAGAGATCTTTCCTTAACTTGGTCAGCTTGATCACCCTCCAAGACTTGAATTTCAGTACTTCTTTTGATAAGTTGAAGTTCCTCTCTGATTTCTGCTTTCTTTTGGAAAATATTCCTAAAGCATTTTTTATTCCATTCTTTGAGGTGAAATTTTACATTCTGAAGTTTTTTAGAAAGTCTAAACATCGTTGTACCTTTGACCTTTAGTTTTCACCACTCTTTGATGAGATCATTCAACTCCTCATTTTGGACCCACATCTTCTCAAAACGGAAGGGAGTTCTTCTTCAAGAAGGATTCTTAATTTGAAGGATAATGGGGTTATGGTCAGATCCAATTTGAGGAAGTGAAAAAAGGGATAAGTCTTGGTTTAACCATTCCTCTGAAACCATAGCCCTATCCAATCTTTACTTGAATGTGTTGAGAGCCTGATCTTCTGTTTGACCATGTAAAGCTACTACCTTTTAGATCTATGTCATGGAGTTGGGAAGAAGAAATAAACATGTTAAAATCCTCCATGCCAACAGAGAACTCCTTAGAACCTCATTTTTTTCCCCTCGGAGTCCTAGGGGTATTGAAGTTCCCCCATAACAATCCATCCAGAGCCTTTGATAGAGTAATTGAAAGAAAGGATGTGGTGCCAAAGTTGTTTCCTTTCCTTGTGATGGGTAGGAGCATAAATATTTGAGATAACCCAAATACTTCTATTTTCTAGATCTTTCATCATCACAACCATATGATTATCTCTTTTAACTAGCAAGGTACCCTCAAACTTATTCGGGTTCCAAACCACTACTAAACCTCTAGAAGCTCCTTTCGAGCTCACTGCAAAGGCTTTAGAATTCTTCCAACATAATTTACAAGAGGATAGGAAGGATTCTTCTTTCATTTTAGTTTCTTACATGAAAATCAAATCAGTTTTCTATCTTTCAAACATATCCTTCAGGATTCTCCACTTCACAGGACTATTCAGTCCTCTCCCATTCCAAGATATGCAGTTCATTTTCTTAGGTTGGGTTTATTTTTCCTAAAGACCTTCTGGTCCAAACACATCTGTTTCCCTGAATCTATCTCTTTTTGGGTTATTTTTTTCCTTGATTCCAATTTATTCGGTCTTCCCTATTTGCTATTTATAGCTTCCACATTAATAGGGTTCTCTTCCTCTAGTAGAGGTGCTGAACAAGAAGAATCCCCCTTTCTTCCTTTTAGTTCAATTTTCTTTTTTCTGGATATTAATTTTTCCCCGAAGGGGTTATTTAAACCAGAGCTAGGGCCTTCTTTCTTCTCCTCAAGCTTCTTGATTGGGGTCAAGAGATGCTCTATAGAGGGAAAAACCTCCATCCCTATGGAGAAATTCATTTCCATATTTTGGTCCTTGGATGCATCTAAATTTGTTTTGTCCTCTGTCATTTCCATGCTCTTATTGACCTCCTTTTCCTTTACTGCCTTTGGGATTAGATCATTCTTGACAGGTTCAATGCAAATCCCTTCATTCCAGTTAAAATTACCAATGTCAATCTTCCTTCCTTTCATAAGATCCATCAAATTTTCCTCCTCTTTTTCTTTTACCTCTGATTCTGACTTTGACAAAAATTTAGATTTCCTTCTGTTGGTTACCAGAGTGAAACCATCCTCATCCTTTTCCTTTACTCCTTTTGAACTATGTCTTTCTTCCCCCATCTTTTCCTTTATGTGAAGAGGAGAGAGAACTTCTGACCTGGAATTGGAAAAAGATTTCCTGTGATCCTCCGCACTCTGCATTATGCCTTTCCCCTTTTCCTCATTACCCTCCTTAGCTGTGATTGGGATAAATACTTTAGAGACTTTAAACTTACAACTCTGAGAGGAATGGCCCCATCCATTACATTTAGAGAATTTAGCTGGAGAGATTTCCATCTCAATCCTTTGATCCCATATCCCAAGTTTTGATTTGAGTTTAATACTACTCGGGATTTCTCTATCCGTAATAGTGTAGATGCAAAACCTTGTGCAAATAAGGTGGGACATTTGTCTGGTGGCATTATCAATACTTACAAAGGTACCTAGTGTATTAGCTATACCTTTCACAATATCCTCATGCCAGAATTCCAGAGGGAGGTTTGGAAGGTGGATCCAAACTAGGAATTGGTTCAGATTTTATTTTTCCAGATTGAAAGAGGGTACCCATTTCTGTAAATACCAGCCTGACTTTCCCCAAAACCAGGGTCCTTCTTCCAGAGCCTTTTGCATATCTTCTTGAAGGTTAAAATGAAAAAGGAAAAAATCATTTGAAAGAGCACATACCTCTAGATGCCCTTTAGGGGACCACTTCAGTTTGGTCCATCTTCTGACTGCATCAATATTAGGCCTCCCCCCATCAACTTTCCAACTAGAGCCTTATTCAAGTTTTCTAATGTAGAATGCAAAATTTGGTTAGGGATTTCAAGAATGTAACTAGAGTTATCTTTAGATGCTCGAAGAAAAAACCTTTTTTTTTCAGGGACAAATCATCATTTTTTACAACACTAGACTAGGATTCTTTGGGATTCGAAACTTTTTTCCTTTCACTGATAACTAAAACTTCAATTTCTCCTTCCTCTCACATTGCATCCTGTTCCTTTGGTCTAGGTAGGATTTCCCTTCCATTTCTTTCCCTCTGAAAAAGTTTCATAAACACTTCCTCTAGCACTCTATTCTCAACACACTCATCAACCATGCAATTATGATGATTTTATGATTTATATATTATCATGAAGTATTTGACCCTTGAAGGGAAATTTTTAATTTTTTTTACCTATCATCTGTCTATTCTCAATATCTTTTGTCAGGACCAGTCTATGGGCCTCGCTTATTTTCTTTATCATTCATTGCTCTCGATCATTGAGTATTTTAAGAATGATAAGATGAATAACCCACTCCACTAGGGTCTAATCCTCCTCATGGTTCAAAGAGGTAAAATGGCTATTGCTTTCCCTATTACTGATCATGATTCTAATTTAAAAAAAACCATCCTCCCGCATTAACAAAATTAAGAAACATAAAGTGATGAACCTAGAGAAGGGTATTACTAACGCCTTGTGAAATATCAAAAATCTTATAAAGAATTTGGATGATAATTCCAGCAAAAGGGACCAAGAAATTATTGATTGGGAGGCTAGAATTATGAGGGAGGAGACCACCAATGACACCATTCTCACCATCAACAAAAAACTCATTCAAGAGGTGAAATATTTCCATCACCGTATTGATTCCTAGAACAAAACCATTAGGGGTATCCAAGCTGATTTTGTTATGTAAGAGCATCAGATTTATATTTTGAAGGATCAAGTTGCTATTGCAGAGGGAAAAAACAAGATGAAATTGATGCTAATCATGTTTCACAACAAGGAATTGGGCACTGGTGATAGCTCAGGTATGATGGCTTATTACAATCAAAGCAATATTGAGAGGGAAGAGAAGGTGGAGACCAAGAAGGACAACGTGGCTATTAATCAACCTAAAAGGGTCATTATTAAGGTGGTTGGTAGGAATGATGGAGGTTTGAGAACTAGATATTGTAGCAAGGCCATGATGAACTAATTGTGTTCCTCTTGTTGCCCCTTTTTGTTTGGTTTGGTTTATTGTCTATGCCCCTTTGGGGTAAAAAAATATGTTAATTTTATAAAGTCTTGTAGTTTGGCCCATCTCTGAGGGGGCCTGTTGTCAAGTTCTTTTGTCTCTTCCTTTATGGCCTTGTTTTAGTTTTTTGTTTATGAAAACTTGCTCCTCTATGTATGGGTTTTTTGGTCCCCGTTTAAAACTAAGTTTTTTTATCTTATCTGAAAAAATCAATAGGAATAAATATTTATAGCATAGTGGTCTTTAGACATACTTAAACCCTCCTTTATTTATAAAAAACAAGAAATCATTAATAAAAATTTTTGTTATGCATTGCACTAAGCAATTTAAACAATTATTCGCTATTAAATTTGGTTTGTTTCAAGTAGTGAATTTTTTGCTAGAAGTGAAGACTAGTGGCCACAAGCATAAATATATTCCCATCACTTAAAAACATATTTTTGTTACACTACATCATTGTGAAAACCTGGAATCCAACATGGGTGATAAGTGTTGAGAATTGATTATTTAATAATATCAAATCTTACATGTCATGATGTGTTTGGTTGTTGTAATTAGGTGTGTTTTATAGTTCTAATAAGATACATTGTGTATATCACATAATTGAAATATGCTAGTATAAAGGAAAATGTCTAGCAACCACTAGGTTCAATTAGTAATTGAAAGTTATGGTTTCCCGATATCAAGCCTTAATAGTTTATTATTTTAAAACTAGTGATCAAATAACAAAAAATTATGGAAAAACTTGGCCTTTTCTAGGACCCTTGCAGCGGCTAATCTACCTAACAGACACTAAGATTAAGATTACATGTTTGACTACATTTATTATATTATCTTCAATCTACGTTTTGAATCACGTATATTCAGAAAAAGTCATAAAACATGTTCTTCTCTTAGAGTATTTGTTGTCTTCTCTTGTCTTGGAACATTAAATAAATGTAGTAAGCATCCTCCCTAACAGTTAATAGTCTTGTAGAATTTAAATACAATAATGGAGCATAGTTAGTTTTTAGTGAAGTTGTTATTACTTATCCCATATAAAAGACAACAAATATCCTAACGAAAACCAACATAAAGATAGTATGTTGGGATAGGAATAACATGTAATAGACTTTGAATATTTTTGTGTTAAGTACGTGTATTCAGAAAAGTGGTAAATATTTTTAATTACTTGCATTCAGGAAATTAGTTGTCTTCTCTTGTCTTAGAACATCAAAGAAATGAAAATTCTTGGCGATTGCTAAGTTATTAATGAAAATTTTTAGCGAACACTAAGTATTTAATAGATGAAAAATTTAGTGTCTACATTATTAAAAAATATAATTTTTGGATCATAATAATAGAATTACATATTTTAAACCTGAAGATGTATACCATTCATCTTGGACTTGCATATTTAAAGAAATTACCTGTTAAACATCATAGTCCATAAAAATTTATCAAACATCAAGGGAGAATATGTAGATAAACCTTACTCGGGAATAAAGGATCAAAGGCCATGAAGAGAAATTATTCTTTTATGTTTACCAATTATTCGTTGATGAGAAGACTAGAGACCATTAACCTCTACAATATCGGGGAATCCATTTTAATGATGAAAAAATCAATCTCAAATGTATTATTTTCATTGTTTGTAATTATTTTATATTGGATGGACTATCCCTAGTGCAGACAAGTCCTTGAATACATACCCTGAGAAGGTTGATAACTTATGTAGTTATCATTTGATATTTTGTGCATAAAACGTTATCCATATATTTTCATATTAACAAAAATGCTTTACAACCAGTAAGCGTTGTTAGTTAAGGTTGGTAATAAAGATAACCACATGGTTAGGAAATTTTAGATCATAGTAGAGGAAATGAGTTAGTTATCATGAATATAAATGTAAGAGGTTGCTAGAGGCACTTAACAATCATAATTTTTTTTTAAATACCCTTTAATAGATCATGATTTTTGTAATACGTTGATTTTCTGTTACACATTTAAATTATGTGGAGAACATATTTTTAAGGGATTTAAAATAAGTACTTTTGAGTACAAAGGAATTTAATGTAACCCATTACTTGAGAATAAAATCACCTTTTATGAATTTTCTATGTGGCACCATTTCATTAGATAATTTATTGATGAGACTTGATGTGAATTACTTTATAGACTAGTTTTTATTTAATTTTTAACTTGAATTCAAGAAACTAATGGTAGTTTATATCACATATCCACTCATGGTCATTAACTCCCATAGTAATGAATTAATTATTGGAGGTGATTCCCATATTAAAACATTGTCATTAAAACAAATACCTTGTCAGAGAAAATCAATATTGTGTGATTAAAATTCCCTTTGCATGCTCTCATTAAATCTAGATTGGACCTTAAATATTATCTATTAAAATAGCTACTAAATAGGTAGATTTTGAGATAATATTTGTAGTAAATATATAGATTGGTGGGACGCGTCACCTTTTCAATTAAACGTTGATATTAAAGTTGTTGGAAAGCTTGTATCAATTTCAAGCATGTGATGTCATATTAACTCCATATGTTTATCTTATCGCTCCCCCTTATTTTCACACATTTTGGGTTTCTTTCATGAGATTTCATTTATTCTTTCATGTCCAGAAATTTTTTTCCTTTCATGTAATTTTCCATGGTTGTGAGTGAAATGGGATTTTATACCAAAATTTTACGTCATTGTTTGAAATCATTTTTTTGCATTGAATCAAAGCAGGATGTGGTTGTATTAGAGGGAATTATTGGAAATGATTATATTTCTTTAGAGGGATGTATGATGGTAAATGTAGAAGCTTCTTTGACATTCATTTTTCATATTATTATCATACACCCAACAAAGGATTGATATTTGGAGATGGGTTGTCAATGGATAAGATAACATATAGGGTTGGAATGGAATAAAAAATGGACAAAACCTTGAGTGTTTCATGGCCCTTAATTTTTGATGCTTGCTATAAAAAATAAGGTTTGGTGCACACAAACATTTTTAGAGAGTTGTTAAAATGTTTTAATAGCCTAAATCATTTCTTGTTTGAAGTGAACCAATGGGGTGAGATATCAGTGACAGGTGGTAGGTCTCTCTACTTGCCTAATCTAGATGCAACGTATTCTCCACTAGAATAGGAACCAACACTTTGGGATATTCTTTTCTAGAAATTTCATGAGGCATATGATTGGTTAAAGAGTCATGCTACTGCTAGAAAAGAGCATATTTTTCCATAACCACCAGCGGAAACCTTTTTTAGGACCATTTAAGTACAAGTTAGGAATGGTCATGTGTTTTGGATAAATGAGTTCTTCTAAAATGCATTAGGTTGTATATTTATTTTTCTTGTTGTATAGAATTTCCATTTCCATTTTTATCAAAGCATACTATTTGGCTTATTGGTATGGGGTTTTCTGTATTCCCAACCACTTCTTGTCTTGGGATTTTTTCACCAAAGTATTGCTATATCGTTTGGGGTTTTAAACTGATCCTCTCATTGTATTTGTAATGTCAATAAAAAATTACCTTTCAACCCTCATTTAATTATAAAATACAAGAAATCATTTCTAGAAGTTTATGTTATGCATTGCACTAAGTAATTTAAACAATTACTCGCTATTAAATTTTGTTTGTTTCAAGTTGTCAATTTTTTGGTAGAAGTGAAGACTAGTGGCCGTTATCATCTGTATATTCTAGGATATATTTCCTTCATTGTAAAAATTTAATCTTTATAACTTTAGGTTATAGGGGCCTTAGTGCAAGATAACAATTATCCTATCTTCCGCTAATCTCAATACTATGTTATGTTACAACAATGTTACGAAATAATCTATGACCTTAACACCCGCTATCCTTTAAATATCATTTGGTTAACTTGGAATAACATATTGAACTCAACGACTGCTAAGATGAAAATTAATTTTTGGAATATCTACAATCATGGAATTTGTTAAAATTTATTATGTCACGAGAAGGGAGTATAATAAGCTTCGACATTAGGGGATACGTGTAATTTGGAAAATCATTAATATTTGTCATATCTTCAAATATATTTTAAAATGATTTAACACTTTTGACAGGAGCTTATAACCTAGGGATTTATAAGATCCCACCCAATTATAAACACAAAAGATAATCAATAAACCACACGACCCATTAAAAAAACCACAAAACTAACTGGGATGTAAGTTGAGAAAACCTAACATCAGCAACAAACAAAATACCCAACCACTGATAACTAGGGATAGGAACAAGAAATTACACCTGAGAGGCTGAGGTGCTTGGCCATGGATACATAATCCCACCCACTAAGACACTAACATGAGAAGTGTAAAATAATAATTTGTATGTAAATCCCAATTTCCTTTGTAAACCAACCACACCAGAAGAGTTTGAGACAACGAGATCCAAAATCTCAGGAAAATATAACTTCTCCAGCCATATGACTTCACCAAGCCCCTGAGAACTAGAAACATGAATGTCTATAGAAAACCACATCAAAACCACTTTCCTAGAAGAGAGCTCAACTATCACCCTCCTCACTTCCTCCATGTCTAGTCCCTCACAAACAATGTTCGGTGGTAGTTAACCCCTCCCAAAATCCTCCAATTTTACAACTAAATTGACCAAATGTTTGGGCTTAATGAAGTGTAGGGAAATATCTCTCACCTCATCAATATTCTTCCTAACAATAATAAGAATAAGTCAGAGCATGAACCAAGAGGTGACTTCTGAATTAACTTGAGATCTGGCTGACTCGCCCAAATATTACTCCACCAGAATCCTCATAATTGACTGGCAGATAGAACTTGACATCCCCCTAAAGATAATCCTAATACGAGCCTAAGAAAAACTCCCAAAAAATTATATCTCATACTTTGTACCTTGTAGGAAAAGGAAAGGTAGTGGAGGGCACTCCATACTCATCTATCAAAACTCCACACAACCGCCAACCACCACAAGAAAATGGAAGAATGAAAAGGAAGCCAGGACACCGAACATTAATAACACCTCGATGACCCTTCCTAAGATATGATATCTAGGAACGTGCTAGCTCACACTAATTTTATTTGACCATCTCTCATAAAAATCCCTTAGTTAGCCAAGAAATTGGTGGCACAAGTTTATTCTCTTTAACTATGGTTTAAAACTCACTTAGGGATTTTTCTCAACTAATACAAAATGTTGGTGATATAATAATCCAATTTCCAGGATAAATATTTTCCCTTTCAAACATAATTTATTACCACTCAAGAATTGCCTTCAATTTCCAAAGGACCTAGATATTACTAAACTTCCATCTACATCTCTAATTAAACACCCTGCTCTTGATAGGCCTCAATTACCTTTTGAGGATCTGTCAAATCTAAGTTCTCTAAAAGTGGGAGGGGGTGAATTTTTTTTATGGTAAATGCTTTTATTATACCAGAGATATGAAATGGAGTGGTGAAGAGGTTCTTTATCTAAGTGGTACATGGGGGCAGGCTTGGGTCCTTAATGTCTGCTGAGAAATCCACATTCAAAGTGCCTCGCTATGTTCCACTTTGTCCATATGCAGAAGTTTGACTCATACCTCAAGATGTCACCATTGCCACTAATTGAAAGCATCCTATGAAATCAATGGGAATGGGACTTGGGTTGATGATTACAAACTACCTGTAAATTTAGGATGGTAAATGCTTTTATTATACTAGAGATATGAACTAGAGTGGTGGAGGAACCCTTTCTCTAAGCAGGACATGGAGGTGGTCTTGGGTCCTTAATGTCCACCAAGAAATCCACATTCAAAGTTCCCCACTATGTTCCTCTTGGTCCATATGAAGAATTTTGACCCCTACCTCAAGTTGTCCCCATGGCCACTTATTAAAAGCATCTACTGAATTCAATGGGAATGGAAGTTGTCTTGATGATTACAAAATACTTATAACTCCCTAATATCCCAAGAACTTGAGTTCATCCTATATTTGAATATTTGTTATCCATTCATGTATTTGAATATCTGTCAAGTCATTACTAATTGTCATGTATGAAAGACAACAACTATCCTAGTGGCCACTAAACTCAAGCCTCTGTGATGTTGCAACAACACTAATTTGAATAGCATATTAAACCCAACGGCCACTAGGCTTAAATTGAACATGACTGTTATGCCTAAATTATTGTTTAGAGATCATGTGATAGAATTTGAATATAATATTAAGTTGAGTTACTATTAGGCTTAAATTTTTATATGGAAACATGATTATTCAGGAAAGAAATGTAGTGAGAAACCACCCTAGCGGTCATTATTCGTTAAAAATAGTCTTTTTAAAATTGAAATATAATTGTGGGGAACATTCATAGTGCTTCGCTATGCTCCTCTTGGTCCATATGGAGAAGTTAAACCCCTACCTCAAAGTGTTCCTATGGCCACTTTTTGAAAGCATCTACTGAAATCAATGATAATGGAACATGGGTTGATGATTACAAACTACTTGTAAATTTTGGATGGTAAACATGTTTATTATACTAGAGCTATGAACTAGAGTTGCGGAGGAGAAATTTCTCTAAGTGGGACATGGAGGTGGGCTTGGGTCCTTAATATCTACCAAGTGATCCACATTTAAAGCGCCCTGACTATGTTCCCCTTTGTCCATATGGAGAATTTTGAACCCTACCTCAAGGTGTCCTAATGGCCACTTTTTGAAAGCATCTAATGAACTAAATGAGAATGGAACTCGGGTTGATGATTACAAACTACTTGTAAATTTTGGATGGTAAACACTTTTATTATACCAGATCTATAAATTATAGTGGTGGAGGAGTACTTTCTCTAAGCGGGACATGGAGGTGGGCTTGGGTCCTAAATTTCTATCAAACAATCCACATTCGAAGTGCTCTGCTATGTTCCACTTGGTCCATATGGAGAAGTTTGACCCCTACCTCAAGGTGTCCCCATGGCCACTTATTGAAATCGTCCAATGAACTTAATAAGAATAAAACTTGGGTTGATGATTACAACCTACTTGTAACTCACCAATATCCCAAGAACTTGGTTTCATCTTATCTTTGAATATTTGTTCTCTAGTTGTGTATTTGAATATTCGTCAAGCCATTACTAATTGTCTTGTATACATGAAAAAAAATATCCTAGTGGACACTAACCTCAAGCCTTTATGATCTTTCAAATACCTTGATTTGAATAACATATTAAACCTAGTGGCCACTAGGCTTAAAATTGAAAATAACAGCTGCTAGGATTAAATTTTCATTTGGAATTCATGCGATAGAATTTGAATATACTATTGATCTCAACAACTACTAGGCTTAAATTTTCACTTGGAATCATGAGTATTTAGGAAATAAATGTAGTGAGAAAACACCCTAGTAGTTTACAGTCATTAATAATAGTATTTTAAAATTGAAATATAATTGCGGGGAGCATTCAAAACACTTCATTATGCCCCACTTAGTCCATATGGATAAGTTTGATGCCTACCTCAAGGTGTCCTCTTGGCCAAGTTCTAAAAGCATCTAATGAAATCAATGAGAATGGATTTTGGGTTGATGATTACAAAACACTTGTAAATTTTGGATGGTAAACACTTTTATTATCTAAATCTATGAACTAGAGTGATAGAGGAACACTTTCTCTAAGTGAGACATGGAGGTGGGATTAGGTCCTTAATTTCCTCTGAGCGATCCACATTCGATGCGACCCACTATGATCCTCTTGGTCCATATGTAGAAGTTTGACCCCTACATAAAGGTGTCCCCATGGTCACTTATTGAAAGAATCCAATGAGCTGAATGGGAATGGAACTTGGGTTGATGATTAATAAATAATTTTAACCAACCAATAGCCCAATAACATGAGTTCATCCCGTCTTCGAATATTTATTGTCTAGTCATGTATTTGAATTTATGTCAAGTCATTACTAATTGTCATATATACAAGATAATAATTATCCTAGCGACCACTAACCTGAAGCCTTTGTGATTTACAACAACACTTATTTGAATAACATATTGAACCCAGTGGCCACTAGGATTAAAATTGAACACATCGGCCACTAGGCTAAAATTTTTATTTAGAATTCATGTGATATAATTCGAATATACTATTGAGATCAATGACCACCAGGATTAAATTTTCATTTGGATTCACGAGTATTCAGGAAAGAAATGTAGTGATAAACCACCCTAACGCTCGCTAGTTGTTGAAAATGGTCTTTTAAAATTGAAATATAATTGCGAGGAGCATTCGAAGTTCCACATTATGTTCTTCTTGGTCCATATGGAGAAGTTTTACCCCTACCTCAAGGTGTCTCCATGGCCACTTGTTGAAAGTATCCAATGAACTCAATGGGAATGGAAATTTGGTTGATTATTAAAGCCTACTTGTAAATTTTGGATCGTAAACACTTTTAGTAAACCAGATCTATGAACTAGAATGGTGGATGAGCACTTTCTATAAGCAAGACATGGAGCTGGGATTTTTTCCTTAATGTCTACCGATTGATCCATGTTTAAAGCACCTCGCTATGTTCCACTTGGTCCATATGGGGAATTTTGACCCTAACCTAAAGGTGTCCCCATGGCCACTTATTGAAAGCATCTAATGAAATCAATGGAAATGAAACTTGGGTTGATGATTAAAAATTATTTTTAACTCACCAATAGCCCAAGAACATGGGCTCATCCTAGTTTCAAATACTTTTTTTCTAGTCTTGTATTTGAATATTCATCAATTCATTACTAATTTTTCTTTATGAAAGACAATAACTATCATTGTGGCTGCTAACCTCAATCTCTGTGATGTTACAACAGTGCTAATTTGAATAACATATTGAACCCAGCAGCGGCTAGTCTTAAATTTTCACTTGGAATTCATGTGATAGACTTCAAATATAATATTTAGCTCAGCGGCTGATAGGATTAATTTTTTAGTTGGAATCACAAGTATTTAGGAAATAAATGTAGTGATCAACCACCCTAGTGGTATCTAGTCTTTAAAAATAGTCTTTTAAAATTTAAATATAATTATAGGGAGCATAGTTAGATTTTCAATCGATTCATTATAAATTTTCTTGAATACAAGATAGAAAATATCCTTGCGATCACTAGGAATATCATGTAATAAAATTTGAATATCATATTATACTCAGAGGCTTCCAGGCTAAACAAATTGTGTTGGATTTTAGTTTAGTTTTGAGTTTTTAGTCGAGTTGTTAATCAATGTATTGAATGCAAAGACAAGAATTATCTTAGCCATCACTAATCTTAAGTCTTTATTATGTTACATAAATAGAGTGAAATAATCTAAGATATTAGTGGTTGCTAGGATTTGAATATGACATGATATAATTCAAATAACATATTGAACTCAATGGCCATAATGTAGAAAATTTCACTTTGGAATATGTCTATTTTGGAAAAAAATTTAAATTAATCTTGTCTTTGAATATTTATTAGCTTGGAACATCAAAGAAAGAAAGTAAACATCCACCCTAGTGGTTGCTAGTCTTAGAAGGCAGTAATGTAGCAACCAAATATTATAAAAGAGTTAGTTAATTTTTCAACCATGTTGGGGTATTAATGTTAAGTGGGGATACCATTTGGTGGACCACCACTTAGATAGCCCCTTGTTGTAAAGATTATTTTTATAATCTTAGTCAATATTTTTAGCTAAAAGAGTGGAACGATATGACTGAGCTCCCATCTTATATAAATAGGATGATTCCTCATGGGATTGGACTATATGGCAATATTACATTGGATAATGAGCATATATAACAATTGATCTAACCTAACCTACTTATGTGATTTTTTATACAATGAGGCAGAAGTTTGTTAGTGTTTACTATGAGACCAAGGAGTGAAGTGGAAGTGCTGGGTTAAACTGATAAATTCTTAATATAAGACAATGCTTTGTTAGTGGAGTATTTTCCCTTTTAGTTTCTCCACTTAAATTTGGTGTTATTTGTATCTTCTCTTGTCTCATTTACTTTCAACTCTTACACATCTTGATTTGTGATCTTTTTATATTTTACTACCTGCTTAAAGATAATTTTGTATCTATTTAATTACACATTATAATCTATAATATTCGGCATCTATATGTGAATTTATAATTTTTTAATTATTCATTCCATTTGTTTTTCCAACATGGTATCAGAGATTGTGATTATGTGTGTATAGAGCTAGATCTAGATGTTTTATGGCTTGCAAGAGTGAAGAATCTTGAAGATCGTTTGATTTGTGAAAAACTAAAAATTCAGCCAACTTTAAGCTAAACCAAGTCTAAATTTTTAATTTTCATCCCCAAATTACTTGGATATTAGTCGATTGACTATTTAAATTCTATCAGAGTTGTTTGTATGCTTGATACTTTCTTCTACATCTTGTTTCATCCATTTATAGTTTAAATCCATTATTTATGAGATTATTTTAAGTTTTTACGTCGTTTATAGTCGTTTGGGTCATTTTTTGAAATTAGACCTAAAAGATATCTTTAGATCTAGTTAGTTTGGAGAATTTAAACCCATTCCACTTTTTTTAATCATTATTTGTATCTATGTTTGCTTTTCTGAAGCCCAATCCATTTTTTTTCATCTGGCTTCAATTTGTCACTTTTGTAAAGTTTGTATCAATAAAATTTCTCTAAATAACTTCTTTGTCTATTTTGTCATGTTTTCAAAGGTGTACCTATTCGTAGAGTGACAAGTTTATTCTATTGGTGCTCAATTTGATCTCACCCCATTTGTCCTTGAAATTATTCAATTAGCGGGCTCTGTCATATTTTCTATCTCCCCATGTTGATGTGTGAAAGCTTTGTCCTTCATTTGGTTTCCATGATTAGTCCTTTCCTTTGGTCGAGGATCACATTAAGTCCAAAATTTGTTTTTCCATTCCTTTGTCCATGTGAAAGAATTTGTAACTTGGGCGTAAAATCAGGTTTTTTCCCTTCCTTCCATTTTTCCACAGTCACGTTTTGTTTTCCCTTTCAATTTTTGTCCCAATATCTATGGAAAAGTGGTCCTTTCTGATTGGATGTGGCTCGGTGGATCACATTTGGGCCTTATATCATTTCCAAATTCTCTGTCCTTAAAGAAAGATTCATTTCCAGGCACAAATGGTGATTTCCCTACATTTTACAGTTTGATGGGTGTGTTTTCCCCATCAATTTATATCTCAGCATATGTGGAAATGTGGCCCTTTCTGATTGGATGTGGCTCGGTGGGACACTTTGAAACTCTAAGGCCCACTTCAACTCAAAGTCTTCTCCATGTGGAGGGCCGGCGCTCATTTGAAAATTCACCTCTTGGTTTGACCTTTGGAGTTACACGAGGGAGACACGTGGAGGTCTCCGCTGCCTCACCCAAACTTAGACATTTTTTTTATGCGGCTAGTGCAAATTTTTCAGACCATGGACATGTGGAGGGTTGGTGGCTCATTTGAGGATCCACCTCTAGGTCCTACCTTAGTAGTTGCACCAAGGAGACACATGGTGAGCCCGTGCTTGTTCAGGGTCTCCGATTTTGGGCACCATCTCAAAGTTACACCAAGGAGACACGTGGAGGCTTCCACTAGCTCCTCTCTATACTTAAACTTTTGAAGAAACTTTCTAAGGCCTTGGACATGTGGAGGACCCATGCCTATTTGGGGACCTACCCCTATAATTTAATTTTGAAGAATTACCGAAGGGACACTTGGAATTTTCCACTTACTCTGCCCTTGCTTGATCTTTTCAAACAGCTAAGGAAAACTATCTGGGACCCTAGACACATGGCACCTTTTTCTGGTCCTTCAAATTTTTCAAATAACTCTATTGGAATGAGACACGTGATGATCCCACACTTGTTTAGGGTATCTTCTTTTGGGAACCATAGTAAAGGTGCACTAAAGAGACACGTGGAGGCTTCAATTGGTTCCTTTTATACTAAGAATTTTCAAAGGCTAAAATGAATTTTTCTTGGGCCTAGGGCATGTGGAAGGCCCACACTTGTTTGGAAATTTACCTCTATAATTCTCCTTTGCATTTTCACAAAGGGAACACGTGGACAAATCTGATCTAAAGTTGATAAAGAGAAAAATCAGTAGTTGTTGTGCACTGCATTCATTTTTCTGCCATTTTTTCTCTGAGACTCCTGGAGATGTGAATACGCATTGTTTTTCATCATTTTTTGATGAAATTACTTATCATTTTTGTCTACAAAGTGCCATTAAAGGGATTTAGAACTTAATTTGTGAGTCCAAAGGTTGTTAAGGTTGATATTTTGAATTTGGAATTGCTCAAGCACTTACAAATACATGAATTACCAGAGAAGATGGATGTGAGACAAAGTTGCAGAGGAAAGAGAGTGAAAAGGATGAAATTATGGAGGTTGCAAGTGCAATGGATGAAAAAGGTGTTGCCTCAAGGGTGAAAAGGATTTCATGTTAGATCCAACTATACAGAGCCTCCGAAAAATTATTAAAATGGGGATTTCTCACATGACATAATAAGAATGATTAGAGCGACTATAGAAAATTTGTGGCATGAAATCCTAATCATTAGTAGAGGGTCTAAGAAACATGATCAGTTCATGATTTTCCACCTGGAAGCTGTAGGTATAAATTTGTTAAACGCCACTTCCTAAGATAAATTGGTAAAAAGAAAAGGTCCCTCAAACATTCTTCTTTTGGGGGGGGGTGAATTTTGGGATGAGTGAACAAGTGAAATGTATAAATTCAATGAGAATACTCTTGTAAAAAGGTCCGGGGTTGAATTCTTAAGAGAAAATTTGAGAGATCCCATCTTCCTGAGAGACCAATCTAAGAAACCTATTAATTTCCTGTGTTTTAGATTTCAATCATGTCAAGTTGGTTGCGAGTGTACAACCATTGACAAGCTCTGAGACTGTTCAAAGAAACTTTCCCTGGTGATGAATCTAATGAATTTCAAATTAATCATTGTCAATCTTGGAGCAATTTTCGTCTTCTTTATTTCAAAATTTCTATATGTAGTTTTTCTTATTCATATTGCAATCTTGTGTTAAATTTCCTATAAATCACATAGGATCTCATCCTTGTGACAACTTAGTGGCATTTACAATTTCATTTCAAGAAGAGCCTTCATCCTATAATGAGATAAACAATTTAAAATCACTTTACTATCATTTGTTGATAAATATTATCTGTAAGCCTTCGAGTGTATCTTAGGCATGAGGAACCAGGTGTCTTTGATGTTTTATTGAGTCTTTAGCTCAAGCCTTCATGTTAAATTCTAGGAGATTGTGTGAGACCATGCAAATCCGGGCCTCCATTGATGCACACCTTCTAGTTGAAGGAATATTTTAGCTCTTCTAAAGCTTTATGTCATTTAGTATTCCAATTGTTATGAAGGTTCTCAGAGATCTAACATAATCAATTTTAGCCTGCTTAATCTCCCACCAAAACTATTCAAAAAACAATGAATCCAACCTGAACTACCCCTGTTTTCCCTATATGTCCACAAATGTATAAATTATACTACCAAAATATGCAGAAGCAATCAGGATTCCATAATGTCTCTAGTAACCTTAGCCCTTTTTAGGAAATATCACCATTTCTTTAAAAGTGACAACTTGTGAGAGTTAAACTGTGGTGCAATGATCATATTTTCTTAGGGCCCCCTTTCAAATTTTTGCAAAGAAGGATATATTCTTTCTCCTTCACTGAAAAAAGTTAGAAAATGGGTCCTCTCACACTGATCAAAAGGCATATCCTAATGCTATGAGGATAGATCAAATCCTTAATGAAGGTGCTATCCATTTCTCCCATACCTGAGTGACAAAGATTCATACAAATCCCATCCCTGACACTAAAAAGACTCATAATAGGATATGTTTGTCTCTCAGTGTCTTGCTAAATATTTGATGATTCTCAGTATCTAAGGGAGAATCAATTTGGATACCAACACCAGAATGGCACCATTGTCAGGGAACTAATTTGCATTACCAGGGATTATTTAAGCTCTAAGATTTATTTGTGTGGTAACAACACCAAAATGGCACTATTACTAGGGACATGAAGTTGTGTGCAAAGTTTTAACACCATCAACAACGCATATAGACCCTGGTAAATGCTTCTTACAAATTTTAAAGTGCAAATACATTGTTGAAATGTCATCTTGTGTCTAGATTTGTAAGAATCAAGCAAAGTTACAAGTTCTGCGTGCAATATTTCTAGTTTCTATGGTTTTTTGCACTAATTTTACATCATCAAAGTTAAATATGGGTAAAGGAGGGTCAGATCTATGAATCTTTGCATGAATTCAATGTTGAAAGACATTTGACAGATCAATTTTAGTGCATTTTCACAACTAAGGTGAAAATCCTTAGTGGTGACTCCGTATTGAATGATTTTTTGATAAATTCCAGTGTCTTAACCTCTTTTAATTTCAATTTATCACTAATCTTTGAAAATTTGGAAGGAAGAATATATTTCTTCACTAGAGACCCTACTAGAAAACTATTTCAAGAGTTGGGAAAGATGAATTCAGAAGGAAGAAGAATCTAGAAAGTTGTTGGAGATTAGAAATCAAGAAAAGAGGTATCAATTGTGGAAACTAATCAATCTATCATTAAAGTTCAATACTTCCTCAATGTCTTCTAAATCATGTAGTCTCTTTGTAAATCTGAATTCTCCAATTGGAAAGGGTCCTTCTTTTGTATTTGAAAAATTTACATCTCGTTCTGTCTCTGTGTTCTCCAAAGTTGATAGGATCTTCTAAGAAACAAAGTTCTTAGAGAACATTCATTCTAAACATTTTATTCCTGTGCCCCACAGACCCCTCACTCCTCATCATTTTGTTTCTCCTATAAGATCACCTCCGTAAAAATAAACAGCCCAGCCCCCACCCAGACCTCCATTTATTGTGAACACTTTTGGTCCTATAGATTTCAGAGGTATGGCTGGATATCCAAATGTTGTGCCCCAAGATGTTAGAAATAGACTACCTAAATTTCAAGGAAATAATGCCATTACTGGGGATCAACACTTAAATCTTTTTTTCAATATGATGGAAGACTTTGAGATCAAATTTGAGGATGTGTACATAAAATTTTTTATTCATACTCTAGAAGAGGATGCATGGGACTGGTATAAATCTTTTCCAGACAACTCCAATTATTTATGAATAGAAATGAAGAATGATTTTAGATTGCAGTATGGAGATAAAATAGACCCTAGGTTTCTTTTATTAGAATTTGAAAATATAAAAAAGAATCCTAATGAGTATGTTCATGACTTCAATACAAGGTTCAATAAGACCCTAAATAGGCTACCTGTGATCTTAAGGCCAAGTGATGTTTCTTGTTTGATAAAATACTCTGATGCATTTGATAAGAAGGTTACTTATTCCTTGAGGGATAAGAACCCAACAACATTGAGGTAGGCCTTCACCATGGATTTGTAGATTGAAAATAATATCAAAGTAGTTGGTAATCCTCCTAAGAGGGAAGGTATCAAGCTGATTCAATCCAGAGAAGCCTCAGTCAAGTAAGTCTATGGATTTGGAAGAGGTTGTAAAAATGTTTTCCAGAGCTGTAAAGGAAATATCCTATAAACTGTAAAGGGGTTTCGACAAATTTCCCAAGGTCATCATAAAACACAAGGTCAAGAAATATTTTCAAATCATCCTATGGGTTATCAAAGATATGATGATAGATGTAAAGGACTCATGGGATCAGGAAATAGATAGTTCCAAGCCCATGAGAATAGAATTGTTCCTTATCCTTTGACTACCAGAGTTGCTTCTGTGGAAGAAGCTAATGAAATTGACTGGTGTGATATATGTTTCTTGCCACATGCCCCATGTTATGAAGACAAAGAAGTTGAGGAAGCTGATGATGACATAGATGATGATGTGTGCATGGTGGGGTTCTCTATATTCTCACAGCAAGGAGAAACTTTGAATGAATTAATCAGTGCCAGAACTGCTGTAGATTTCTATGATTGCATCCACCGATTATTACCCCTTCCTCCCTCTCATACTTTTGAAATAGATATGGCATAAGATTTTGAATTACTTAGTAATGATTTTGAATACTTAAGGGCATTAATGATTAAAATTATGATGGAGGAATCCCTTCTTGAGGAGGATATGCAAGTTGTTAATGAATTTTGTAGTTGGCCATGAAAAGGAATATAGCACTAGGATTAAAGTTGTCAAAGGGGCAGGGCCTCAAGCCAAACCAAAAACTCAAGTTCTCACCAATATCTCAAAATAAACTCTTAGGAAAGATACATCTGGCAAAAGCCTTATGTACCCAAGTAGAACTAGTATCCCTTCCCATGCTCAGACCATGAAAAATTCTTTGTTGTCAGATGAGTTTCTCAGTCTTCCTCCAAATGTTGCCTTGCCCAAATACATTCCTTACGGAATTTCCTAAGCCTCGAGTTAGATTAATATTTTTTTTCCAATTGTTGAGATGCTTATGATACTTGAGAAAAAAAATGGCCTTTGATTATTTGATATTGAAAGAAGAAAATATTACCCAAGGCAGAAATGTAAACAATGTTGAGACTCCTACCATTGCAGATTTAGAAAATCCCTAAGTTTTAGAAGAATTAGGTGAAGCACCTAAAGTATATTTTGGAACATCCTTGGTTGATTCCCAACTGAATTTAGATCCATTATTCACTACTATGATTATTATGGATAGGCTGTTATACAACTATATGTTTGATTCTGGAGCATCATGCAATGTTATGCCTCTTGAGATTATCAATGAATTAGATATCAAAGTGACAAAAAATTATGGGAAGTACACTTCCATTGATTTCAAAGAGGTGCTAGTGGTTGGATGTGTCAAGGGTCTGATACTGCAACTTGCAGCTTACCAAGGCAATTACTTAAAAATAGATGTTGTTATTGTTGATTGTCCTGCCAAATGGGGAATTTTATTATCAAGAAAATAGGCTGCTAGTGTGGGTGGTAGTGTGAAGATGGATATGTATTTTGCCACAATACCTATTGAGGTCATCCTTGTAAAGTTGTATTGTTAAAAGAACATGCTACATCTCATTAACGATCACAATAATGCTTCCTATGAAGTGTTATACACTGACACTGATGCAGATAACTTTGTTGGATTTGCTAATGGTAAAGAGCACAAAATTGATCAATGCAAGTCTCTTAATCAAGTAGGTTCTCCTTGGACTTTGTTGTTTGATGGGGCTTTCTCTAAATTTGGAAATGGTGCTGGTATTGTTCTGATATCTCCAGGATAGGAAGAGTTTGTTTTCTCTTTTAAACTCAACTTTGAGTTCACTAACAATATTGCTGAATACGAAGCATTGTTATTGGGTTTAAGAATTGCTTGGAAATATGGTATTAGAGACATCATTATTAAAGGAGATTTAGATCTAATTGTCAAGCAAGTTAGAAAACTATATGTAACAAAAAATAAGAGAATGAAGTAGTATAAGCATTTCATCTGGGATTTCACAGAGATGTTTGACTCATTTAACATAATACATCATGATAGCAAGTACAATCCTCTAGAAGACAAATTGGCCGTATTGGGGTCTAGATTTGAAAATTATATTGTATCCCCCTATTATGAGTATAATATTGAGGTATTGAATGGGCCATCTATTCTTGAAAATTTTAAACAATGGAAAGTGTTCGATGATGATGCTGAGGTGAAAAGGTTTTCATAGAACCAAGGAGAATTTTCTGATCAACGTATAGATTGGGAGCCAATGGTTTGTGTGGCTGATGGAAAGTAGACTTTATTTGGAAAATACATCATTAATTTGAAGACTAACACTATTCCCAGAGGTTTTGTAGAACTTGAATCAAACTTTGACAGTTAAAAATATGGAAAGTTCATTCATGCACTTTCGCGGCCTTTACACCCAATAACAACACCATGGTCATTCTCTAAATTAGGATTATAATTAATATAGAAGCTCACCCCTACCTCATCAAATGGTCATATCCACATTATCATGGCCATATAATACTTTACTAAGTGGGTGGAGGTCATTCCGTTGACATATTTTATAGGTACTTAGATATCAAAGTTCATCATGAATCACCTTATTTGTCAGTACGTCATTCCTAGTGCCATTATTGTTGATAATGGAAAATCATTCAAGAATAAGACAGTAAAATCACTTTGTTAGTGCTTTCAGATAAGATTAAAGTGGTCCAAGCCTTATTACCCTCAAGGTAGTGGGAAAGTAGAAGCTAGTAATAAAACAATTGTTCAAATCTCATAGAAAATGGTGAGTAAAACAGGTCACAATTGGCATTTGCAAATTCACCGAACCCTATGGGATTATAGGACATATATTACCACTCCTAATGCTATGACATAACATTCCCTAGTATTTGGAACTGAATCCATCATCCAATTGGAAATCGAGATTCCTTTCCTCAGAATATCTCTTAGGGATTATCTAGATAAATACGAGGATTACAAGGTGGCTAGACTAGAATTGTTAGAGCTCTTAGATGAAAAGAGCATCCGCGCACTAAAACATCTCAATGTGTATCAGAATAGTGTGTCAAAAAATTACAAAAAAATGATGATACCTCATGAGTTTAAGGTTGGAGATGTGGTAATGAAGGAGCTCAAATTCAACACAAGGGCAAAAAGAGAGAACAAAGGTAATTTCAAGCCTCGCTGATTAGGAACTTATGTCATTATGGCCAAATATGGGTCTGGAAACTATATTCTTGCCCATCTTTATGGATATGAGCTCCGTGACCCCATGAATTTCATGCACCTCAAGTGGTTCGATGCTTGAATATGGCATACAAATTAGAAAGTGACCAAAAAAGTAAAAAAATCAAATAGAGAAAATTAAAAAAGAGAAAACATGTCATCCAAATGTGAAGACCATGCAATTTTGGTGCTTTGGATAGGACCCTTAGTAAAAACTAGTCTCTGATACTTGGGGGGAATCCTTTCTCACAAGCATCTTATGTCTAGGGGGTACTTTTACTTAGCCTAAGGCTAGTTCCACATCTACATCCTAGATTCTTTATGAGCCTATCCCGTTAAAGCCTTGATCTAGTTGTTTCTCCTCTCTTAAAATAGTGAAAGGATTACCTTTATATATTCCCTATCTAACGTTGGGGGAACCTTCATGCTTTCACCTTCTTGTTCATAACACATGCCATTTTCCCTTGTATATTCCCGTCTAATGCTGGGGGTATCCACGTTTCTCAGTTTCCTATACATAGCTTCGAAAAACCTTTAAAAATCACAAAAACATTAAAATATGTTAAAAATCAAAAAAATAATCTTATATGTTGAAAATTGCAAAAACAAGAAAAATATGTGAAAAACCACCAAAAACATTTGCATGAAACTTGAAAAAATCCAAAACAATAGAAAATTCAAAAATACAAAAACATCAGAAAATTGTTTCACAACACACCTTGAAAATAGTATCAGAACAAAAAAAAACATAGATTTACTTTACTTGCTTTGTTTCTTTATGTATTTCTTTTCTGATGTGTACTTTTCTTGTATAGTTTTTACTTGTGCATTTGTATAGTATGTTACTTGAACGTATTGTTTTAGATTGATCTTTACTTTCTTAGATTAGATTCACGCTTGTTTGTACATATGGAGTGTTTTTTTGCATACTTGTGAATAATTGTACATAAATGTGATTTCTTGTGTTCCTTTGGTGTATGTACTTGGTGTATTTGTTAACATTTTCATGTGCTTGTTTATTGTGTGTACATTGTGTTTTTATCACATCATCATATCTCCATCTATATCATCACATCTAACATCATCTAGACATCATACATAAATAAAATGCTAAGTCAAAATACTATATATATGCTAAAACTAATCATCACGTATCCTATCATCAAAGGGGGCAAGAGGAGATGAAAATATCAAAATATAAACCCCTACACATAAATATCATCATTTCATCTTGTCTGCTAAAGCTAAAAAATCACATATGCAAATACGAATGATATTATCTATGCATCTATCATAAAATCAAAACACAGGTGATACATCATCAACATCCAGAATGAGACATACATAAGAAGTAAATAAAAAAACATCATGATACAATTCATCATCTATCACCATAATCATCATCATAAATCATATTAAATACATGGTAGGTATACCATCAAATGTCCATAATACATGTATATAATGTTTGTCTCACAAAGATATACATCATTGATATAAAATTTACCATAAAGGGAACAAGCAAAATAAGCCTTCATCAGAGGAGTACAATCAAAATGGTAAATCAACATTGATCAAAATTATCGTTCATAAGAGGCATACATCCAAATTTATACATCAATATATAAATTGAATAAAGTCTAAATAGACCCCTCGTGAGGATTGGGAGGCATGTGATCTCACGGTGGGAGGCCTGTGTGGGGGGCCCTCATGTTTATCTCCCTTTTGTGATCTCGTGGCTTCTCCAATAATCTATATAAAGCATATGGTCTCTGAGATCTCTATGAAATTCCCATAGAATTCTCATGGAAAATGAGTAGTCTCTTTCCCATGGTAACAACCTCATACTATGGGACTTTGTAATAGGAGGCCTTGCCGTCCACTGTAGAAAATTCCATGAAACCCCATGGTACCACAGTGGCTCCGTTGGTCCACCTAAAAGGGGCCACCTCTACCTACAATTTGGCTAGCTCAGCCTATCATGTTGTCCTCTCAACTTCTAGTTGATCCCTCTCATCTATAATAGCTTGTACCTATATCTAGGACTACTATAGGAGGCTCATAATTTGTGAACTCTAAGAGTACAACTATTATATCTATTTGAACTAGATGGCCCCATCTTCTTCATCTCCATTTCTGGCCTATCCTCTAGCATGGTCCTACCCTAGAGTAAGAACCTATATCAAAGCCTAGGCATGGTCCCTCTCAGCTGCCACTTAAAGTTGGAAAACCATGGACAGATGTAACTATTGTTGTAGTAGGGCTATCTGCCCTACATCTCCTCCATCTCCACCATCATCTCCCTCACCTCCACCTCTCTGAAGACTATGTGATGTGATAGGAATAATTCCCTCCTGTAAACCTTGCTATGGTGGAGAAACCTTTGGTGCTTTGTGTGTTGCCACATATTGTAAAGGGACATGAACAATAACTGGTATACCCACTCGAGGCATTTGTATCTATCCAAAAATAGTCACCTATCTCTATCTCTATCAATGTAATGGTGGAGTACCATGTCCATCACCACCATTAATCCCATCATCATCATCATCATCATCCTCATTACCATCATCCTTATTCTCATCCTCAGAAGGTGGCCTAACTCTAGCATCCCATAAAGCCTATGGAATAGTAAGTTGGTGTGGTAGAACTATCAAGTACGAAGGTCAATATTATGTCATTGTCCAAGGGTCTCTGACCTATCTCATGGGTACCCATTCCAATGGCACCATCCCATAAAACCTACCTTGGCCCCTATCTAGTTGAATCATCAAGCCCATGTTGAATCTCTCAGTTTTCCTCTGTGCATACCACATATCATAACCATGTACATATTATGCTATGAAAAAATATCTCTAAAACCTATCCACCTTGTAAAAATCCATGATGTAGCCCTAAATTCCAATCAAGAAATGATCAACCATGGTTATTTCAAGCTCAATATTTTCCTCTGCCCACTGGTAATGGCGATAGGGCTACCATACTATGTCACTCTGTTGAATATCATCAAAAAATATGTGATAATAGTATGTATCACCCTAATGCCTAAGGATGTCATCACCAATGGAGATCCATGCCATGAATGATAGCTCCTATGGATCCAACACTCAAAGAGTAACTATGGGGTGACCAATAGAAATATGGTCCTAAGCCCAAATATACAATAGTCTAGGAGGACCCACGATCTTCTAACCATGGTAAGGAGGTGTAGATCCCAGTAAAAATGTGCCAAAATCCACTGGCCCCAGAAATATCATTCACCATGGAATTCAACTTGTATTACACTAATCAAACTAAGGGGAAATTTTGAACTTTTCTTGTCAGTCAACAAAAGGCCACTGATAAGAGCCATCAAATAAACTGTCATGCGATAAAAACTTGGATATGTTATAAAACAGTTCACATAAACCATCATACCTCGATGAGGAATATAAATATGACAAAAATCCTCAATAAAGTTGTCCACAATATCATCCTCCCTACTAAAATACTCAATGATATGTCCTTGTATCGGCACATGAAGAATGCACCAAACTTCCTCGAGAGTCACGGTCATCTCCCCTGTAGGGAGTCAAAATCACTTACTCTCGTTATGCCACTGCTCCACCAAGGATATCAAGAGACCATAATCCAAAGTAATGGAGGGAATCCTCACTACATGGGCTAACCCAATCACCTCTAGAATAATTTCCATCATTTACTTATGTCATTTCTAGAAGGTCACATCTATAGCCAAAAAATAACCATGACACTCCCTCATCTATAGAACGGGCAGTCGTATCTACAAAAATAATACAACATGCGTTAGAACTCAATTTTTTTTTATCTTCTTCTTTTTTGTTCTAAATTGGTCCTCAATTAACTAATTTCATCCACATTTACTCATATTCCTCTGAGAAACTCCTACTTTTTTTTTCTCGATAGTTCCATGTTTTCTTTCTTTAGTGCCTATGCACCCTTTTGGGTATGTATGTGCTTATTCTCTTTTCTACATTCCCAAGTCATGTACACACTCTCCTTCCTCTATTTAATTACATAAATGACATGTACATGAAATTTATGTTGCATACATGTGTTTTTGTGTGCATACGCTAAAGTGTTTGCATATTTTAACCTATGGTGTGTACGCTAGGGTTTTAATGCCTACGTGTGCCCATACACATATTATGATATGTATGAATGGGTGTACACATAATTTAAGAATGTTTACATGCATGTATAAATAATTTGACTGTATACCCACCCCCATGAGTGCATATGCACCCTTGGGTGTGCGTACACATTTTTGACGCCTAATTAAACCCTCATAAGTTCTAATTAATGATAATAAATGATAAATTTGATGAGAAAGGTTTAGGAACTCACAAATTGTTGATTGACCTTCTGACAACAATACTCCCAAATGATTTCATCTCTCTTCCATCATCTCTAGACCCGTGCCATCTCACTCACTCACCACTTGCTCTCGAAACACTCGCAGTAAAAACTTGGCAGCACTCCAGTGATAAATGAACTTATTGTTAGGAAATATAATATTTACATTTGCTCAATTAATTGAGTTGTAATAACAACTCATATTATGAGTTGTTTATAATATTATTGTTTAGAGTGTGTATTGTTACGTGAGTAACAATAACACTATTCTAGGAGTATGTTGAGAGTTGTATTAACAACTCATCAATAATAGCTAGAGAAGTTAGAGGAGGTTTCCTAAATAATAGGAAAATGTACTTCTATATATATTTGTAATATCTCGGATGATTTAATGAGATAGTGGGAATAATATTAGAGAAGCTTACTATGCTAAATAGAAGAGATATTGTTTTGTGTACAATTTATTGCTGTATATTTCAGTAAATCTGATCCAGGTTCATTATTTGGTATCAGAGCTGATTAATTCTCTGACTAACTGATTTGTTCTCTAATGGAAGAATAGTTTGTTTACAGGGGAGCAAGCTATTGTTTTCTTTGTTTCCCTGAAGCATGAGGTCTTGAAATAATGTGTCACATATTCAAGAGATTAAGGTTCTGAAGTCTCCAATTTCATTATTTACACCTAATGTTAGATGAATATGGCTTAGTAGAGGCTATGGTGAGTGAACTATTTGTCAAATGTTCTATCAGACCGTCTGCAACACGTGACTGCCCAATACCTCATCTACATTTTGTTTTAATTTCTTTCCATCTGCACCTTTCTTCTAAGGATCTGTTATGCAAATAAGAAAGCTATTATTTTGAAATAGGCACGCTGCAATGTTCCATAATCCAGGTATCTTTGTTGATATTTTTATCGGTTCGAGAGGCATGACACCAATTTTTCTATAAGTGTATGGTTCATGTTCATGTGGCTTCATTCAACATTTCACTCAGATCGATTCGATCTCTCTCTCTCTAACTTGCATATGCTCCAGACACTGAATGTTACAGTAGTATCTACCACAAAAATTACTGTTGATTTGCTTTAATATTCACAAAGTATGTGGATTCCATGCAAAGGCTCGATCCATGCAAAGTCGTGTCAAACCCACATCAAATATATCTTGACATTTGACGAGTTTTTTGGAGGGAAATCATGTGGAACAGTCTAACAAGAAGGGATCGTGGCACTATGAATGCAAATTTGAAGCTTATACACAAAATCTGTATATTAGATTTCAACGAGATTTGCTCCTCTACTTCGTATTTATCTGCATTGAAATATCTAACAATGCGGGAGTTTTTTTTTCATTGAACAATGAGTGTCAACCTTGCTTGAGCATTCGACATCAAATCAGATCAAAAATTGGTCTCACCAACTGATAAATCACCTTGCATGGTGCTTCGACCTCATCAACACATCTCCTCCACATAACGGTCTGGCATAATTTAATTCTGTCCACGTCAATACATTCAATAGTATTATATTTTTTCAGTTTTAGATGAAGTCAAAAGAGATTAGTAGTATTTGGTTGAAGTCATTTTTCATCAAGTTAAAATTATATCATCAATGTCAAGAGTCTCGTCAAAATTTCATTGTGAATCAGAGTCAAAAGTCTGAAAAAAATAAAACATTTCTTTACAGACGCATTTTTGGTGTTACCCGATGTCCGACAAAATAAAGTGTTTCACATTGCGGGAGGGAAGAAAAGAATAAGCTCAATCTGGAAATAGAGCTTCATATCCAAATCGGGCTGAGTTAGTAGCACATGTACTAAAGGATGGAGGCATCGGAGGCTGGAGGTCAGAAAACGACCTCTCGTTAGTCACCAATGATGGGGCCGTACGAAGCTATGGTGGCACATTTTTTGGTGTGAGTGTGATTTTAGTATTTGATGTCTAGTGTGATTCTTTTTTAGAGTTCCTATTTTGTGCTGAATAAGTTAAATGTTCACATTGAGGGGGGAACATGATCAACATGATCCAATGTTCCATTTTCAGTTTTTCAGTTGAGTACATGGCTATTCCTATTTCCCCAAATGCAAAAACATAGTGTAGAACAAATAACACAGTGAAACACAGCATCATGAGGCTTGATGAAGTACTACAGTCAGATGTGTTCCTTTTCATACCTAGGTTTGTGGTTAGCCTCCTAAAAACCATTGAAGGTTGTTCAGATGTGTTCCTTCTTGAGTTCCCACACTACTAGGTTAGATGTGTTCCCTAGAGTGACTGGTTGATAATCAAATGATTCTTGAGCGTGTTCCCATCCTTGCCAGATAGATGTGTTCCCAACAGTGCTTGGTCGATAAAAAGTTGATGTGTTGCTTCTTCTACCTTCAGTTCGAGTGTGTGCTAAGATCATGAGCGCGCAGAGGCGGCAGGATGCAAAGGAAGTGTCAAAATTATAATGTTACCATGTAAACATTAAGGGGGGGAATGTTAGGAAATATAATATTTACATTGGCTAAATTAATTGAGTTGTAATAACAACTCATATTATGATTTGTTTATAATATTATTGTTTAGAGTGTGTATTGTTACGTGAGTAACAATAACACTATTCTAGGAGTATGTTGAGAGTTGTATTAACAACTCATCAATAATAGCTAGAGAAGTTAGAGGAGGTTTCCTAGATAATAGCAAAATGTACTCATCTATATATTTATAATATCCTGGATGATTTAATGAGATAGTGGGAATAATATTAGAGAAGCTTACTGTGCTGAATAGAAGAGATATTGTTTTGTGTACAATTTGTTGCTATACATTTCAGTAAATCTGATCTA
Source organism: Taxus chinensis (assembly GCA_019776745.2). Classification (NCBI taxonomy): domain Eukaryota; kingdom Viridiplantae; phylum Streptophyta; class Pinopsida; order Cupressales; family Taxaceae; genus Taxus; species Taxus chinensis. The sequence goes on along the minus strand of CM034157.1, from coordinate 397,356,624 downwards.
GGTCCATTAGTTATCGTGATGGTTTACCCCTTAGGGAGGGGTATATATAGCCATTTTGACCCACAATGATGCTCTAGGGGCATATTTTAATCACCTTGGTCACTCTAAAGTTTCTTCTATCTACCGTGATAATTATTTTTTATTAAATACATTTTTTAACTCATTTTCGCTATGTCGGGGAATTCTCTACAACCTAGTGACTGTTTCTTATCCATGCGGAATGTTTCTTTCTTTTAGGGGATCTTCCATCCTCTCATTTCTTTGAAAATTTTGAAAAATCCCTAAAAAATTACAAAATTAAAAAATTCCACAAACAATTAGGAAAATAAAATAAAATTTAAATTTAAATTTTTTCAAAAATCATAAAAATTGTAAATATTAAAAAATGGTCAAATTTTGGTAATGCCCCATAGTGTCTAAAACGCGTGTCCTATGTACAGTATTCATCCCATATATTTCTAGTATTTTCACATGTTCAAGAACCCAATGAATAGTAGATCATTGATCTACAACCATTTACAAAGCTCGCTTGCTTTCTTCATCTCTACTCTGAGCAAAATCAAGTTACATGATACTGTTTCATTGCATAAAATGCTTTATCATTGGATCTTGCATCCTTCATTCTTTTACCTCACATATATCCTTTCTAGGGGAATCATTTTTAACCCTTGTTTTTAATCATCAAAATTTAGGAATCTTTAGCTTGATAACAAAACATTTTTACAATAGTCTTGACTATTGTTACTTTGAGTATGTATGTTTACACTTGTTTCTCATGTTAGATGAGCTTGTTTAATTCTTGTATTGCATTTCTTTCTACATGTTTCTTTGAGTTAGTGTTTTTCAGCAATCAACAATTGTTCATAGCATGGATTTTCATGTCATTATCCTTTATTCGTATGCTTATATTTTTAATGAGGATCGATGGTGTAGATCACTGTTAATATGATGATATAGAAGTTTTTTTAATACAATGGATGAAAGATTTTTCCTTTCTCACCATATTCATTTTATTTTCCTAATTAACTCAGGACATGTTTCCCCTACCCATTCTTCTATCCATTTCTCTCACCATTTTCGATTGTCGATCACCTTCTTTTTTCACCCCATCAATACTTGAGGGTACATCTCTCACTTCTACTAATTTTTCTTCAATCTTTGAAGTTCTGTCACTTACACCACCCCAAAGAGGGGTGAATGTAAACACCTATAATTTAGCCATAACAATTTAATGCTTAAATTGTGCTAATTATACCATTTCTCACAAATTGATGACATATAATGAATAAACCCTCTTTTTCTCTTCTATCACCATTAATTAGTTACACTACAATAATTAATTAATTCTTCTATCCAACAATGATGCCAATTATTGACCATCCATTAATTAACTCCCCTTTCTATCTAGATTAATTAATTAGTTCTAATTAATTAATTTCTCCTTTTGATCTAGATTAATTAATTATTTCTAACTAATTAAGCTTCCCCTTTTACTAGATCAATACGTGGGCATTTATTTGATTGAATTCCTCTCATAGCCTAAATTATACCAATTTTCTTCTAAAAAGGCTTTTATAAACTTACACACCTATTAATTAATCTTTTTTTTTAATCAATAAACCCCTTCAAATCCCATGAGTCACTAAAGGAAAAAGTAAACTCAACCACTTCTAAACCATGCTTAACCCTAACTAACCTAGCTTTGTTATTATTGCACAACAATAGGATGAACATATCCTTCAATCTAGAGGGTTATATAAATAACCCTCCTCCTACATTTCTACTGACACCTTACATGCATATAACATAAACTATAGGCATTTCATCTTAGAGAATATTCCATTAGTGTTTTGAATTAGTATCCTCATCTTGCATTTCATCCATCAAAGCTTTTGGGTCATTTGGAGATAATCAAAATTGTCCTGTAGCCATGTTTTGATGAGACTCCATTCCCAAACCCTTGAAGATAAAACAATCAACTTTTATTTCCATTGATCTATCAAGGTTCATTTGTTGTTTTTGGTAATCTAAAGAGTAGAGATTCAAGTGCTTAGCATGTTAGTTTTATTCATTTCAAATTTCTAATGCAAAATGTTGGTAGTTAGTATCTTTAAGCTCTTAACATGAATATCTTTTTTTAGTTAGTTCACGTTTTGAAACTATTAAGGTGTTAATTTCAATTCCCTTTACATATCTAACTAATACATTGATACATTTGGCACACCCGATGGGATGAATTCATAGTTCCTTTAATTTAAATAAAGTTTTTCTAGTTTTAACAAGTTTTTACTAACCTGAATCATGCACGTGTGAAATCAGTTGAGATTATTAGGTTATTTCATTATCTTTATATGCATTAAGTGTCTTTTATGTGATTTATTGTGATGAGTTATCCTATGATTTAAGATAAATTAGGAAAAGTTTAAGATTTTTTAAGTTGTATACATCAGGATCCCCTTTTTTTATGTTATCTATAGGTACAGGCATACGTAAAAAGTTTGAAGGGGATCGTACATAGAAAAACGTGAGCGTAGGTACCAAAATGCTCATGTACATAGTTATAGGTTAAGCATATACACTCTGCTGTCAGTTATACTCTAACAAAAAAATTTGTTAGCCTAGTTTGTGTGTTTAAAGTCCCACATGTAAATCATCCTATCAGTGTACATGATATTTTGTTGTCTATGTTTTCTGACCTTTTTGTTTGCTAGCGTATGCACCTAAACCCATGCATAGGTATCCACACCTAAGCATACACATAATAGGGATTTTTATTTTACGATGTTGATTATGCAAGCATATGCGTCAAAATTTCATCATATAATTATCTTTGGTTGCATACCTACTTATCCCATTGTCAGTTTTAACACATGCATGTACACATCCTGAAACGAGTGTACACACCAAAATTTACATATAGGCACCACAGTTCGGATTTGAGATTTACATTAAATATTGTAAAAGAATGTTTTATTGATGCACTAACTCCTTGTAGGTTTAAATTGAAGATTAACTTCTATTTTGCAAGGAATATTTTCATGCTTTTTGATAACCTGGTTTTTTAAGGGTTAATGAATGTTGCATGCTTAGGTAGGAGATTAGAGTCTCCTATGCTCTTTGCTCACACCTTTTAGGTGATCTTGAGAATAAAAACCAATTTCTATATCTTTTCTTGTTTTGAAAAACACTTGTTTCTAAAAAAATGAATGTCAAATTTGGTTAATATGAACAAATGTTTTGTTTAAATTGAGTTTTTTCCATTGGTAATTACATAGTTGGATTCTATGTCAATTATTATCTTCTCTTGATTCTTAGGATGATCTTGAGAATCAAAAATGATGTTTTATCCTCTCTTTTTTGTGGAAAACTATTAAACCTATCGCGCATGACCTAAATTTGTGTCAAAGAAATGAGGATCGAGAATAAAACTACTAATATAGTTTCTGTGGAAGTTGTCAAACGGTGAACAAGCAAACCACATTAAGAAGAATAGATAAAAGCAAAGCACAATCAAAAGACCATATTTAGAGGTTTGGATAAGGGTACGCCCCATCCGCTTAACTAGGAAATAACCCCTTTTGCATAATGCTTAAGATAAAAAAAATGGGGGTTGTCCTATGAAACCCAAAGTAGTCCATGCAAGAGGGAACCTTGTGGATGAAAAAGAAAGTTCTCTACACACCTACTTATTTAGTTTTACTTTTGTGAGTTAGAGTCAAAGTTGTTTGTATCGTGACCCCACTAAGAGAAAATGATGAACACATTTATATCTCACTCTATTTGAAGGGAGTAAAGTAAATCAGAGATAACCAAAGACTGGTACATGTTACTTTCTTAGTAAATAAATCTCGCATTAGACAAACCTGCGACACATAGTTGAGTGAACCACCTAGGAAGTTATCTTCACTTGGAGTGAATTTAATTGTACCATATTTTTGATAGCCATCGTAAAGGGATAACTTTATGGGAGTCAAAAATTTGTTTATAGAACAAAGGGAGAGTCGATTAAAGTTCAAATTACACATTATTCACCACGAAATTTGTGCAATGTTACTTTGGCTTAGTTTTTCACTGTCCGTAAGGCAAGGTGAAACTCTTCCAAAGTGAGGCCAATAATTTTTCAGCCCCGCTTGATCTAATTTATTTCCTTTCTTTGACACTTTGTTGATCAAAAGAAGAGAAACAATACATCTTTTATCAGTTGATTATGTTTGTCACTTTTATGTCTGTTTACACTCATCCATTTTTGTGGGTAAGTTCTTAAATGTTTAACTTTTTTGGGTATTTTTTACGTCATTGATAACCATTTTATCTTGATACCCAAGTCAAAATGGTCATTGGTAGTTAGGCTTGATGCTTCAATAGATTCTCCTTTGAAGTGTTACAATGCCTGTATCATATCGCCATAATTTTGATACTTACGTCATATTTCTTGTAAATGTGGCCTAAGTATCTAGGTTCAAACATTATTGTATGCGCACCCTAAAATTTCAATTATATACCTTAATCCTTGTTTTATTTTAAACACTACCAAAATTTTTGAAAGTTGTTGTTCTTACCTCTTTGCGCATCATATCAATATTAATTTGATATTAATACCTTACTATTTTGTAAAGTTGTTCATCTTCGTAACTCTCACTTTTTGAGATATAGGTATTGATTGTATTAAATCTTACATTATGTATACTTTGTTTAGGGATCATCTCAACCTCTTGTTATTACTTATGCCTTGTTCATTTCTTCGAAATTGACATCATAAGTGGTGACATTTTTTTGATCATCTTAAATGTCAAATACCATTTGAAATAAAACATAAGAAGTACTTCATTTGATTGATTAGTTTGGAGAAAAAATTGGGTGATTGTGTCTTGTTTTTCATTTTTGACTTATTCATTTAGGAAAATAAATTTGAACTATTGACGTTATTTTCGTAAATTTTCACTTAGGTTTTGACCAATAGGTTTTGAAAAAATTCAAATCACCTTAGTTAAATTATCATCCATCATGTCCTCAAGAACAAGAATGGGAGCTAAAAGACAAGTAATTGAAACAAAACAAGCATGGGAAACATAAAAACAAGGGTAAAATCCCTTTATTGGTCCTGATCTAGGCCCTCTATTTTCCACAGAGAAAGATGCAGAAGAAATGATAGATCATAGTGGTGATGAGATAGGGTTACCACACGTGGAGTTTGATTTTTACTCCATCCTATAAGACAAGTTCCTTTTCATAAACAAAGATAGGGTGCTTACAAGAGTAGTGGAATTAGGTGCTAGAATTCCAACATAACATGAAACTATTTCATCCACAAATAAGGCTAATAAGGAGGAACCAACTCTCATGAACATGGATGACATATTAGCACATGGAAATTCATCTGGATAAAATGCGGGAAACATCAACACAGGGGGTTATAAAATGCCACTAATCAAGATACCATGTAGAGTAAGAATAGAACATGAAAACATGAAGTAACCCCCATTCAATGAAGATGAAGAGAAACATAATGAAGAATAATTCACTATACCACAACAAAATTTAGAACCTTAGATGAAAACTAGCTTTACTGACATCTCATGTATGAAAGGAAACAAACAAAAATGTACACTAGGAGAAACCTAAAGTAAAAAAAATTTAACTTCACATAGAAAACCAAGAAGGAAAAACATCAAAAAATAGTCACGTGTATATGCCACCTTCCCCCACTAAAGACTAACTTCTTTCACAAGAACTAAAATTTACGAAAGCAACACTCACAAACCTTAAGGAAAATAATGGGGGACTTATCAAAATGTACTAATATGAAGAACTATGCCCCCATCCATTTGATAAGGCTATGTTGGTTTAACCCTTTCCCAAGTAATTTGACAAGTATAAAGGGAAAGGTGATCCACAAGATCTTGTTAATTTTTTTACATGACATGCTAAGAAGTGACATACATAGAAAATTACCTCATACGAATCTTCTGAAAAATTCTAGGAAGACAAACCTTAGAGTGGTTTACTCGCTTACTTCATGGGTCTAGCTTCACATGTCAAGAACTAGCAGAGAGATTTGTGTGACATTTCTCATACAATATGGAAATTGAAATAACCATAGATGAATTATATAATACAAGAAAACATCTAAATGAAACCTTCACAAGTTTCCTACAAAGATGGCGGGGGCTAGCTAGCCACTTCCCTTGCTCATTCCCTAAAAATAAACTTGTTAGTACATTTGTGCCAAATCTAAATCTTGACATTGTCTTTCATTTACAAATGCATTTTGTTTACAACTTCTAAGATTTCATCAAGAAATTCATACAAATAGAAAAGGCCCTCATTACAAAATAGACAATCAAATCATCCTCCAATGATAACCAATCTACCAAACCTATAAACAATCCAAAGATATTTAACAAAAACAAGAACATGGTAGGAAATGAAATCATAGATTCCAAACGTATATAAGAAGTCCAAGTGGGGGAACATTTTAAATGGAGTAAAGGGTCAATCCAACCACCAATAAAACACATGGCATTTAGGGAATAATTTTTTATGATCTTGAAACAATTAGATACAATCCACATGGTGACATATCCTACAACACAACCCTTTGATGATAATGCTCTTGAAATTTCCTGGTAAAAAGAGAACTAATATTGTAACTTCCATCGTGTCAAGGGAAATAAGACAAATAAGTTCATATGAATTTTCCACTACATCCCAGATCTTATCGATAGTGGGGAGATATAATTTTATTCATCGGAGATAAATCAAACGCCAAATGAAAATATGTGAATATTGAAAGAACCATTCCCAAAACATGGAAAACCAAGTGAGAGAAAGTTGGGTCTGGGAGAGTCTTCCCAAAGATACAAAGTTGTCAATCTATGTTTATACCAAGAATGAAAACAATCATTATGACTCACTCATTAGGTGTGTTCACTCTTCTAACGAGCATGTGAATACTATTAGGATCAAGGGAAAAGATTTTGATGTAGTAACAAGGTGTGCTTATCTCACAATCTCTCAACCTCCTTAGTCTACCCCTCAAGATGGTAAGTACAATATCCTAGAATAACTTGAGAAGATGTCTGCTAAGATTTCAATATTAGATCTTCTTAAGATATCAAATGCACATAATGAAATCTTATACAAAACTCTCTAAGGGTCAGGAGTATCAACTGATGTAGATCCTTCAAACTTACAAGTTGTGGTCGCAAATATTGCACCTAATGAACACATGACATTCAACCATAAGGAAATACCTTACAAATATCAAACACAAAACCTTCCCCTGTATATATAAGTATTTGTTACTCACCAAAAGATAAAGAGAATGTTTGTAGACAATGGGTCAGGGTTAAACATATGTACATTGAAACTAATCAAATAGTTGGGACATACAACAAAATATCTAGTGTCCCACATTATAACCATAACCACATATGCCAATGTGGAGAGGGAGTAAGATAGAACAATAACACTACCGATGGAAATAGGTCCCACTTGTTTTGATACAAAGTTTCATGTATTAGAATTGTAAATTACATACTATATGCTTCTTGGATGCACATGGATTCATGCCATGTTGGCCATACCATAGACATTTCACAAGTGTATCAAATTAAAACATGAGGGATACACTATTACTATTTAAAGAGATCTATAACCCTTCACTCAGTACAGAGATTTTGATAGCTTTAATTTTAGGGGTGCATATACATGTCCCTTAGCTGATATTGTTGGCCCCCTTCATTTAGAAGCTCTTGAATCACGGGTAGATTTTGATATAGCATTGAATTCTATATAAATAACAAAGACGTACTAGCACATCACTCATCTTGGGTTGAGAACTCACCTGAAGTGTGCAAAGGTACTAGGTCCCTCTTTAGAGTTGCTTGTACAAAATTTGAGGATGATGGTTCATATAAATAACCAAATTCATAGCAGATGGCAAAAAATCCACAATGTATGAACCAGATCAAGATCTAGGATATATGAAAGATAGACTCAAACAATGACCATAATAAGATTTACCATGCAAGAACCATATTCAGTCATGTCTAACACCATTATCCAACCAATATGATCCATTGTATTAAATATTGTAAAACACAAAAGCTTCATACATTACAAAAGTATCATCATGAGTCATGCATGCAAAAAAACTAGCAACATAACTCTACAATAATCAAGACTCTCTAAACCATTCAAATCAATACATATAATATATATATATATATATAGGGGTGGGGTAATTTCCCTTCACTTCCCTATGCACCTTCCAAAAATAGGCTACATGTTAATAATATCCATACACCTTTAAAAGAGGATACAAAAACATGCAAGTACTCTAATAATAGATTTCTTATAGTTAACACTAGGTAGAAATCCTATTATTATACCAAAACTATGCACGATGATCTAACTAATGATTGTTCCCAAAATACCCTTGCATGAAATTTAAGTCTTCATATATTTGCATTTCCAGCACTCCATGTCCTAAAAATATCCTGGACCCGTAAAATGGTTAACTCCTAAATTCAAATTGTTCTGGTGTGCGCTCTATTTTACTATATTTTCACCCTTCAAATGGTCCATGTTCCCATGCACCCATCCCTTATGCATTTTCTTCTTTGAGAAATATTCCATCTACTCAACATTACCCCACACTAAATACATTTCCACCCTGGAAATGGGAATTCCAACTTATCTCTCCAATAATAAAGAATAATGAATGAAAGAATAAGTTAAGGACTGTAAAAAAAACAATGAAGTCCTACTTTGTAGTTTCCTCCTCTAATGTAAGGATCAACTCTGGATATTCATTCTTAAGCTCTGCCTCCAATTTCTACCAATCACTCAACGCGTCTCCTATTTTATCTGGATGTCTGTCACTATGGCATCCAATTCATCCTGAGTCATTTTTTCTTTTTCATTTTGTAAAACTTGGACAACATTAGCCATACATGACAACATTCCTTCCATGAAATCCATTTTCTGTGCTATAATATTCCCAAATTCATTTATCCTATCCCTGTGTGGGTCTTGGGATGCAATGAGGGCTTCACACTTTTGTTTTACTAGAGCCAGTCTTTCTACGTAACCAAGTTTATCATATTTCATGGATTTTAGGACTTCATTATCTTCTTCAATAGTCCTTATGAGGATTATTGCATCTGGCGCCGCACACATATTTAGGGCTTGGTATGATTTCTTCATCTCATCTTTCAAGGTATATAACAAAGACTCATAACTTGTAATCTTCATGGAAATGGTGGCCTTGGCTCTTGTTGTTTCCTCTATAAGGTTTTTTGGTGTGGGAATACAAATAGTTCCTTCATCTAAAAATAGTTTTATAAGTGTGCTTAGATAATGCATTACAAAGGGAAATTTCTAAGGAACTTGAATTTCTAGCTGAGGTCTCACCTTAAGGATATAATCACCAATTTCCTCAAACATACTAACCAAAAGCTTCATTATTTTCCTCTTCCCATTACTTCTCTGCTTTCAGGTGCTTTATTTCTGTAGTCTTATCTTTATTATCTTCCATCAGTGCTCTAATGGTTGTCACTTTATCTATGTTCATGCACGCAACCTCGGTAAATTCCTTGACCAATGCATTACTCACCTGTTAATCTGACATCACCGGGGGTTTAACAGTCATGTGCCTGATGTGTGGTGTCTTCTTCACTCTGTGTGAGACACATGATTCCTCGCATATGTCAAAGTCTGGTTTGTCCATATGAGTTTGCATGGACTAGGACAATTGCTTCTTAGTACACGTGTTGGCCATCTCTATGTCCATCAAATCCCAACCATATAAGTCCTTAGGCCCCATGGTGCTCTGAAATTGGGTGTGTATGATTTTACTTGTATCTTCTACATACCCCATAACAAGAGTCGCATAGTCCTCACTTGCTTTCCCTTTCTTCGATCTCTTCCCCTTAGGAACCCAGGTGCCAAAATCTAGAGTTGGTCCTTCACCTTCCTGTGTGGTATGGGGTGTGCTAGATGGCTCACCCTTCTCCTCTTCTACTTCCTTCAACCCTCATCATTTTTCATCTCCTAATCACGAGGCTCCTCTATATCCTTAGGTTGTACTGGGGTTTGTGGTGTGATCCTTCCAGACTCATCCTCCTCATCATCCTTAAGTTTTATCTTTCATCTTTTCTTCTTCTTAGGCGCTTCCTTCTGTGGTGAAAGTGTAGGTGAAATTCATAAATCCTGTGATGATCCTATGCCTTGAGTCCTGGTTCTTTTGAACACTCTTTTAAATTGGTTTTCCTCATTGACTTGTTTTGAATCTATGTCCAGCGTACCTATTTCCAATGCTTCCTCTTCTTCTTGCTACAGTGGAGGAGTATTTACGCACTCACTTTTCTTTTTATCAGGGGCTGCCTCCGACCCCTATGCTCTAAACCACCACTATCCTCATGTAAGTATTCTTCTTCTTCTTATTCTTTTTCTTGAAGGGGAGAAGTAGGCTTTTCAGCTACCAAATTTCCAACTGTGTGCTTCCCCTTAGGTGGGCCTGGTAGCATGAATTCATTCTCTACATATTTTGCATTCTCCATCCTAGGCTTAAGCTGAAGGTATACCAATGTTTCCCCACTATCACATATTGCCAAACTAAATGGCTTCATAGTTATGTCATTAGAAATGAACCTCTTAATGTATGCATACATACCTAGATAAGTATAAGTCTTCCATAGAGTATGGTAGTCACAGTCTACCTTATCTGCATTGTACAACAATTGGCGCACGTTTGTAAATATGTGAACTGAAACCTGAAAGAACCACATTGTGAAGGCATAGGGAAGTTTGCACCATGGAATCCATGTTCCATCCTTCATCACAAAACATGCTATGCAAAAATGTTGATATACTGAAAACTACATTAACTTACCTACCACCACAGACAACTCCTTAGGTATTCTCCACTCTTCTTTGAATGTCGTGTGGAGCCGATCATACCACATCTCTGCCCTTTGTTTGAACGGGCCACTCATGGTCCCCTCACATAAATACTTTTATAATATCTCTATGAGAGACGTCTTCTCTGCAGGATACTCCCTAATTTTATTTTTTGGCCCAAGGGGCACTCCAATTTCCACAAAAGACAAGAACCATAAAAATAGTGCCAAAATGTATCTTCTCACCTTTGTGTGCCTCTTCAATATTTTTTCATTGATGTATCCCACCAAGTTGTATGTCTCTCCTTGTGACATTTTCTTTGCAATATGAAGCCACATAGTGTTCACTTGTGACCATCTCTCATGGTCATTCAATTTTGTCAACAAATGTGCGGCTGCCTGTATAATTGGATACTTCCTTAACTTATAAATATTCATGTTGCATGGACCTTTTGAATAACCTAGCTCCTTTTTGGTGGCTATAATGGTTACCTTATCAGTTAAGTCACTACTAACCTCTGTGCCTGTACTCTTCAATCCCGTCAAACTAGCAATCAAGGGTGTTGTGATCCTCATTCGTCACCTAACAAAATAGAAAAAATCCTCATGGAATCTGCTCATAAGCCACTAGTAAAGATTTTTAGGTTTTCCAAAATATAAGAGTTCATACAACTATAAAACCCCTACCTTCCTTAGGATCTTCTCCCCAACATCATCGTAGATGGGCATGTAATCAATATCCATTTATTTGTCTTTCTATTTAGTAGCGCATCCAACTCCTCTTTGTTATCAGTGGTCTTATGGTTGTAATCACTGACTTTACTTTGACGGACATGAGAATCCCAATCACATCCCATGATCACTTCTTTTGGATATTGCATTTCAGAAAAACATGCTCTCGGGATCATCTTATACTTTGAATTTTACCTCCACCTTCTTCTTCCCCTTTGTCCCCACTCTAGTGCTCTCCTTAGTGCCATAGTAATTAAAAAGGTGTGATTTTTACCTCTGTCAAGTTGTACGAATCAAAATTCCATGCCCTAGCTCAAAAACACGTGCCCTAGCTCCTTCTCAAACCCTAACACTTGATTTCTCCTCCCCACATGCCTATTATTTACTCAAACCCTTCTCTAATGGGAACACAAGTCAATCCCATGCATAACTTATCTCACAATGCCTAGTTTCTCAACTCTCTGCACTTCAACACGTCTCGCTAGCTCGTTCACAAATAACTCGCTCAAATATTTGTAATCACAAAGGTAAAAATGAACCTACGCATCCCATCCTTATATAGATTTTGAAAAAGTTATCCCATTTACTACTCATCCACCTATCACTGATCCTGACATTAATTCACCATTTACCAACTTTTCCATGTTATACATCTCCACACCACAATCATAACCTTATGGTGTGCCTTTCTACCTCTTAGCTATAGACCTCTTTCTGTGTGCTTTCATGTGCCAAAGTACTTTGCCACTGTGCCTTCCTCTAAGTAGTTTCCACTACTACAACCTACCTTGTGTTATATTGTGCGTCCATTTTTCCACCAATGGTCTTCATTAAGAGCAATTTTTTTGCTAGCTGCACCTTTCCATACTATCAGCACTCTCCAAAAAGCACCTGCACAAAAATTTCCTTATGCATACCCATCTTCAGATGAAAATCAAAGCATATTCAATCTTGGCAATAAACTCTACATGTAAACCACCCCACACTAAGGGTATGCTCAGTCCTATGCACATGAAAATACTTAAATTGTATCAGCTTCTGGTGCGCAAGTGCACTTATTACAAAAAATACTGAACTAAATTGACAAAGCATAGCAACAATGAAGGAAACACATATAAAGGAAAGTGCATTAAGGGAAACCTAAGCTAAGTGGACATACTGCCTTATTAAAATCACCAAGAAGACTTATTTATAGTAGGGCTTCAGCCTACTCCCATTAAAGTAATTGAGAAACCGTGTTCAATCCAGTGCCTCTAACTGACAAGTGCCTAAATCAAGTATATAAGTGATAACATATGGTCCCAAGCAATGCACTTTAAGCTTTTCTGGATGGTGCAAAAATTTGAATCATATAGAAGTACCATTTTCCCAACCTTAAGCTTTTTATCCTTGATGTTCTTGTCATGTCATGCCTTTTGATTGAATTTTTCTTGCTTTTGATTCCATCTTGCTATAATGCGCCTCTCATCCAGCTGCATCAAATTTTCAATTATTTCTTCCAACACTTGCTCATCAGCCAAACCTCCTACCCACGCAATACACAAAGAAGGTAACATGAACTCCATGGGGAGAACTACTTCTATGCCAAACACCAACTAAAAGGGTGTGTCTTTATTCAACCATTTGTAGGTTGTTCTATATGCCCAAAGTACAACAGAAAAATTTATCATCCCAGTCTTTCCTTCCAACATCACAAAGTTTTGTCAAATTTTGGATCAATATCTTGTTGAAATCCTCAGTAAATTCCATTTTCTTGAGGATGATAGGGTGTTGTCTTATGATGAGCAACCATAAATTCATCCAATAGTATCCTGATGGTCTCATTAAGAAAGTGAGTACCCCTATCACTTGTCAAACTTAAAGGACATCCATACCTGGTAATAATATTTTCCCACAAGAACCTTGTTGTTGTAGCTACTATGCAATCCTTTGTAGGTGCCACTTCTTCCCACCTTGTAAGATAATCTATACAAGTAATTATGTAGCGCGATCCAGTTCTGCATGCGGTTGGGGAAATAGGACCCACAAAGTCAATTGCCCACTTCTCAAAAGGTTTTGCACTAGCAATAGGCCTCAAAGGCATTTCAACACTTTGACCAAGTTTTCCAAGGTGATGACAATGATCACATGCCTTACAATATTCTTTGCAATCCTTGTACAAGGTTTTCCACCATAAACCAACTAGTAGAATCTTGCGCGTGGTGGCATCTCCTACATAGTGTCCACCTGTAATACCGCCATGAGCCTCCTCCATAATTTTCATTCGCTCATGCTCAAGTACACACTAACACAAAAATTCATCTCGGCCTAGCTTGTATAATTCACCACTGATCAATATGTAAGGTGCGGTGTGAATGACCAGTTGTTAATTTTCTAAGGCCTTCATTCCTTCAGGTGCCACACCTGTGCATAAAAAGACAACAATATCCTCTAAATTTGAGGGTGCACGGTTTAACCTGAACAACTGTGCATCTGGCATTGTATCTTGAATACTCTATGCATCCTCTCTTGATTGAATCCTTGATAAATGGTCTAGACCAGAATTAATTTTACCTGGCTTCACCACATCTGTAAAGTCAAACTCCTGAAATGAAAGGACCCATCAGCATATGCTCCCCTATAAAAAGGGCTTGTTCACCAAGTATTTCAATGCCATATGATATGTACAGAAAATAAAAGGTGTTACCAACAAGTAGTGTCTAAACTTATGTAGCGCATAGATCATGGACAAAGCCTTGCACTTTGTAGTTGTATAATTCCATTTTGGTGGAGTCAACTTTCTGCTAGCAAAGAAAATAGGATGATCTACAATACCTTCTGTAGATTGAGCTAATAATGCACCAATGGCCATGCCAGAGGCATCCACATGCACATGAAAAGGTAGATTCTGTGAAGGAAAATGTAGAATAGGCGTTGTAGTAAGCCTTTGCTTCAACATTTCGAATGCGCGTTACCTCGGTTCTCCCTAATAGAACTTGCCTTTTCCTTTTAATAACTCCTCCAGGGGAGAAACAATCTTAGCATATCCCTTGATAAATTTTTTATAGTACCCTGTGTGGCCCAAGAATCCACACACCTCACTCTGACTAGTAGGATCCTCCAAGCCTAAGATGACTGCAACCTTAGCTGGATCTATGAACAAACCTTCCTTACAGATAATGTGTCCTAGTAGAGTCCTAAAGGGTGTATCAAACACACACTTTTTAATGATTAAAGAGATGTTCAACTTCCTACATCTTTCAAACATTAACCTCAAATCGTCACAATGATCCTTGACAAACCCATACACTATCCAATCATCCAAGTAAACCTACAGGAACTTGTGAATAAAATCCTAGAATGCTTGAACAACAATGTGCAAAAAATACTACATGCAGGCGTTTCTTCAATCCAAAGGGCATCACTGTGTATGAAAAAATTCCCCATTCAGTGGTGAAAGTTGTCTTCTCTTGATCCTCTTTAGCTATCCTCACTTGATGATACCCAGAAAACCCATCAGTAAAGGAGTAAATTTGCACGCATTCTGCAATGCCTTCCAATATTTCTTCAGTAAATGGTGTAGGGAAAGGATCAATCACACATGTAGCATTCAGATCCCTATAGTCCACACACATTTTAATTCTTCCATATTTCTTTATACTGATTACCATAGCGATAACCCACTTCTGATTCCTCTATGGGCTCAATGATGTCATGATTTCAACATCTTGCCAATTTCTTCTTAAAATTTTATGTGTAGGTTAGGGTTCATCTTGGAAGGCCTCTTACTACCTAGGTGCACATTGTACTTTAACTTAATTTTCATTTTGCCCAAATATTCATGCATTCCTTTTAATTCATGATAGTCTCTAGGAAACAGATCCTCAAAATCATGTAATAAATCAATTATTTTGGAAACTTCAGAGTCAGACCAGTAATCTTCAATGATGGCCTCCTTAGGTTCAACATCCATTCCAATGTTCACTTTCTTTTTCTTCATAGGCTCATGGTAGGCACATGCCTTCTCATCTGCACTGTCTAAGACCTCGCGTGTACCCTCTGAATGATCTATGTCCAGATTTTCTACTTCCTCATCATCCATCATGTAGACCATCTTTCCTTTTTCCTTCTCTAGGCAAGCACATTCAAGTTGTTTTGCATCTGTCTCTTCTAACTTCCTTCAAAACACACTTCTAGGTCTGACTCCCTAAGTAACTCTTGAATAAGTTTCTCATCTTTTGCACTATCTCCCATGCTTCAGTCAAGTGTGGAAAAATTCATAACATGTAATGCCTCATTCACCAGAGGTTTAGTGGAAAAATAGTCAAAAGTCTTGGATCATACCTGCAGTTAGTTCTTGCCAATTTCTAGTATCTCTATTCAACTCCGCATAAACATACCATGCCCATGCGTGTAGCCTCGCAAGGTGAAATAGAGTTTTTGCACCCACAATGAAGGTGGTAAAGCTTCCTACTCCTCTTTCCAGAGTCTCTCACACTATTGAACATGGTACTGAACATGATTATTACCATGATATTCACATATCTGAGTAGGTGCATTACTTATGAGGAACCTTGCTGAGAAGGAAATTCTCACTTATCTTCATTCTATGAGATTATCCCTATGAACCATCCACCAGTGCATTGTTGTCTCATAAAAGTATAGACTAACATGTTCCTTATTTCCACCTGATATTTCCACTATACTTCCATAGCTCTCAAGAATACTTCAGGGTTTCCTTCACCAGTGTACTGAGGTACTTGGTTGTTACCTAACCGCCTAACACAACACGACCTTCTTACACATGCAACTGCACTTCTTACCTTGCACCCAACCATTTCATAGGTTCTATGTGGCCAATTATTATAGGCAATACTTGGAATATCACTGATGTAATTTCCATTGTCCCACTGGAGAACTCCTTCCTTAGATGGCTCAAGCACTTCTGGATCTCGAATGGTGCACACATAAATTCTGTTTAGATCTTCTTCACTTAAAGGCTCAACATAAGGTGCAGATTTTATATCTATCAAAGGGATAATAACTCGTTCCTCCTTGTTCTCAAAACTGATGTATCCCTTATTGAAACGTAGATCAACATTATTTTCATAGCACCAACGGCACCCAAGTAGATATGGGAATCTTTCTACCTCTGTAAGTGCTAAGACCCTAAAGTCCGTAGTGAACTTGGCTCCCTTTATAGTAATTGATGAATTTTTCAACACTCTAATGGGCGTGGCCTCAGTCTGATTTTCCATAACCTACACATTAGAAGATGGATGTAATGGAGGTTTGTCTCTCTGAACCCATGCATCTAAATTAAACGCATTAACTTCCACACCTGTGTTAATCAAAATGTTTCTTAAAATCCAACCATCCTTAACAGCATTTAGAGTGATATCTTTATCATAATACAAACTTTGAGGAGGGATATTAGCATGTAAAATCATTCATCCATTCTCAATACCAGTGCGCAGAGTGTTTCCCTTCAACTAGTTCCCTAATAATGAAATAATGTTCTCTTGACGCAACATCTTACATACTTGTTTTATATCATCAACATATGACTGATGAGTTTCAGTTTCCTTATTTTGTTCCAACTTTAATGACTATTCTTGTAAACAATGTATCTCACCCTACAAATTCTTGATTACCTCCATGCTTTCCTGATAAAAATCCTTCTGATGTATAGGGTCTGGATACTTTGCATGCATTACTTCCTCAGTAATGGTAGGCTTCTGTTGCAATGTTTCTCCGGCACGATCAGCGTCAACATGTGTAGTAATCTTCATAGGTACAATCACAGGATCTGATGCTTACTTTAGCATCCATTGGTCTTCCATGATCACTCTGTACTCTAACCATCTCATGTGCCCTTGTTCTCTTATTTTTGTGCTTCTTTCTCAGATGTTCATATAAATATGGTCACTCTTCATAGTTATGACTCTTTCCACAAAAATTACAAACAAACATTGTAAGGACACTCACACCTATAATGGTCAGGAGATCCACATGTATAACATGTTCCACGAGGGAACTCACCTCGTCCACCATCCATGGCCTCAGCTTATGAATCCACCATGGTATCCTTTACTTCTACCATGGCCTCCCTCAAATCATCCTTCATTATGATCATGATCATGTTTCTCATTTTTATCCTTAGAGTTACTTTTAACTCTACTCTGTTGTACATCAATGTCAATGGCATCATGGATTTGATCAATCAACCTGTAATCTTCAATATTATGAGTTGTGGACCAACAAATCTTATAGTAACAAGACACATTTTTCCTTATCGCTCCATTGCAACAATGGGAAATCAACTTGCATCGTGGTCTAAATGACAAATCTCACAATCTAACAATAAGGAGCACACTGATTTGTGAGGACAACTATCCTTAGTATGCCCCTCTACTTCACAATTTGTGCACCAAATTCAACATGCACGTCTCATGTGCTGAATCGGTTGACAATTTATCTAATTTTTTTTTCCATTACTGTAATTTGAGCTTCCAAGAATGGGCTCACTCTAGTGTGTACACTTCCAACCACCTCACCACGTAGAGCTACTTCAATTACCTCGAATGGATCCATGTAAGTATTATATGAAAGCACTCTCATAAAAGACATTATCAGACCTCTGACGAACCATTGTGCATGTTGACTTGCATGAATATTATAAGAAAGTTTTGATAGAAGTTTTTGAACTAGGCATCATATTCCCAAACAATCTTAGTAGTTATCTACTTGATATCCTTGACCGTGCTTATACTTTTCTTCTTGAACTCATGGATATAAAATTATTTGATGAAAGTATCTCGCAACACTGTATAATCCACACAAGTATGATCAAGGATCAAACTTCCTGTACCAACTGTGCATGCGTCCCTACAACGTTAGTTACAAACTGACTTGCCTTGTGCTATGAAAGCTATAATTCCTTTCGGGTGTGCAACAAATATCTCACACATATGCACGTGGCTCAGTAACATCTTCTATTCCTCTGTATACTCTGGGAAGATGAAGTGAACATCTCCATGTAAATATTTTGGGGTTAGTGAGGACCATACCCACCAGAACCAGAACTCCCTATGTTGTCTCCTCCTCCAGATCCACTAGATCCACTAGATCTTGAGCCACCTGAACCTTCTAATCCTCTTGATTCTCCCCCTATATCATGAATTAAACAAGAGGATAGAATGAATTGTGCTCCAATAGTGGTGCTAAACTAAAATCCAAAAGTTTATGAAGTTATACTACTCCCAGATGTGAGTCCAAAGTTCTGTGCACTTGAATTCTATGTTAATGTACCATTGATGACATGCCTAAAAAGGTACCTTCAACCAGACCTCAAAATAACAAGGAAGAATTCTGCCCTGCCATAGATGTGCTTGTTATTTGATTTACTCCTGAACTTTCTGATAAGCTAAATTTTCCTCTTGCTACTCTACTGCCCAAACTAGCTTGCTGATTACAGATTGTCGTAGAAACTGTAAAACCAAGTACAAGGGCTAGGTCACTAGGTAGATTCAGATGCACACCTGCGGCCCATGTCATCTCTGTCGGTGCTCTCTCATCTGAGGTTGAGGAGGGTTCCTTATCATGCTTTCCCAAATGGGGGAGTTCCAGATGCTCTGGCTCCATGTCCTCTACGTGAGCTCCAAATCCTTCATGATCCATCTCTCTCCTCAACACCATCCATTCTACAACCTCATTGCTTCTCTAAATCCCTCTTGTGCACCTCATTTAACTTACACCAACTTTCTTCTCTTTTCTTTTCTTCCGCTAGGTGTACCATATTTCACTACACCTGCTCTTTCCGCAGCGCATGGTGGGGTTTAGTTAGCCATTGAATTCTCTTCCAAATTCAAGGTTACAATCAAGATCTTGTTTTCCAATGGAATACCACACAAATATGATCCCCTAGGATAACGTAAAAAACTAAAACTCAACAACCTATGAAAGAGTAAGTAGAAATTTTGTACTCCAAAATATAGCTATTCAGAACACCATGGAACTAAGTATCCACAATGCACATCCAAATCAAATCAGCATCATAAAGGGCCTGGAATTCTTCCTGGGTCTAGATAAGCTTGCAAAACCTCCAATTCCTTTTAGATGCATAAGAAACCAACCACTCATACAACTCTAACAGAAAGATAGCAAAGAAGCTCTCATTCATAAGCAGTCATACAGATTCTGCTCGACCCATGCATGTGCATCAAACTCTGGTCTAGTGTTGAATCTGTAAGCATATTCTTCTTCTAGATCTACTACCCACTCCTCAATACTTGTTAAGGTCAACCGATATGTCTTCATCATGCAACATCCTAAAAAATAGCTGAGAAAGAGGTCATGCGGTAATGGAACCAATGATGCAGCTAGAATTCACTGCAAATAACCCAGGCATGCACTGGCACATCACTCAACCTAGATTGAGCACTCACCTGAAGCGCATGAAGGTACCATGTCCCTCTTTAGAGTTGCTTTACATAATGTTAGCATGATGGTACATATAATATCCAGATTCATAACAGATAGTAAACAATCCACAGGTGCATAAACCAAATCTAGATCTAAATATATGAAAGATAGAATTAAACAATGACTATAATAAGATTTACCATGCAAGTACCATATTCAGTACTCATGTCTAACACCATTATCCAGCCAATATGATCCATTGTATTAAATACTGATAAATACACAGAAGCTTCATTACATTAAAAAATATCATCATGAGTCATGCCTGCATGATAAAATCTAGCAACATAACTCTACAATAATTCAGACTCTCTAAACCATGTAAACCAATACAAATATATAGGGGTGGGGACTTTCCCTTCACCGCCTATGCACCTTCAAAAATAGGCTACATGCTAATAATAGTCCATGTGCCTTTACAAGAGGATACAAAATCATGACAAGTACTCTAATAATAGGCCTTTCCTATAGTTAACTTTAAGTAGAAATCCTATTATTAGACCAAAACTGCATGCATGACACTTCGAACTAATCGCTTGTTCCCAAAATATAGTCATTGCGTGTCACAAGTCTTCTTTACCCGGTTTGTGTGCTCCACACTACGCATATCTCCACAAATAGCTGGCTCATGTGAAAATGGCTAAGTAACTTAATTAAAATTCTTATCGTACATGTTGTGTTTTACTATATTTTCACACTTTCAAATGTGTCATGTTCTCACACATCCATCCCTTATGCCTTTTCACCTTTGTGCAATATTCCATTTGCTCAACAGATTCATACTCCCTAAGTTTTTGTGCTCATGATACTTTTACATCTACATATCCCTTGGAGTTATGGGAGATGAAAATTATTGAGTATGGTTGCGGGGAATAAAATGTTGAACATGCTCTCCTTATTTCAGATCTATCATTATCACCAAAAACATGAGGTAGACCCAACTATCACTTCAAATGTCATAGAGATGAATGTACCATTTGGACATTCTTACCTAGTGGACTACCCACAAAAGATAAATTGCTAGACCCACCAAAGACTTGGATCCCCAATGACACTAAGCCTACCTACTATGAAATCCTAGAATACACCAAATCTATCAAAATGATGTATTCTATGGACTATAAAGGAATCAAATGTGGAAAGTTTAAACAAAGAGAAAGAGAACTAGTCCCACTACCACATTTTGAAATGGAACGTTATGGCATTAGTATTCAAAAATATTGGGCATACCCCATCGATCAAGATGTTACCTTTTTTGAATGTGAGGATAACCCTATTTATTCGAATAGAGACATAGATTACCATTTTATCCAATATGATGATCTTGTTTCCACAAAATTTTTAATGTATACCGTTCTCCTTACCATAACCCCCACAAATCCTAAAATTTACCTTATATACGTTACACTTATCGATTCGGACCAACAACACCATGTTCCATCAAATATTTCTGAGAATGATGAGGCCATTACATAATTCATGGGCATACATGATACCATTCTTGTTAGAAATCACAAGAAAGGTTTCTACATCGAATTAGATACCTATGCATACTTTGCTGAGGAAGATGAGCTTTGTGGATAGCAAAATTTAAGAAAAAGTGAGGGAAAATGTTGTAAGGAAAAGCCTCGGAAAAAAGTAAGTCCAAATCACACAGTGAAAACCTCTTTGAGATGTTGGATGATGAATAAATAAAAAAATCAATGGATAAAAGAAGTGACCTTACTAAGCATGAAAATATTATAGATACATCATCATAAGAAGATCTTAACCTTCCTCTTGATCATATATGTATGGAGGATATGTAAAAAATGCTCGTGGAAAAAAATATTGATGTAAATATAGCAACAGAAGAACAAAAAAAAATAGTCATTGGGAGCTTCCATTTTATCACAAGAGAAAAAGACATTCACCTTGCTTCTCAGAGAATTTTTGGATGTATTATGCATGGTCTTATAAATATATTCTAGGCTTAGATATAACTTTGGTACGGCATAAATTATTTATGCATGCATACATAAAGCCTATTAAATAGAAGCTAAGGAAAATGCATCAATAGGTGGCCCTTCTAGTTAAAGAGAATTTAGAGAGACTGTTAGCAACAGGGTTCCTCAGACCCATTAAATATTTTGAGTGGATATCAAACATAGCTCTAGTAAAAAAGAAACCTCTTAGAATTAGAATTTACACACACTTTCAAGACATCAACAATGCATGTCCAAAAGATGATTTTCCCTTACCCAACATCAACATGATTTTCGATTCAACTACAAGATATAAAATATTATCTCTTATGGATGGATTTTTTGGATACAACCAAATCAAGATAGCTGAGGAATATCAGCCTTTACAACCCCTTGTCAAAAATTTTGTTATTAGGTAATGTGCTTTGACCTCAAAAATTCTGGTGTAATTTATCAAAGGGAAATGACCGTAATGTTCTATGATATGCTTCATGACACCATGGAAGTTATTTGGTTAATATCTTAGGGAAATAAAAGAAAAGAGAAGACCATCCTAAAGTATTTAGGTGTATCTTTGAACATCTCCAAGAATACAAGCTAAGAATAAATCCAAAGAAGTGTGTTTTTGTGGTATTGTTTGGAAAACTATTGGAATTTATTTTATCAAATAGAGGGATTAAGGCAGACCCTGCAAAAAAAAACTGGTATTATTGACATATCTCCTCCAAATAACATCAAACAGTTTTGCATCTTGCAAGGGAAAATACAAGCCATCCGCCAATTCATCTCACAACTTGCCAATACATGTCTCCTCCTTCACCCATTTTCTTAAAAAGGATGTTGAATTCATTTGGGGGACCATATCAACAACAAGCCTTTGCCTTACTCAAGCAATAATTGGAAAATCCGCCAGTGCTCATCGCCACTAACCCCATGAGAGCCACTTTTGTTATATATATCAGCAACCCAATTTTCTATTGGTGCCTTGCTTACTCAGTATGACCAAAGCCAAAAAGAAAAAGTAGTGTACTATCTCAACCATACCCTAATTGCATATGAGCTCAACTATCCCCAAAATTCAAAAATCTTGTTTGGACATTGTTTTACCCTTCCAAAAGCTTCTCCATTATCTTTTAAATACCAAAACCAAGCTTATTTCCAAAGTGGACCCACTCAAATACCTATTATCAAAACCCAACCTTACTGGTAGGATGGCTAATTGGATCATCCTACTAAGTGAATTTGATATTGATTATGTACATCAAAAGGTAGTAAAAGGATAGGTGCTTGTAGACTAGATGGTGGAGGCACCTTTTCATATAATAGAACCGGTGTGTTTAGACCTGATTAATGCATCATTAATATACATTGAGGTATCTATCATATGAGAAGTACATTTGGATAGATCATTTACCTTCCATGGTTCAGGGGTAGGTGTAGTGTTAATCACTCCTACAAGAGACCCCATACCCCAAGCCTTCTGTCTTGTATTTCCATGCACAAATAACATTGCAGAATATGAAGTGCTCATTGCAGGGATGAAGCTAGCTATAAAATGGAATATCCACCACCTTAAGGTTGTTGGTGATTCAAAATTTGTTATCAAGAAAGTCAACGATGAATGTAAAGTCAAGGATGAAAAAATCATCCCATATAAAAGGTTGATAGAAAATCTACAAGAATAATTTGCACACATCACCTTTAAAAACATTCCAAGGGTACAAGACAAATCTGTAGATGCAAAGGAAACCATGGGCTTCTATGCTACAGATTCCACCAGAGAACAATGATGTGCCATTATTTTTTGAAAATTTACATCAACCTACATATGATATGCCAAAATTATGCTTGACATGTGAGGTTATTGGTCCCTTCTCCCCATGGTATGAGCCCATATTTAATTACCCTCCAAAGTGGCACCTTTCCTCCAAACATCACTCATTATTAGAAACAAAGCCTTATCTGTAAAATATATTATTACAACCCTCCTAAGAGACACCCTCTACCATTGTGGTTATAACGGGAATCTTTTGCATTGTTTATATGTAGAAAGAGTCAATATGAGCAATCAACGAGGTACATGAAGGAGTGTGTGGAGCCCATAAAAATGGGATGTTTTTAACAATGAAGTTATTAAGGGTAGGCTATTACTAGCCTACCTTGGAGACAAATTACTACGATTATGTGAAGAAGTTCTGATATGTTAGAAGTATGGGAACTTCATCTATGCGTCATCATAACCTTTTTAGCTAATCACAACACTGTGGCCATTTTCTAAATTAGGATTAGACCTAATAGGGAAGCTTACCCATACTTCATCCAATGGTGATACACACATTATAATGGACACAAAATAATTCACCAAGTGGGTGGAGGCTATTATATTGAAATATGTTATAGGTGCATGTTATCAAAATTCACCGAAACTGTTATCTAAATTCACTACTGCAGTGAATTTTGATAACAAACAAGCTTATTCTAATAATTAATTAAATGAACCACTTGGTAGGAGACTACACAACCCAAATTTTTTCCTAAAAACATATACACTCACTGCATAGGCTCTTGAGTGCGGGGAATCCTAAATCACATGGATATTGGAAAGGTTGCATTTGGGTATTTGACCAAGCTTGAATCCATGCACTACCATCATTGATAGAAAATGTTAATTATACTCATGTCACATATTTTGGGACTTCCATTTTCAAGTGAGCTATACTTGGCTTAATCAATCTCACTGTATTAAGACTCAGAATATTTTGGGACTACGGAGTTTTAGTGAGCTGAATCAAGCTCACTGTATAAAGACTGAGCTACAAGTATGAAGGAGGAATCAACGAGTTGTTTAGATAAAGAGTCAAGCTATTGAATATTACTCATCGAGTTGCATTCAAATCCAAATTACCTGAACCTTATAGGTGCCCTAATCTCTCTCATCATTACATACCCAAACGATTGTGTTCTAGGCCGTACTTTTTATAGCTCCAATATTTATTGGCTAACTTATGCATGGACATGTTTTGATTGCAGACTCTGATAGATTTTGGACATTTTGCTATGTTATTTTATCCTCATGGACATTATGGTATTTTGGGCGCGTAGCGCCAATTGGACTAGATTCGTATATTGATATATTTCTTGTGACGTTGATGACACTGACAGGGGTACATGATAGTGAGATTTATTGGTTAGATGTTGATTAATGATATAGTTTTCTGGATTTAATAATGGTAATCTCATGCTAGCCTAAGTGTATGTCATTGTAATTTTATTTGTGGATGATTCATGGCAAACTGTGTGTATAATTGTATGCATTGCACTATCAATGGTATAATGATGTTAGGACATTATAAGTTTGATTAAATTTGTGATGTGTAGATGATGTTTATTATATTGGACAGATGTGGTTAATGTGTGCAATGAGTGTGCAGGTGACAGGTATAGGAGAGCATTGGTTTCAGGACGTCTACACAATTGTGCACGAGCAGCCCATGGGCTGAGTCCTAACCATACTAAATGTTTGAGGCCTTAGAATAGGTGTATTAATTGGGCACCATGGGTGAACCGTCAATTGTAATGTATTTATGTCTTGTAAAATTAATTATGTTTAGGGTGTGTTTTATTAAGTAAACTAGTTTAGGCGTTTAATGATCTCATCTTAATTTAAGTGATGATTTTGGGTAAGTGTGTGTGTGTTGGTAGAAGGGATTGGGGAACATGTGAACCTTGGGTGGACCCCACACCCTCTACCCTTGTGCCCAAGCATGCCAAACCCGAAATTGGGTTATTTTAGGCATTTTTAGGGACCCCTTTTGAGTTTGGGAGTTCCCTTAGCATGAAAATGGGCCCTTGGACCCTACCTAATAGGTAGGGGGGATCATTTCCAAGAGGAAGGAGTTTCCCTCCCATTTTTCCCTCCTTAGTCACCATCCATGTGAGATGGTTGGTTTGTGTGTATTTGTTAAAAGTTACTCTACTTTGTTTTACTTTCGCTTTTAGTAATTTGGGTGATAAGGGCTAAAAGGTGAGTTTATTTTTACTTATTTAGTTTTTGGAATCTTTGACTCATGTGAGAGGAGAGGGAGTGACACTTGTCACCTTCCCATTGGTGAGGAAACTTTTGTGTTCCTCTTATTATTCTTTCTCATGTGGAAGGAAGGGGTCTTCTTGCCTCATTTTTTTGGGGAGAATTTGGAGAATTTTGGGAGCTTGGAAGTTTTCTTGGACAAAGGGAGAAAGCTTAGAGTCTTGGAAAGCATTGTAGAGGTAGGATTCTTAATCCTTTTCTTTCCTAGTTGTTCTTATCTTGTTAACTATACAATGGTCAATAAAGTAATGTGTGTGAAATGATGTGTTGTAAAGTTGCATGGAGAATGTAGTTTGTTTGTTTTTTTGCTTCTTGTTTTCTTTTGTTTTCCCTCCTCCATCATTTGGATCAATGGTTTTTGAAGAATGTAGGGGAAGAGAGAGGGATTTCCCTCTCAAACCTCATGGTTGTTGGTCAAGCCATGAAGGTCCCTTCTCATCCCCTCATATGGTTTGAGGTGGGAGAAAGGTTCATATGGCTTGAACCTTTCCCATTCTTGGTGAGGAAACCCTTTTGGGTTTGAAAATCCTCCCAAGAAGGATTTCTATGACATAAAGGAGGAATAAGGAGGATGAATGATTAGGAGGAATAAGGAGTTTTGTAAACATGCTTTTGTTGGTGTTCCTATGGTTGGACACCTTTGATTTGGGCATCCTAATTCTTCTCTTCCCCCTTGTGAGGTTGACCTTGTTCTCCTCATGTTGTTGTTTTACCATGTGTAGTATGTCTAAGTGTTTAAATGGTCTTATGTATTTCTTGTTGTGTTTTATCCCCATTATACTTGTGCACATTGTGGAAGTTTTTTCCTCTCTCCCATGGGCTTGGGGGAGGCTAGCATGGTTTCCAACCATGGAAAGACATGTGATGATGCCTATTGGTTGGGTGGTAAACAAGCCTTATCTCTTATTTCAGCATCCTTGGAAGAACACTCAAGTTTGGAGATAGTTGGAGCCTCTTTGCCATCTTGGTCCTCTTGGTCATCTTCATCTTTTGAGGGCATTACTTTCATTTTGTAAATAAATGTGGCTTTGTGAAGCTTTACCTTCTTGTAAATACCTATTTTGTACTTGATGCTACTTGTAAACTTTAGTCGTCACTAAGGAAGTTTTTCCTTCATTATTGCAAGAATTTTGTAATATTATCATATTGAAATCATATTGAAAACATGAACTCTTTTATTTTAATGTCTTCATTTGGAGGTCTTGGTTGTTTAGAAATCTACAAAGTAGTTATGCATTGTACATTAAATCTGTAATTTTTAGTTGTCTACTTTTCAAGTTTTGTAAAAAAAATAAAAAAATAAAAATCTATGAGATGACATATGTATATAAATCTGAAATTTACAAGCTAAACATTCTTTTAAATCTATAAATTTTTATGGCATTACATTTTGGTATCAGAGCCGTGGTTCAAACACGCGGACTCTTGGGTAACTATTAAATTATTTAGTCTTGCATTTAAAAAAAACAAATACATGGACATGTCCTTATTGTAATCTTCCTTGCATGAAAATCGGTAATATTTCTTTAGTTAGGTGTTGCAAAAAAAAAATTTAAAAAAATTGAAGATACTATGTAGTTATTTCATTTAAAGAAAAGGTTAGTGTTCATGGAGTTTTAGGATTTATTGTAGAATGATTAATGTTAGTTGTTTTATAATAGTTAAAGTTCTTGAAATGCTTAGGGTTAAGATCTTGTAGGCTGGTTTGTTTCTTGCAAACTTATTGATAGCTACTATGCCAAGGAAAGAAATCTATTTTTTATAATTGCTTTAGATTAGGCACTTTCTTGTTCGTGTGAAAACTTAAGAAAAGATGTTATTTGGAAAAAAATCTTTTTTTTTTTTTTAGTATTAAAACATGTGACTACTATTAAATGAAAACACTCTCCTTCTTGTAAAATTCCTCTTCTTATAATGGTTAGTAATAATAATAAATGAAATGAAAATTAGTTGTGGTTCCTTTTTATGAGTAGATTATATATAGTTGATTTTATTAAATACAAAAAATAGAAATCATTATACCTATTATTTCATTATATGTGTGTGTGTGTGTGTGTGTTTACTAGTGTTATTCATTAATAAGTAATAATAAACATATATATATATATATATATAAATATATGTATTTTAATACAATATAAATGTTTAAAAAGAAATACAGTTGAAATTTTTTTTTTTTATATATAAACATATAAATATATATATATAACTATGTAACCTCCAATGGAGGCCGAACCCTCCCCCTCCATCCGCCTTGCTGCCCTACACAGTGACCCGCACATCCCCCCTAAGCCCACCCTACATTGTTCCCCCCCCCCCCTGCACACCAGCTCCTGATGCCGCCGACCCTTTCCCCTCTTCACCACCCTACTCCTTCCTCCACACGATCCCCTTCACTGCTGTTTCCCCCTCCCCCACGCTACCCCTCCAAACCGTCTTCTCACACTATCGCCCTTCCACGCGGCCCCTGAGCGGACCCTTCTCTCCCTCTACACTGCTACCAAATGCCACTGTCCCAATGGGCTCCCTACCCATCTGTCCATGCCGTTGTTCCTTCCCCCCTTCCTCCAAATAATAAAACTGCCTCCCAAAAAAATGCTTAAAACAAAAACAAAAAAAAATTCAGCCATAACTCACTTAGATCCAATAATCAAAAGAAAATAGATATGTGGCTTGACATCTCCATGAGATCAAGTCCATATATTTTATTCAACCTGTAAATAAGAGAACAAGGAGAGAAAAAAAAGAAAATGAGAAGAGGGAGGGAGGAGAAGAGAACATAAGGAAAATCAAATGATGATTAAGTCATATTTAGGGAAACTTTAGGGTAAGATTCAGATCTAGGGTCTAGATTTGTTTAATCCTAGGGCCCACAATAAACCCTACACACTTAAAGTTATGAGAAAATGGATGGGAATGAAAATAAATAAATAAATAAAATGGGGTGTGTGGATAAAACTAAGTTAAAAAAGGGGAAAACAAATTAAATGTAAAGGGTGTGTAAGAAAATTAATAAAAAGGGGGAGACTAATTATTTACAAGGGGTGTAAACTTTTACTTATGACCCTAGGGAGCTTGTTAGAGTAAAATAATTAAATTATCATTAGGCTAGTGTTTATTTTTTATTTTAGGGAATTTAATGATTATTATGTAAAATAAGTATTAACGGGAAGGGGCATTGCATCTGGTGTTACATTATATAATGATAATAACAATAATAATAATAATTTAAAAAAACGCTTCCACCAATGTTTTAAAAAAAATATAAAACATTTTTTTTACATCAGGTTCAGGATGGCACCCAAGAGGGGACGATCGGCTTGAGGCTCGGGACGTAGTGCACCTACGCGGGAGCCGCCGGCCCCCAATTTTGGGCCTCAGATATTAGAGACCCTGTAGCAGCTGATAGGCATCGTGTAGGAGCACCTTCCACCACCATAAGAGCCGAGAGAGGAGGACATTCAGTTGGGAGACGAGGAGTTGATTGGCAAGGATGCACATTTAGAGCCACCTGAGCACGATACCCCAAGATGAGAGAGGTCACGCAGCCCTTCCATCCTTGGCGAGAGGATGGCCTTGTTTCGTCGTAGCTGATCACACAGCTTCGAGGGACCATTTGGAGATAGGTGACCCCTTTCACCTGTTAGACCACATCACCAGGATCGAGACACAAGCAGTGTGATTCGAGACCTTCTTCACCTTCAGCCACCTACTTTTACTGGTTCGACAGATGGCTTTGGGGCAGAGTCCTGGCTCCTTAGCCTGGATAGCTACTTTGGCTTGCACTCTCATGAGAGCAATGTCAAAGCCAGGTTCACCATACACCTCCTCCAAGATGTAGCAAGGCGTTTGGTGGAGGAATGAGGAGTGGAAGCTCCATTTGACTCGAGATACAGTGACCTGGGAGTTGTTCGAGGAGTGGTTCAGGGCCCGGTATATGTCAGAGCATTTTGTGTAGAAGAGGATCGATGAGTTTCACGACTTACGATAGGGCTCTGGCACAGTGGCACAGTATGAGAGCAGGTTCTTGGATCTCTTGCAGTATGTAGACTACCTGCAAGATGAGAAATTACAGGTAAATAGGTTCATTCGGGGCCTGAATGTAGATATAGCAGGAGTTGTTAGGATGTTATCTCCTCCCACGCTTGAGAAGGCCGTTGAGAAGGCCTACTTAGCTGAGGAGAATAGGACCAAGGCACAGGAACACCGAGATAGAAACAAGAGAAAGTTCTAGGATAGGATACAGGCCTTTCAGAGTCAGAGGGCACAGGGTGTAGCACCACCCCCTAGAGGAGGATTCTGGTCTTCTCCAGTAGCATCGAGAGCTCCACCACACCCACCACAATAGACACAACATCAGGGACATCAACATCAGAGGGGTAGACAGACTCAGAGTTTTCAGTGAGGTGGATCTAGAGGTGGTTTTGGTGGATCTAGGGACAGGAGGTCGGGTACTCATCACTCACAGCCAGCCCGCTCGCAGCAGTCTGCTAGGGTTGGACTGGCAGGTTCAGTTCACCAGAGTACAGGAGGGACCCCATCTCAGAGGGGTATAGGAGGATGTTTTATTTGTGGGGCTCCAGACCATTATGTGCATATGTGTCTGCACAAGCCCACTACTACGGATATGTAGAGAGCTCCTAGATCTGAGTAGACAGTGGGTGACGTGGGACGTGCCCATCATGTATATGCAGTGGTTGACAACCGCCAGGCTGAGCATCAGGCCATAGTCATTGAGATGACAGGTACTATCAGGGGTATTTCTGTCTCAGTACTTTTTGATTCAGGTGCTTCAGATTCTTTTGTATCTCCTTCTGTAGTAGACCAGTGTGGGCTAGTGGTGGCTAGGCAACCAGATAGTTGGCAGGTTGAGTTGGCCTCTGGGGCTAAACTCACCATGGACTCGTATGTGGAGAGTTGTGTACTTGATTTGGGAGTCTTCTCCACTACACTTGACCTCTGAGTTATTCCTTTAGGATCCTATCAGGTAGTGTTGGGTATGGATTGGCTCGAGGCTCATCGAGCCAAGGTGGATTGTAGAAAGAAGGTCATTGAGTGTCAGGATGATCTTGGTAGTGCAGTTGTGATTTCAGGGATGCAGAGACCTATTTCCTTGTGTATGATCTCAGCTAAGCAACTCAAGTGGAGCATGCGTAAGGGTTTCCAGTTGTTTGCTATCACTATCAGTGATCATTCAGACAGTACTCCAGAGCATTCACCCCTTGATGATCACGTAGTTTTGAGGGAGTATGTAGATGTGTTTCCAGGAGAGCTTCCAGGTTTACCACCTAGTAGGGAGGTGGATTTCACCATTGACTTAGTGCCTGGCTCCGCACCAATTTCTAGGGCACCCTATCGGATGACGACTTCAGAGCTTCATGAGCTCAAGATTCAGTTAGAGGAATTGTTAGAGAAGGGTCTCATTCAACCTAGTGTATCTCCTTGGGGAGTGCCAGTCATATTTGTGAAGAAGAAGGATGGTTCTCTCAGGCTTTGTGTAGACTTTAGACAGCTCAACAAAGTCACAATAAAGAACCGTTACCCACTCCCCAGGATTGATGACTTGTTTGATCAGATGCAGGGAGCTAGAGTGTTCTCCAAAATTGATCTCAAGTCAGGGTATCATCAGTTGCGCATATCAGATGCAGATATTCATAAGACAACTTTTCACACACGTTATGGGCATTATGAGTTCACTGTTGTCCCCTTTGGTTTGACCAATGCCCCAGCTGTCTTCATGAGCCTCATGAATGGAGTGTTCAGGACCTTCCTAGATCACTTTTTCATAGTGTTCCTCGATGATATTTTGATATATTCTCGTTCCGAGGAGGAACACGAGGAGCATTTGAGACAGGTGCTTCAGATTTTGAGAGAGCAGAAGTTGTTTGGGAACTTGGAAAAATGTAGCTTCTTTCAGATAGAGATTCAGTACTTGGGGCACATTATTTCAGGAAAGGGTATCTCTGTAGATCCCTCTAAGATTCAGGCTATCATGGATTGGCCAGCACCCACATCAGTCACTGAGGTGAGGAGCTTCATGGGTTTAGCAGGGTATTACCACAGGTTTGTGTAGGACTTTTCTAGGATTGCTCACCCTATTACCTCCCTTCAGAGGAAAGGGAAGAAGTTCGATTGGTCAGAGAAGTGTGAGCAGGCCTTCCAATTGCTTAAGGAAAGGTTAACCATGGCACCTATCTTAGCAGTTCCAGACCCGACAGAGGATTTTGTTGTTTGCACTGATGCATCACTAGAGGGTTTGGGAGCAGTTCTTATGCAGGAGCATCAGGTGATTGCCTTTGAGTCGTGTAAGCTCAAAGACTATGAGCTTAACTATCCTACTCATGACTTGGAGCTTGCAGTAGTTGTTCATGCACTTGTGCATTGGTGACATTTCCTTTTGGGTAGACCTTTCATCTTGAGGACAGATCATTGTAGCTTACAACATATCTTCTCTCAGCCAAACCTCAATGCTCGTCAACGGCGTTGGATGGAGTTCCTATGTGAGTATGACATGGAGGTACAGTATATCAAAGGAAAGGAAAATGTTGTTGCAGATGCACTTAGTAGATGATGACATGTGCTTGCTTCATTGACACTGCAGTCAGATTTGAGAGGCAGGATTCTTGAGCATCTTCCAGAGGACAGGTTTTATGAGGGTGCTAGGTAGATGTTGGATTCTCAGGGTTCTTTTGAGGGTAGATATTCAGGATGCATGTTAGAGTCTGATGGTTTTCTTCGGTTCCATAGGCACATTTATGTGCCTAAGGCAGGTGATCTGTGTAGTTTCATCCTTACTGAGGCTCATCGAGCCCCATACGCAGCACATCCAGGAGTGAAGAAGATGCATGCTGATTTGAGAGAGTTATATTATTGGCCGGGTCTTCATCGGGACATAGCAGATTTTGTAGCACGTTGTCTTGAGTGTCAGAGAGTCAAGGCAGAGCATTCTCATCCCACAGGACTCTTATACCCTCATGACATTCCCGAGTGGAAATGGGATGTGATCTCCATGGATTTCATAGTAGGACTTCCTATGTCCTCTTATCATCATGATGCCATTATGGTCACTGTGGATAAGTTGACCAAGGTTGCGCATTTCTCACCAACCAAGGTTACCTATAATGCACAGGCCATCACCAAAGTGTTTATGGAGGACATTGTTAGATTGCATGGGATCCCAAAGACGATCATCAATGATAGAGATACCATCTACACATCAGTTTTCTGGACTTCTTTTCAGGATGCTTTGGGTACATAGATTAATTTCAGTTTGGCATATCATCCAGAGATAGATGGGTAGACAGAGAGAGTTAATCAGGTTCTTGAGGACATGTTGAGGATGTATGTGATGGACCAGCAGAAGAAGTGGGAAGATTATTTGCATTTAGTTGAGTTTTCCTACAACAACAGTTATCATAGCTCCATTGGCATGGCTCCCTATCAGGCGTTGTATGGTCAACCTTGCAGGACACCTTTGAGCTGGGATAGATTGGATGACAGGATTATTTTGGGGCCAACTTATCTTCAGGATTTAGAGCAGCAGGTTGTTCTGATTAGACAACATCTTGAGCAGGCTAGAGCACGCCAGAAGGCATATGCAGACACCAAGAGGATTGATCGTCACTTCTCAGTGGGTGACAAAGTCTTCTTGAGGGTTCATCCTCATAAGAGTCCAATCCATTATGGAAAGGGTTCTAAGCTATCACCTCATTTTGTGGGGCCTTTTGATATTCTTGAGGTCATCGGTCCAGTTTCCTATCATCTAGCTTTGCCACCATGCCTTGCACGGGCCCACAATGTTTTTCATGTTTCTGTACTTTGTAGATATGTACCAGATGTTTCTCATGTTTTGGATTGGTCAGCATTATAGGTAGAGGATGGAGGGTAGTGGAGACTAGAGCCCGTACGCATACTGGAGCACCAGAGGTTGGCCCTTCGGGGTTGATATTTGGACCAGGTTAGAGTGCAGTGGGACCGATATGACGAGTCATCAGCTACCTGGGAGGATGCTACACCACTGAGGGCTAGATATCCCTATCTCTTCCAATGACTTCCAGGAGGAAGTCTAATTCTAGGAGAGGGGGATGTAGTGCCCACATTTTTATAGCTCCAGTTATCTGTTGGTTCCTTTATGCATAGACATGTTTTGATTGAGACTCTGATAGATTTTGGACATTTTGCTATGTTATTTTATCCTCATGGACATTATGGTATTTTGGGCACGTAGCGCCAATTGGACTAGATTCATATATTGATATATTTCTTGTGATGTTGATGACACTAACAGGGGTACATGATAGTGATATTTATTGGTTAGATGTTGATTTCTTGTGGTCGATTTGATTAATGATATAGTTTTCTAGATTTAATAATGGTAATCTCATGCTAGCCTAAGTGTATGTCATTGTAATTTTATCTGTGGATGATTCATGGTGAACTATGTGTATAATTGTATGCATTGCACTATCAATTGTATAATGATGTTAGGAAATTATAAGTTTGATTAAATTTGTGATGTGTAGATGATGTTTATTATATTGGACAGATGCGGTTAATGTGTGCAATGAGTAGGAGAGCATGGGTTTCAGGGTGCCTACGCAATTGTGCACGAGCGGCCCATAGGATGAGTCCTAACCATGCTAAATGTTTGAGGCCTTAGAATAGGTGTATTATTTGGGCACCATGGGTGAACCCTCAATTTTAATGTATTTTTGTCTTGTAAAATTAATTGTGTTTAGGGTGTGTTTTATTAAGTAAACTAGTTAGGGGTTTAATGATCTAATCTTAATTTAAGTGATGGTTTTGGGTAAGTGTGTGTGTGTTGGTAGAAGGGATTGGGGACCACATGTGAACCTTGGGTGGACCCCACACCCTCTACCCTTGTGCCCAAGCATGCCAAACCCGAAATTGGGTTATTTTAGGCATTTTTAGGGACCCCTTTTGAGTTTGGGAGTTCCCTTAGCATGAAAATGGGCCCTTGGACCCTACCTAATAGGTAGGGGGGCTTATTTCCAAGGTTTGGAGGGAGTTTCCCTCCCATTTTTCCCTCCTTAGTCACCATCCATGTAAGATGGTTGGTTTGTGTGTAATTGTTAAAAGTTTCTCCACTTTGTTTTATTTTCATTTTTTAGTATTTTGGGTGATAAGGGCTAAAAGGTGAGTTTACTTTTACTTATTTGGTTTTTGGAATCTTTGACTCATGAGAGGAGAGGGGGTGACACTTGTCACCTTCCCATTGGTGAGGAAACTTTTGGGTTCCTCTTCTTATTCTTCCTCATGTGGAAGGAAGGGGTCTTCTTGGCTCATTTTTTTTTGGGAGAACTTGGAGAATTTTGGGAGCTTGGAAGTTTTCTTGGACAAAGGGAAAAGCTTAGAGTCTTGGAAAGCATTGTAGAGGTAGGATTCTTAATCCTTTTCTTTCCTAGTTGTGCTTATCTTGTTAACTATGCATTGGTCAATAAAATGATGTGTGTGAAATGATGTGTTGTAAAGTTGTATGGTGAATGTAGTTTGTTTGTTTTGTTACTTTGTTGTTTTCTTTTGTTTTCTCTCCACCATCATTTGGATTGATGGTTTTTGGAGAATGTAGGGGAAGAGAGAGGGATTTCCCTCTCAAACCTCATGGTTTTTGGTCAAGCCATGAAGGTCCCTTCTCATCCCCTCATATGGTTTGAGGTGGGAGAAAGGTTCATATGGCTTGAACCTTTCCCCATTCTTGGTGAGGAAACCCTTTTGGGTTTGAAAATCCTCCCAAGAAGGATTTCTATGACATAAAGGAGGAATAAGGAGGATGAATGATTAGGAGGAATAAGGAGTTTTGTAAACATGCTTTTGTTGGTGTTCCTATGGTTGGACACCTTTGATTTGGGCATCCTATTTCTTCTCTTCCCCCTTTGTGAGGTTGACCTTGTTCTCCTCATGTTGTTGTTTTACCATGTGTAGTATGTCTAAGTGTTTAAATGGTCTTATGTATTTCTTGTTGTGTTTTATCCCCATTATACTTGTGCACATTGTGGAAGTTTGTTCCTCTCTCCCATGGGCTTGGGGGAGGCTAGCATGGCTTCCAACCATGGAAAGGCATGTGATGATGCCTATTGGTTGGGTGGTAAACAAGCCTTGTCTCTTATTTCAGCATCCTTGGAAGAACACTCAAGTTTGGAGATAGTTGGAGCCTCTTTGCCATCTTGGTCCTCTTGGTCATCTTCATCTTTTGAGGGCATTACTTTCATTTTGTAAATAAATGTGGCTTTGTGAAGCTTTACCTTCTTGTAAATACCTATTTTTGTACTTGTTGCTACTTGTAAACTTTAGTCATTACTAAGGAAGTTTTTCCTTCATTATTGCAAGAATCTTGTAATATTATCATTTTGAAATCATAATGAAACCATGAGCCCTTTTATTTCAATGTCTTCATTTGGAGGCCTTGTTGTTTATAAATCTGCAAAAAAAAGTAGTTATGTATTGTACATTAAATTTGTAATATTTAGTTGTGTCTACTTTTCAAGTTTTGTAAAAAAAAAAAAATCTAAAAGGTATGAAGATGGCATATGTATACTTTTTTTTAGAAAATAAATCTTAAATTTATATGCTAAACATTCTTTTAAATCTGCAAATTTTTATGGCATGGATCAATTTTAGTGATCGAAGGAATGTTTCAATTCTTTTTCATAGACTGAATGGTAAAATTGACAATCAGTAGCTTAAGGAACATAGAAGATTAAATTTTACATGATACTAATTCTTGGTCTTATTGCAACATGTTTTTGTTCAGTTGTATGTTTGTACCTAGGTTTTTAGTGATTGATCTTGGTCAAGACATTAAGGAATTAAAAGAAAAATTTAATTCTAAGCATGTATATAGAAGTTTAGATTCCTATAAAATCTATAGGACTTTCATTATTGAACCTAAGCTAGGTAAGAATACCTATGTTCTAACTACGTTTATTTATTAATTTTGTATTTAACATAAGCCTCTTATTCTATTGTGGGGTTAGCATCCTAACCTAAGCTTTATGCTAAGTGAATAAGGGAAGAGTTACTAATGGGATACTAAGATATTTTAGCTACTACATGATACTAAAGGGTTGTGATTTGAATGACTAATAAGGTGGGAATTACTAATGGCTAATGTTCTAAATAGCCTATGTTGGCAATTGTTAAATTAACCTAAGTTCTATTTTAATCTAACCTAAACTAAAGGGAACCTAAAGGGGTTGCATGACATAAGGGTGACAGTTCCAATGGAATTTAAATGATTTGAAAGGGGTTTAAATGATGAGGTACTGCCAGATTTTGTAGGGGGCAATGGACTTAGTGGAGGCCTAAGTGGAAACTCCATTAACGGATGGAATTGTATTTTTGTATTGATTTGGCATTCGCCAGACTTAGGAGGTGGTGGAAAGAAAATATAAGCAGAAATTTTGGATTGAATGACATTTATGGAATTTATGAGCATTGGTCTCCATGTGCAAACTGTCTTGGAAACATATGAGGTGGGTTTGAAGGAGGTCACTTGGTTTTTATTGCATGGTGGATTTTTCCTTACATAGAGATAACTAGTTCTTCAAACTAGCAGTTTGACCTTCACTTTAAAGCTATTTTTGGTTTCTTCATCCTATTTGTGATCAAAGGAAAGTATTCTGACTGTGATTCCCCCCGGGTAGATATAGACAAGCAGGAGAATGGAGAAATCAAAGAAGCTCAAATGCCTGACATGACCAAGGCGCACAGAATGGCGCATAACAATGAGTGTCAACATGAGAATGTATGCGCCAAGGCGCAGGAAAGTGGCGCACAGAAATGGATGTCGACAATGTAAAGGATGGAAATGGCGCATAACAATGAGTGTCAACATGGAAAAAGTTGCGCCAGGAAAGTGGCGCACATAATGGATGTCGACACAAAAAATGCGCCCTTGGCGCACAGAAATGGCGCAAGAGTGTCAACATAGAAAAAGATGCGCCCTTGGCGCACAGAAAGGAATGTTGACACAAAAAAATGCGCCCTTGGCGCACAGAAGGCGCACGAAACATGTGTCGACATAGAAATTTGCGCCTTTGGCGCACAGAAAGGAGTGTGTCGACACAAAAATGAATGCGCCTTTGGCGCACAAAAAGGGTTGTCGACACAAACATATTTGCACCTTTGGCGCACGAAAAGGATTGTCAACATGCATATGGATGCGCCAAGGCGCACCTTCAGGAGGCGCAACATTCTGAGCGCTGACAGGAAGCAGACCCTGACCCAGATATTCAGATGGCCATAACTTTTGACTGGGAGCTCCGATTCACACAAGGTTGGACTTTTCGGAAAGCCTACGGCGTCCTCTACCTAACTACGACTGGATATCTTTAATTGGGTGGGAACAAGTTCTTAAAAATGCAAAATACAGTTTGCCACTTTTGGGGTTTGATATGGTCCTCACCTACCACCATAATGAGATGAATTAAATACAACCTGAGGTGGTTGGGGTAGATTTGGACTTTCTCTCTCTTCTCTCTCTCATTCTTCCTATAAATTGTAAGGAGGGGCTTCTTTCTAAAGGTTGGACATTCTTGTTTTGGCCCCTCCCTTCTTCTCTTTGGCAGGTAGAGTTGTGGAGCTCAAACCTCCCATATGAAACTGTAATGCACCTTTGCCTCTGGGCATTTTTGCAGTGTATTGTATCAACCTTCAGAGCAAATAAATGCATGACTGTGGATGTTTCTCAACCCTCTATGTGTTTCATTTTGCATCCTCCTGATCTTTCACTGTGAATATGTTTATCTGTGCATGATTTTGCATTGCATTTCTGTGGTCTGTGTTTAATTGGCAAAACGTATGTTCTTCATTCCTCGGTGCATCACCTCCTTAGCTTAGGTTTGTTTTTATGCATTTTCTCTCCCTGTCTCCTTGGTAGTTAGATTAGGTTTTAGTAGACTCTCTGCATTTTATTGGTGCATCTGAACAGAGGAATAGGAGCCGGCCTTCATCCGGAGAGCTTTTCCGATTTCGCAAGGTCCCACACTTGGGAAAAGCTCCATGTTGTGCAATCGCACTGAGATTCTCAACCCATCGAGTTGCAGAGTCCCAGGGGTGCTGTGATTCGACACCAACAGTTTTGGCACGCCCGGTGGGACCAAGAGGTCATTCCATAGATTTGAAGGAGTTTTCATGAAATTCGGACCAAAAAATTGCAGGTTTTACAATTCCAGATTTTTCACCTTCCAGGCTGAACTTTGAAATTGATTTTCAAGGACTTAACTTGCTCGAAACAAGTCAAAATTTCATCAGTTGATAGATCGGGGGGTAATCTTCAAAAGGGTATTCCTAGAATTTTGAGATTTTGACTTTCAAAATTTCATGGTTTTTTGAATTTCGGATTTCAGGTTTTCAGAAATCTGGCGTTTTTTGGGTTTTCGGGACTGTCATTCCAAATCAAATTCCAAACCCTAAAATCTCAAATGTGCAGGTCTTTTAAAAAAATTTGTGTTTAAATATTGTCAGGTTTTGGTGTGTAACTTGGCAAAATCTAGTCTTTTGAGGCTTGTTCTCTAACACATCTGGCGACTCCGAAGGGATAGAATTCAGTGGTGTAGCAGCACAAGTTGCCTAGGCACATGAGAAGAATTCGAACCAGGTCCAATACTCAAGAAGAAGGGCTATTTTTCCACTTGCAACTATCACCAGGCAGAGGAAGGAGAGGAAGAAGACCACAAAGATCACCATCTCCGCCTAACAGGACTTTGTCTACACCTCCACCTGGTAGGCCTTTTCTCGCATCAACCAGGGTTCTTAGGCCAATCATAATGGCGCATCTACCACCGAATCCCTTTGTCAATTTCACGGGCAGTAGTCCACTTGCCCTAAATGCTCAGAATCAAATTCCAGTTGCAGCGCTAAAGAATATCCCCTACTTCACAGGTGAAAATCATACTACTCCTATTGATCACATCCAGGATATTGCTAATGTATGCGCGATCCACGAAATAAATGAAATGGATGTTGCAGTCAAGCTGTTGGCTTCATCTTTCAAAGGCAAGGCCTTACAATGGTTTAGGAGCCTTACAGCAGGGTCTATTACGAATTGGAACCAACTTTGTTCTGCTCTTTGCAGCCAATTCGGGGAGAGGGCGGACAATTTATCCCTATTGGAACAGCTGACAACAATCAAAAGGGCTCCTAACGAACAAATGGCAGATTTCAACTTCAGGTTCCAACGGACATGGGACAGGATCCCAATAGCTGTTAGACCAACTGCCGAAGGAGCATTCCTTTATTTCTTAAAGGCTATAAATTCAGACATAGCCATGATGATCCAATCAATGGGAGGGACAACGCTGCCAGGGTCCTATGACACAGCGATCAGAGCAGAGAACTGTTTGATCCAAGCCGGCAAGCTTGCACCAAGGCCACCAATGCCTCTCTATCCAGACATGGGAAATCCTACAACCAGTCAAGCACCAGAGTTGAATCCCATTCCAACTCCTAGAAATCAAAGCAATAATGAGGCGTCGACTTCTTCAAATACTTCAAAGGAATTGCAGGAGGTCATGAAACAATTGCAGAACCTTGGAAATGAGCTTGTGACTATCAAAAGACAGCAAGCTCAAAGTGCTAGACCGTATCAGCCTCAAGCACAGTACCAAGCTAGGCCCCCATACCAACAAAATAGACCACCACCTCAGGCTGCGAACCAAAGCCAAGGACAACCTCAAGCTGCCAGGCCATTTCGGCCGTATGATCCAAATGCAACGACATCCTCGAGAGCCTTGGTCCCGACACAAAATAACATGGCACAGGAGTACGACTGGTGTTACCCTTGCAATCTACCTCACAATCAGTCAGCATGTTTCAATGGTGCACTGAATCAGGCCTTGATGGTGCAAACCATTGGTGTGCCTCAAGAACCAAGCCAAGAAGGGAATCAGCAGCAAGAAACGCAACAAGAGGGACCTCCGACAGAAACCACATTGGCAAATTGGCAAACGGAAGACTTCTGTGGAGTTAACCAACAGCCTTTTCAAGGCGTGGCTGCCAACACACGGTCAAAGAAGAGAAGCATAGTAGAGGAACAACCGCCCAATCCAGTTGTTCCTCAACCCGCTCTTACACAACAAGGGGCCAGCAGACCAAACGCAGCCCCAAATGCGCAAAACCAGACTAAGGTACCTGTTGCAGCAACACATGCACCCGTTCAAGCTCCAGAAAAGCTTGCACCAAGTAAGGGGCAGCAAAAGGACAGTTCATCCCCCTTCAACATCATCGATCAAATGAAGAAGACACATGTGAACATTTCCATGTGGGAATCACTGGCGATCCCAGGGCAACGAGATTTGTTGCAAGCTGCAATGGCTAATTGGTCTGCCACAAATGTATCAAACCAAGGACATGAGAAAGTTCTCACTAATGCAGTGCAACATGATGGGGGCCAGACAAGGAAAAATTTGAAGCCTCCACCATTCTATGTTTCATTGATTGTTGGAAACCACTTGGTACACAACTGCATGATAGATTCAGGAGCAAGTAGTTCAGTGATGCCAAAGCAAATAGCGGATCAACTGGGTCTGAAGTACGAGCCAGTGCTGAAAGGAGTAGTGCAACTAGATGGAACAGCAGTGGGAACAGTTGGGGTCATCAAGGGGTTAAGCCTAACACTACATTCATGTCCTAATGTTACAGTCTTGCAAGATGTGTCTGTAATTGACCTCCCGCCACTCTTTGCGTTGTGTCTATCAAGGGACTTCACTGCAAAGATCGGTGGATATTTATCTGCAGATTGGTCACACATGATCTTTAGGACAAGGTATGGAGCTAAAGCAACAATCAGATCAGAATCGATTGCCAATTTTCATATTGAGCCTTATGTACCAGGCCCTATCAATGCAAATTGCTCAGCTTTTGATCAGGAGGAGTGTTCAAGTGATCTAGAAGCAGGTACTAAGGTTGAGGGAATTCCTGATTTGACTTTAGATGAATGGGCAAACAAAAGTCATGAATTTGACCCATACAAGGAAATTGAAGAATCTGAGTTGGGCATGTATTGTATACACGAGGAAAATTCACTCATTCCTGACATCATTCAGCCTGAACAAAAGGATGAAAACAAAGTTTGGAAATTATTCTTCGATGGTTCGAGAAGCAGGCAAGGTGCTGGAGGTGGTGCAGTGTTGATTTCACCACAAGACATCAAATATTATTCAGCTTTTCGTTTCCAGTTTTCTTGTTCGAACAACACAGCTGAATATGAGGCCTTGATTCATGGACTTCATTGGGCCAGGAAAAAGGGCATAAAGAACTTGCAAGTGTTTGGAGATAGCGAGCTAATCGTCAACCAAGTTAGGGGACAACATGCTACAAAGAACAACCTGCTGAAGAACTACAAGAATAGGGTATGGGACCTCATTGAGGATTTCGAAGCTTTCAGCATTGTGTCCATACCCAGGAAGAAAAATGAAGCCGCAGATAGACTCGCAGCAATTGGAGCGACGTTTGATGTGGTTGACAACACCAGAAGAGAAAAAACGCAGCCACATATCCATGTAGTTGTGAGGCCAGCAGTTCCAGATAATAACACAAGCTGGCAGGTGTTTGAGAACGATCAACAGATCGTCAATTTCT
This sequence comes from Taxus chinensis, assembly GCA_019776745.2. Taxonomy (NCBI): domain Eukaryota; kingdom Viridiplantae; phylum Streptophyta; class Pinopsida; order Cupressales; family Taxaceae; genus Taxus; species Taxus chinensis. The sequence continues at coordinate 397,313,875 of CM034157.1, read as the reverse complement.
TGCAAGAAGAGGCTGAATTCTCAGCTAGAAATCAGGACAGACTAGAGCAGCAGTACGGGGATCAAGTAGTGCAGTTGCGGACAAACAAGCTTCCTAAGGGTTTAGTAACATTGGAGTCTATCTTCAACCCTAACGACCAGTTCCGTAAGGAAAAGGCTAATATACAGGTCAAGAGAGAAGATTCAGAGCCCATTCTAGTTGGGGAGGGCAAAACACTTCAAATTGGTAAAGTGGCCACTGAGCAGGAGAAATCAGATTTCATACAACTTTGCCAAGAATTTCCAGATGTCTTCGCTTGGAGCTATGAAGACTTAAGAGGTTTCGATCCGAAGTTGGCACAACATACCATAGAATTGGATCCAGATGCTAAGCCCATCAGGCAGAAGCAGAGACCAGTCAACCCTCACATTGAGCCTCTAATGAAGAAAGAGCTAAATAAGCTAATAGAGGCAAGCATTATATTTCCGATCAAGCACTCAAGCTGGGTTGCAAACTTGGTTCCGGTCAGAAAGAAGAGCGGAGAAATCAGGTTGTGTGTGGACTTCCGAGACCTCAACAGGGCATCTCTTAAAGACCATTACCCACTTCCTTCAATGGAACAAATATTGCAAGTAGTATCCGGTTCAGAGAGGTTCTCTCTCCTAGATGGCTACTCAGGGTATAATCAGGTAATGGTGAAAGAAGATGACCAGTTCAAGACAGCTTTCACCACCAAATGGGGCACCTATGCCTACAAGAAGATGCCCTTTGGGCTATCAAATGCTGGAGCCACTTTCCAAAGGGCGATGGATATGGCATTCAAGGGGTTGATCAATAAAATAGTTTTGATATATCTCGACGACATCACTGTATTCTCAAAAAATGCAGCGGATCACCTCTGTCATTTGAGGCAAGTATTTCAGAAATGTAGAAGATTTGGGGTATCATTGAATCCCAAAAAATGCATATTCTTGGCTCACGAGGGAAAACTTCTAGGCCATATTGTTTCAAAGGAGGGGTTGGCGATTGACCCAGAAAGAGTTGAAGCAATTCAAGCATTGCCATTGCCAAGTCACAAGAAGGCTCTTCAAAGCTTCTTGGGAAGGATCAATTTTGTCCGCAGGTTTGTTCCAAACTTTGCAGCTCTTGCGAAGCCAATAACACTGATGTTAAAGAAGAGCATGGCATTTAAGTGGACATCTGAAGGCAAGGCAAGTTTTGAGGCAATAAAAGAGGCTATATCTCAAGCCCCAACTCTCGTCAATCCAGACTTCTCTAAGGAATTCATGCTATATGCCTTTGGTGGTGGAGACACAATTTCTGCAATCCTGGTACAACAAAACAAAGAAGGGTTAGAACAACCAGTTGCTTTCTTCAGTCAAAGCTTGGAGGAATACGAAACTAGGTACTCTTTCATTGAAAAGCATGTCCTTGCGGTAATCAGAAGCTTAAAGAAATTCAAGCACCTAGTCTCAAACAACAAGATCCAATTATTAGTCTCTCATGCGGGAGTCAAGGACTTCCTTCTAAACAAGGATCTGAATGAGAAACGTGCAGGATGGATAACTCGTGTCATGGAATATGACATCGAGATCAAGGTCACCAAACTAGTACGTGGGAAGGGACTATGTGAGCAGCTAGCCTTGAGTCAGAAAGTTGAAGCTGGTGATGAAAAGGAGACTACCTTGGTACTACAGGATGATCAAGAACAAGAAAATGATGACGTGCCTACTCCTTGTTGGACTCAAAATATGATACACTTCCTACAGACAGGCCTATGCCCTCCAGAAATGAGCAAAGCAAAGAGGAGATACTTCAGATTACAAGCCATTCCATATGTGCTTGTTGATGGTGTTTTGTTTAAGAAAGACATCAATGGAGTTCTATTGAGGTGCATTGGGATAAGTCAAATTGAGAGGGTGTTACGAGATTTTCATGATGGAGATTCTGGAGGACATTTTGCCCCACGAGTAACAGCTCTCAAAATAATGAAGGCAGGGTATTATTGGCCGACAGTCTTCAGTGACTGCTATACATGGATAAGAAAGTGCAAGAAATGTGCACTCTTCACAGGCAAAGAAAGACAAGCAGCACTTCCATTGCACCCAATTCTGGTTGACCAACCATTTATGCAATGGGGATTGGACTTCGTCGGGGTCATTAATCCAAACTCAAGCCAAGGCCACAAGTGGATTCTCACGGCAACAGACTATTTCACCAAGTGGACCGAAGCAGTAGCGCTCAAGGAAGCAAATGAGTCTAACATACTAGACTTTTATGAAGGAATAGTGACCAGGTTTGGTGTGCCGTCCACTATCATATCAGACAATGCATTGGCATTTATAGGTTCCAAAATTACAGAATGGGCTGTTAAGAATGGAATCTACTTGAGCACCTCTTCAAATTATTACCCGCAGGGTAATGGACAGGCAGAGTCCACAAACAAAAATTTGCTAAGAATCATCAAGAGGACTCTGGATGAAAATCAAAGAACATGGCATACAAAGCTAAAATCAGCGTTATGGGCTGACAGAATAACACCAAAGAGGTCTACAGGGAATTCTCCCTACAAGCTGGTCTATGGGAAGGAGGCAGTATTGCCCATATCATTAGAACTGCCTGCATTGGAGTTCATGAGGCAGTTGGAGTTAGCTGAGTTCGAACCAATGGAGGCTAGGTATGCAGAGTTGATGGAATTGGAAGAAATTAGAGAACATGCAGTTCAGACGATCGAAAAGGATCAGGCCTTAGTAAAAAGATGGTTTGATAAGAAGGCAAGAGCAAGGACCTTCCAGGAAGGGGATCTAGTTCTAAAATGGGATGCAGATCGGGCAAGACCAGGAAAGCATTCCAAGTTTGACGCCATTTGGAGTGGCCCCTACATGGTCACGGGGTGCAAGAGTAGCAATGCCTTCCAATTATCTACATTGGACGGAGAAGAACTTTCGATTCCGGTCAACGGAATCTATCTTAAACATTGCTACTGAAAAGAGAAAATTTCTACCCTTGTAAATATTAGCTTAGATTTCAATTCCTCTAAGTGCGTTTGCACATTGTCTTGTTGTAGTTAGGTTTCAGTTTCCCTAAGTGCTTTGGCACAGGTTTCGTTGCTCTCAGGTTGTTTCTACAGTTCAAAGTGCTGTCGGAGAAGGAGTTGCGGTTTCAGGCTCGGGATCAGAGATCAAGTTGGTTTCAAGTATTGCTTATGACTCCATGCCCAATGGATTTCTAAAAGGGCCACTGATCTTCTACCTAGCAGGCAGGTGATCCCGTTGAGTCACCAAATTGTTGTATATATCTTCCCCCCGGGTAGATATAGACAAGCAGGAGAATGGAGAAATCAAAGAAGCTCAAATGCGTGACATGACCAAGGCGCACAGAATGGCGCATAACAATGAGTGTCAACATGAGAATGTATGCGCCAAGGCGCAGGAAAGTGGCGCACAGAAATGGATGTCGACAATGTAAAGGATGCGCCCTTGGCGCACGGAAATGGCACATAACAATGAGTGTCAACAGGGAATGTATGCGCCAAGGCGCAGGCGCACAGAAGAGGATGTCGACACAAATGTAAATGCGCCCTTGGCGCACAGAAAGGAATGAGTGTCAACAGGGAAATAGATGCGCCCTTGGCGCACATAAGAGGATGTTGACACGGAAAAAGTGCGCCCTTGGCGCAGGTAAAGTGGCGCACGTAAACATGTGTCGACACAAACATATTTGCGCCTTTGGCGCACAGAAAAGAGTGTTGACATGCAAATGAATGCGCCTTTGGCGCACAAAAAGGGTTGTCGACACAAACATATTTGCACCTTTGGCGCACGAAAAGGATTGTCAACATGCATATGGATGCGCCAAGGCGCACCTTCAGGAGGCGCAACATTCTGAGCGCTGACAGGAAGCAGACCCTGACCCAGATATTCAGATGGCCATAACTTTTGACTGGGAGCTCCGATTCACACAAGGTTGGACTTTTCGGAAAGCCTACGGCGTCCTCTACCTAACTACGACTGGATATCTTTAATTGGGTGGGAACAAGTTCTTAAAAATGCAAAATACAGTTTGCCACTTTTGGGGTTTGATATGGTCCTCACCTACCACCATAATGAGATGAATTAAATACAACCTGAGGTGGTTGGGGTAGATTTGGACTTTCTCTCTCTTCTCTCTCTCATTCTTCCTATAAATTGTAAGGAGGGGCTTCTTTCTAAAGGTTGGACATTCTTGTTTTGGCCCCTCCCTTCTTCTCTTTGGCAGGTAGAGTTGTGGAGCTCAAACCTCCCATCTGAAACTGTAATGCACCTTTGCCTCTGGGCATTTTTTGCAGTGTATTGTATCAACCTTCAGAGCAAATAAATGCATGACTGTGGATGTTTCTCAACCCTCTATGTGTTTCATTTTGCATCCTCCTGATCTTTCACTGTGAATATGTTTATCTGTGCATGATTTTGCATTGCATTTCTGTGGTCTGTGTTTAATTGGCAAAACGTATGTTCTTCATTCCTCGGTGCATCACCTCCTTAGCTTAGGTTTGTTTTTATGCATTTCTCTCTCCCTGTCTCCTTGGTAGTTAGATTAGGTTTTAGTAGACTCTCTGCATTTTATTGGTGCATCTGAACAGAGGAATAGGAGCCGGCCTTCATCCGGAGAGCTTTTCCGATTTCGCAAGGTCCCACACTTGGGAAAAGCTCCATGTTGTGCAATCGCACTGAGATTCTCAACCCATCGAGTTGCAGAGTCCCAGGGGTGCTGTGATTCGACACCAACTTGGGTCGATTCATTTGAACTTGTCTTGCTATTTTGTATTGGGTTATCCTTTAGTAATAAATAAGTTATAGCTCTTTACTGGAGGAAATACTCACCAGGGAAATGTGTGGGAAATTGTTTGAGTCGTTTAAATCTCTCTTTTGAGCTTTGAAATTGGAAACATCTTAAGGAATGTTGAACTTCTGTTATGTTTTTAACTGTATCGACTTCTTGAGATAGTATGAGCATGGGAATTGGAGGAAGTGTTCTCTCCCCACTGTTTGGAAGAAACCTAAATTTTTTGTTAACTGTATAAAGTTGTAATAAGGAACCACTGTTGTAATTTCATGGTTGTGAAGTTTTGTTTTGATATTTTGTTCTTGTGGCTTTGGAATTTAAGACCTAAACAACTTCTGTATTGGATGTTTTGGGTTCTAGCTCTCCCAATCTTTTGTCTCTTTGAATAAATTGGGTTTTAGTAGAAAATTTAGGATATTACCATGGACACTAGATTAATTAGAAAGGATCGCTTCTATGTTCAACTATATTGAGTTTGATTCCTTTGAATAATGGATTGTTTACTTTTGATATTATTTGGTGAAGCATTTGTGAGACTTAAATCTTAGGTTCTTGGCTAACTCTGAACCTTATCATTATTGTTTTTAGATGTTATTCTCAACTGAAATAGTGAATAGACCTTTGCTTCTCTCTGAGAAAGAATATATATATATATATATATATATATATATATATATATATCTGTGTGTGTATTGTTTTGTGAATAGTATATTGATTTCTGTTTGTAGTGTTCTTTCATCCTGAATTATTTTGAAACTGGAACTTCTTGTTCAGTTGAAACGATACGATTTATCATTAGTTCTCTTTTATTTGAGTTACCATCCTTCTGTCCCTAGATATGCTCATATTTTGAACTTTTCTATACTCGAATATCTTTCAAGATGGAGATTTATTTTGATCTATTGGTCTACCTTGTCAAACCATTGATAAAATAATGTTGAGAATTAGTATCCAAGAGGGTTCTGTTGTTAACTAAACATATACTTATGGGTTTGACTGTTGTTGACTAGTCTTACCTAGTTTTTATGGAAAAGAGTAGGTTTGTCTCTTGTACTCTTTATCTTTTTTCAAGATCATGAGTAGATATTAACTCCTCTTTGGGGCTGCTAGATTTTTGAAAACTGATGTTTGATATTTGATTGATAACTTCTAACATGAAGAGTTGGAATTGGAATTGTAGATGGAATGTTCTGATTTTCTATACCTTCTTGTTTGGTTATGGAATTCTGTTTGATGTATATTCTAGTGATGAATGTGCAATATTGTCATCCCAGAAAAGAATGGGTAACTCATCTTATAATCTGGTCTTTTTTTCTAATGTTATAGGTTTTGGCAGGGTATATAATGGTTCTTTTTATTCCTTACTTATGATTTAGATGAATCATCCTTGAAGGAACCATGTTGTATAAATTTATTTTGTCACTTAGAGAAGTTAATCGTAGTATTCTATTAGGATAGAATTGTGAGACAATGGGATGGCAAGATATATTGTTGTTTTCTAGCCATTGATAGTATAAAAGAACTTTAAGATCTTAGGCTGATATTGGTAATTATATTCTACTTTTCTCCTTAAAGTTGAGCTAGATTTATTAATGAACTTCCCTTCTTTTTGTTGTCACTTATGCTAATTGTATGATGATTTAATTATCTCATTAAATTAGTGTTTTTTTAATGATACAATTATTGGAATGCACTTTATTTTAATGATTAGTGCTTATCATGCTCAGTTCATTGAACTGACCTATGCTAGCTATTTTTGTAGATGGACAACTTAAGTGGTAAAAGAAGGCAAAAACTTATATGATGCATTGATTGATATATGTATAATTCTTAGTAAATAATTCTGATTCATTATTTTTTTGTATTGTAAAGAAAAGTTGTATACTTTATAGAATGAGGGTTGTTGTTATGCAGTTTCTTAAAGGGCATAGTGTTGTAAATTTTATAAGTTATAATGATGAATTGTGAGTTGTGTTTTATTTGCATGGGCTGTGAAAAATATCTCGTATTTTTATAAAGAAGATGAAAGTTCCATCATGTTGATATTCTTTATATTATGATATGCTTATCTTTTTATCTTTGATAAAATGGATAATGGGTATTAGTTAAATTTCCCCTATAATGAAGCAACTTGTTGAGTTACATAATAAGATGTGTATATCTAAATATTTTAACATAATAATGTGTTGCATGATGAATATGGAGTATGAACTAAGGATATTGGGAATGATATAGCGTAATACTTCAACCATGAATGCCAACTTGATAATTTGCATTAAAAAGGGGTAGTAAATCTAGTACCCTTACCACCTAATTCATTTTAATTTAACCTAAAAGGGTTTAATTCATATATATATATATATATATATATATATATACTATATATATATATATATATATATATATATATATATATATATCTGAATTGAACCCTTTTAGGTTGAATTAAAATGAATTAAACCTTTATCACTACTACTCAAAGAATATGTAAAAATATGACACATCAAGTATAGATGAACCCATAAAAATTTCCATTTATCAAGGTGGAATTCATACATTGCAAGTGCAAACACTCTAGTCATCATTAGTGTCAAACAACAACAATAAGCTCTATTAAAATTACAACTTTCCTTTCCACAATACATTTTAATAATAAATCATATTTTCTCATAAAATATCTAGTCTTTTGGTAAACAAAAGTAACATCTTAAAAGTATATTTTCTTCCTTTTACCACTTACAAATTCCATTTGTAAAAATTTCTAGTATGGATCATTTTAGTGAACTGAGCATGATAAGCACTAAGCATTAAAATGATGTTATTTTAACTAATTGTTTCATAAAAAGAAATATGATTTTATGAAACAGTTAAAGCATTACAGTAAGACACATCATAAAGAAATAACAGTCATAAGAGGGAGAAACAAAGTGATAATCCATATTCTAATTAAGAAAAGGATAATATATAATCAGTTTCAACTTCAAACTAATCATTTCATAGAAGATTAAAATCATTATTTCAGATAAATAATATTTCACCAAAATCACAATCTGATTTTCATTTACAAATATTTATGATTTACTTCAAAATTAATTCTATCTAACCTAAGAAGATACTAACTCTGATATCTCATAGGAATATGACTACTTTAGATGGAACAATAATTCATATAACTCGGCATTAACTTACTTCATCCTAACATATTAAATGTAAAGCCCAATTAAACTTTATGATAAAATTTAGGATGAACCAACAACACCTTAAAGTTAAGAGTTTCTTATTTAAGAAACTATATCCAAGTTCAAAGTCAAACTGTGCCTAATTTTTAGGATCAACATCAATAGGTTTGACAAAGGATGAATTTAAATTAACATGCACATAAAACTATTAATACATTACAATAATTACCTTATTACCACTATAAATGTCAAGGAGAAGAAAGAAGGGATTTCTCAATAAACTAATGACCTTGTAATCCTTCAACATACCACAAACCGAACAGGTGAGTTCCCTCCACAAGAGTGATATGATAAATAAATGAAAAGAGAGGAGTATATTATACACTATAAATACAAGCAATAATGTAATAAAGGCAATGTCCGGTATTTATTCTAAATCCCAATAGAGTTTGGATCAGACTCGGGTTAGTTAGCTATCTCGAAAAACAGAGAGAATAAATAAAAACATACATCTTCTTATTTGAATTCAAGGAGGAAAACAATTATACAATTACCTTAATCCTCCAACATTAGTAACCATTTCCTAACAGATACAGAAGAGAATGGAAAGAATATCCAAAGGGTAATTTTACCCATATTTTACATCTCAGAGGAGTAAGAGGTAACAATATCAAATAAAGGTAAGGATGCAGTTTCACTATCCATTCCCAGAACATAAGTACTCTTTCCTGAGGCTGAAAAAGAACCGACAAAGATTTAATTACTCAAGACCAAGAACAAAATTAACTCCTAACAACCATTGAATCCCAAAGAGCAACTCGATATTAAAATCAATAACAATAACTATAACATGAAATTCATAAACCAAAAATTATGTTTTCCCAACTTATAAATGATAACAATAACTGTAGCGCAAAAGCTACAATTAGAAATATTTTTTCATAAGCTTACAGTCAATAACAATATCTGAAGCAAAAACAAAACCAACAACTGAACATTATATTCTTTCCAAAAATTAATAGCATCAGTTCCAGAAGTTACTCTAGTTTCCCAAACAAATAAGAGATAAAGCAACGTTTAAGTAAATTACCCTTTTTTGGCCACAATTTTACTTTTCAAAGAGACAAGACAAAAATATTACCCATGCATTGATGGTGAAATGAGGAAAGCGAGAGTAAGACTTAATAGTCAAATATTTTATTCAAGCCAACTTAGAACCACATACATCTCAAGAATCAATGGAACAAACTACTGGATCAGGAAGAATGAACCCAACCTAGATTCAACCACGAGGAGAAACAATGAAACAACAACATGACCCCAAGTCAGGTGCTTGAAGTCAAGCTCAAAAGAAGTGATACACCAAAAAGTGTTACAATCAATTTCCTTCAAGTGTTCATTCATTTAGACAGAGTCAAGTTACTCTATAGTTTAACGATAATTACCATGAGTTCCTACTGAAACAACTATTCTTCTGGTTTAAATAAAAATAACAAGTCATACAAGGCAAGTCAATCCAAGAAAATAAACCTTGACCTTTATTTTTCCTTATACCAGAAAAGACGTAATCGAATTCAATAAATCATTCAACAAATCACACATGAAATATTAACTATCAACCATGCTAAAAAAATAGATTGCATTCGAGGAGATTCGTTCAACCCATTATTAGAAAAGTTACTATCAATTTTAGTACATTTCAGCAGACGTACAAAAGATTCAACATGATCTCAAGTTCATCAAAAGTTAAATATGTTTCCTACCTTTTCCAACAAAGAAACAAAACCCAAAACATATTCATAACATAGTAGTGAATCATACTAGCTAGTTTCAGTAGAGTCCAACAGGAATTCTCAAGATTCAACAACATCTCAAGTCTAAACAAAGGTTTAAGCATGATTCATTCATTTTTCCAACAAAGGAAACAAACCCATAATGTATTTCTACCATATCAGTGAATCCATATAGATAAAATAAAGAAAATAAGTTTCGAAAGAAAGATAAAAAAAAACATAAAAAACTCATTTGTTCCCCCAAGAGAAGAGTTCTTTTAATGAAGACATTTAGGAAAAATCAAAACAACTTAATGGGTAGAGCCTATCATGCCTGATAGAGCTTCTTCTTGATTTGCAGACGATTTCCCAGCTGAACCTCTAAAGTCTCTTATTTTCCAAGCCAGGTGAACCATTCCAATCTTTCCACTTCTTCTTATACTTCCACAGAGTCCAAAAATAGTTCAGGAATGCCAAGAATATATATAAATCAAAAATAGAACTACTAGTTTGAATAACCGAAAAATCCCATGCAGAGAAAAATTTGAAATGAACTAAAGATCAAACAACCTTTCAAAAATTTGCCATGTATTTTTCCTAGGTGATTTATTCGCCATAAAAGAGATCAATTAATTCAGAGGACAATCATTTTCCCTCCTATTTCTCCATGCCACCGCCATCCAAGTTTGGTGAGACTTTAATTCAAAATTTTCATGCAATTTCCATTTAGTGGTGATGCCAACTAGGCATCCCCTAAACTCCCAATGCCTCTACCAAAATTGGCAGTCCATAGCATTTAAACCAAAATAAATTCCAATTAATGCCTTGAAAACTAACACCACCAACCTTACCAATTTCCAAGTAGTCCATAGGTACCTCCTTAGGTTAGCAATAGTTTAGGTTAGAATTTTATTAGGTTAGAAATCAACCTTAGTTCCTAGGTAGGTCTTATTTACCTTAGGTTATAATCCAAACTTAGTATACAACATTCCAACTTAGGTTAGGGTATCCACCTTAGTAATTTATTATTAGGTCTATGATTCTTATACGCTATACAATGTTTAAACATTTAACATGAAGGCCTAGGCCTATCACCCTAAAGCTTGTTGCCAATCAAGGATCCCTAAGAAGAATTCTTCACCATTGTAAACAAAACAAGTCTCATTACGACTTCATCTTTTTTTACAAATGTTAAGACAATAAGATGAATATAGGTAAGAAGAACTGAATCATACCTTGGATCAATGGAATTGATCCAAGGTTTTGTTCGTTTACACAAGATAAATTATGTCTACACAATACAAGTCCATCACCTTTGTTTTAAAAGTGAATTTAAGCTGTACAAAGAGATGAATGGCCTTATTTTCAAGTAAGCAGAAATCACAACCAAAATGATCTTTTCAACAAATAAGAAATTATCCTTTCCAAACATGATTTCTAAAAATCCTAAGAGTACTCCTTCCTAAGACAAATCACCTGTCAACATTTGTAATGTCAAGAGTGGAAGTCATCATCGTAATAGTCATGTCAAAGATGTTACATATTGTTTTATATAAGGTGAAGGATGCCTAACCTAGAGGGAATCGATCTAAACTAGAGGTGATTGTGGTTATATTTAATGACAAGTCAGGTTGAAAGGAGGTTTGTGGCATCAATTCAAAGGCATACTAGATTTTTAAATGTTACATTTAATAAAAGGCATCACTAATTTTGGTCAGGACTTGGTCTAGGATAGAATATTTTCTAAAATAGATACTGCTAAAATTTAGTAAAGTAGGAATTAATTATTTGTTGTAAATAAACTTGGTTGGTAGTTGGAGGGAATTTTTGTGGCTTATGATAGTCTAGCTCACTTTGAATGTTCTAAACCCTTAAGAAAACACCATCTAGAAATTGGCAAGATGGTTTGGTGTAAAAGGGATCATATTGGTTTTTTTTTGCATTTTTATTTTTTGATCTCTATGGCTCCGCATGTGTTTTTTCCCTTCTTTGAACAATTAGTTCGATTCTATTACAAATTTAAAGTTTCCATTGCATGGTAGAAATAATGGTGAAATTTAATGGTGTGGACTATAAAGGAAGAATGGAGATTTTTTTGATATTTTGGTTGGAGTTTTTGATAGAGTTTTTTCTCTAGAACTTAGCGAGAAGGTTGTAAGCTTGGAGGAAAATATTTAGAGCACTACCAGACATGATAGGCTCTAACCCATTATAGTCTTCTTCTATATTTATCAGTTGTCATGAAAATAACTCTGCTCATATTTGAAATCGAATTCTATGTGCCATTTTTGGTTTAGAAATGTATTTATCTTGATCTTTTTGTATATTCATTTACTTTGTTTGAAATTTTTTTTTTGGGCTATCGAATATCTCTTTGATCACTACTATATTTCATGTTGAAATTTTGTATGTACCCTTTATTTGGTTGAATGACTCTATTTTTCTCATGAAATGTTTTACTCAATCAATAATACTACACTAACCATCTACAGATGTTTCAGTGGATTTGAGTTTATTATCTATGAACCTTTAATTTTGTAGGTATTGAATGAAAGAATTCGAACAAAAAAATGGTTTTGTATTGTTGGAAGTTGTAAAATTTTTATTGAAAATAATTTTTGGTTTGTTGTTTAGCCTTTAATACCATCATTAACATAATCTTGGTCCAGGGTTTGTGAAAACTTGATTTATTTTGAAACCCAAAAACGGTGTACGTATTTTTATGACTGAGATTATACTTATGTGGAATGTAAAAAAAATTTTGAGAGTGAAAGGAAACTCTTAATATGTACTTCATTTGAGTCGAAGGTATCATATTTAAACATCCTAATAAATAATGTTTTATACCTCTCTCGTTCAAGTCAGTTGCACCTCTGAGTTATATTGTTAGAAAATGAAATGTCTTTAATCAAACAGTTATTGAAAATGTGAGTTAACTAGTCAATTGCAAGTTTATTTATTTCATTGATATTATTTATCTAGATTGATTGACTTACCATGATTTTGTTCTATCATGTTTTGGGTTCGAATACCCTTAATCGTTGCTAAGAATAATTGGTCAATTCATTAACCCTGTGGAGTTGGTTACTTCAGGTAGATGAGTTGAAATTGTTACAAAATTAAATGATGTGAGAGGGTACGTATATATGCAACTGTGTATGATTATGCCATTGAGATATTTTTGGTTAGGATACTACTTAATCTTAGGTAGATAATTTCCTTCATTGGGTTCAGTTGGATGATTAGCCATTTTTTGATAAAGGAAAGTATAACATCCTTGAAGAGGGTTTTCCTTTATTCTACCCTATCTTTTGTTCTGATGAAAAGAATAACCCACGTAGTTCTTTATTAGGAGAATCCATGATTACCTTCAGTGTAGTTTAAAGAACATGGAAATGTTAGCTAGATACTTTGTGTAAGTAGCTGTCATTGACATCTTTGGACAGTTTGGGTTATTTGATGGTATGGTTGATATTATTACAAGTAAGATAGTCAAATTATTATGTTTTTAGGTAAAATTTTTACAATAATATTTGTTACTTATTAGTTACTTAAATTTTACAAATATGTGAAATCAGTATATGATTTTCATGAAGTTAATGATAATGATTAACTGATTAAAAAAAGGAAAACTCATCAGTATGTGAATGATTTTTTATTACGATAACTGAAATCCTTGTTATAGTATGATTGAGAGATGTGGCTTGTTTGATTATTATTCTCTCTCTATTTTTTAAGCAAAGGAACACAATTAAGTCTTGTGTCATATTTTCATATGGCATTATGACATCTTTTACTATGTTAATGTGGCATATTTTTGTATGACATTGTGCCATCCTTACTAAGGCATTTTGTCATATATTTAAAGGATGCTAATGGTGGAAATGTAGATCAATTTCATTATTAGGAGGGATATTTTCCTGAATTTGATAGATGTTAGCATGTTTTTGTGATGTGTTAGTACTTATTATGCTCAGTTCTCATGAAATGACATATGCTAACAAATGTGCAGATGGATTTCGTAAAAAGTGAAAGGCGAAAGACTTATAAAAAGTTACACTTGTTTTACTGATTAAGTTCATTTTATTTGGATGTTTCATTATGATGAAATGATCTTGAAAGGAAAAATGTTTAAAAATCAAAAGGGGAATAGGGTCTTAGCTATTGTATTTGTTTTGAAAAGTTGTCATTATTGACTGCAAAAATTATTTAATGTTTATTAAGTTGAATAAAAATAAATATTCCTTGTTTGATTAAATTTAGGTATGATTGGAATTGGATATTTGATTAATTTACTATGTATGATTATTGTAATCTTATTTCTAAACATAGATCATAAAATCAATTGACTTATCAGCTGACTATGTTTATGAGTAATGTATTGATAAAATATAGTAAGTATAGGACAACTATCTTTGGGGAAGTAATGAACTATACTGAATTATAATTCTAGTACGATGGATCCTTATTTGGGATGGGTAAAAGAAAGAAGTTAATTTTTAAATGAATGATGTTAAGATTCTTACCCAACTAATATCTCTTATTTTAAGTTAGAAGTTTTTAATTGAGACAGTTGGTCTTAAAATTGACATAGACGTAATACACTACTTGTAGTAGTTGATAAGGTATTAAGGATTGGACCTTTCTTATGCTCATCAATTATTTCTATTAGTGAAATGAATGAATGATCTAATATTTAACAACCCTAAAAAACCTTAATTGAAAGAATTATTAGGTTAGGTTGATAGATAAAGCTTTATTAGCCTAATTTGTCTATATATCCACTTGTTGATATAATTATGGTTTCAAGTTAAGAAAACATAAAGATGATACTTACCTATTTCTAATTAATTATAAATCTAAACTGCTAAGAAGTAATGAATGGAAAATTCATTAAATCATATTCCATATCTAAAATACATACATTCATTTGGTATGAAAATTAATAATCATTCCCTAAAGGATTATTGCATAGATTAGGTGACCCTTAGGTGTAGTTCTTAACTTGCTCACTAATTAAAATATCTCATAGTTAATTTAAACTAGTTAATTATTTATGTATGTTAGTTTAGTTATGGGAACTAGGTGGGCAGATGTAAAATAGTTGTTTCTTTAGAGTACCCTTATAATGATGAAAGTCATTAGGAGGATACTGTGAAGTATCTATTAAGCTTCACCATCCCACTCAGCTCCTCCAACTTAACTGTCACAAGAGGAATTTCAGTTCATAGTTTCACCCTAAGAAGGGATATAAATTTAGTTTAATATAGTAGTCAAGTTTTGTGGACCAAGGGTGAGTATACACACCCGAATTGATGCATGTAAAATTCAAGTATGTATACTTATCCTTGGTCACCACAAGTGGATTGTTGCACTAGACTAGGTTGGCTCTCCCTATTTAACATGGAAAAATGATTTGAGATTTTGTTAACAGGAGTTAAGAAAGTCTAATATAGATGAAAATATCAGGTGGGGTAAAGGACTTATTCCTTTTGACGAGTATATCATGTAGGAATAAAGGCATGGAAAACATGACCTAAATTTTTTCCAAAGTATTGAAAACTAATGAATTCATTATATTATGTCACCTGGTATAAGGTTACGTTATTTCAGATGAGTATTAGTAACAGGTACTCATATAGGCTACTTAGATAGGTAACAATTTGTTGGTGAGAAAAAATTTTGGTATGGCAAATCAAGCATCTCTACCAACATTCATAGGGCTACACCCATCTACTTTAAATAGTACAACTCCCATTATTGAATATAACTAATCGTAATCCTATATAACTACCGTGGGTGGTCAAATTGACTGGGGATCACATAGGAACACTCCATTGAACTTGTCACAAAGTGCTTGTATGGGGTAAAAGGGAGGAAATCATAGTGATGATGGGAAAGAAGAGAAATTAGGCAAGGAAGATTAGTGTTGTGAGTAGATTGTAGAGCTCACACCCAGTAACTAGAGTAGTTTGACATTTAATATAGAGGAAAGCACAATGAAGTTAGTGGGCTCTTTGAATAAAAAAAAATAGTCTTTAGATTCACTTACGAAAGATACACATCATTTACATCACTATGCTTCTAAAGTGCATAAATGAGAGAAATGGAAGAAAAACAAGATGATTATAATAACTATGTTTATTATGAAAACGATGGGAGGAGACCATGCATAGAAAGTTGCACACATTCATACATCTTGGAAAGTAGAAAGTATATTCCTTGATTGACATTTACACATGTTATATAAAGTAAGGGAAAAGAAGAAAGCATGTAACAATAATGTATCTTTATTTCATGTATATGGATAACACAAAGTCTAACAATATATCACAATCCACTATTGCTACAAAGCAGAAATATTCAAAATATGGAATCAAATCCCTTGGAATGGAGAGGCCATCCCAATTTATAGCAAGGTGGATTGACTATTTTCCTACCCCATACATGACTCTTCATTGTCTCATTTAACCTGTGACTTTTTACCTTCCTTGGAAGAGAGGAATATGTTCTCTTTTTATAAATTAAACAGACTTTTCAATGTTAATTTATAAGTTCACTTAAATGAATAAGATGAAATATAATGATTTTTCCTGACAAAGAATTAGAAAGAAAGGGGGGGAGAAAGGAAAAGGATAGAAAATGAATGAGAAGAAGGAAGAAGGAATGTTGATGAAGATGATGCCTTGCCACTTTTACCTCATGGTCTAAATGATTTGATGAAATGTCTTAGTGCGGTTAAATACAGATCTCTCAAATTTTTATAGCATGAGAAACCTCCTTTGAATGATGCAAGGAAACCTCAAACTAAGTTTTTAGAAACAAGTTTTGAGTGATCGCCTTGATGACTGTGGGTGTTTCTTGTTGAGGTCAACTCCCAAGAAGCATCGAGATGGATACCAATCTCTAATGACTTATGCTACATAGCCACATTGTTGTACTCATCATGAAGATTTAATGAATTTCATTTTGAACACTTTGTCCCACCAATGATGATCATAATTCCTACCTGGTACATGATGAACAAAAATCTTGGTCACAGAATGAGTGTTGAGAAACAATGTTTCAAGACTTCTCAATGTGTGCTTGGTATGAACACAAGAACAATTCATGATGAACCCCTTTGATAATTGATTGATGAACAAATTAAAATCATTGATCTCTCTGTGACCAACTTATTTTGAATCCTCCTAAAAATAGGCTTTACCCGGAGAAGGAAGAATACATCCTGACTGATTGGAATATTGACACTGTCAATAAGAATAACAATGGTATTAATAGAAACACAGTCTGATGGATTAAGACTCCCACTGATTGGCACAAGATAAAAGAGGTTGTTTTATTGCGGCTTTTTCTAGGAGAATGGGCAGGCAAACTAATCATTTTTCTGAAGCCGTGGCGGCTCTTTGGGGTATAAGACTTACAAGAGATTGTAATATTATGAATATTATAATTGAAGGTGATTATCTGAATATCATCAATCTTTTAAACAAAAAGAAACACCCCATCTGGTCTATCAGAGATTTTATTGGGGAAGCTATTGATAAATGCAAGAGCTTTGAAAATGTTAAAATCACCCACACCTATCAGGAAGGAAACAGGGTCGCTGACAGTTTGGCTAACCTCGGTGTTACTAATACCTTTCAAACTTGGCTTAGGGGGGACGTTCTACCCACTCAAATCAATAAAGCCATAATCAATTATCTACATGGCAGTGAAAATCAGCACTAACGGCTGTAATTTGGACGCTAAAGTGCGGATCCTCAAGTACAATATGATGACATCACATAAGATATGGATGATTGATGCAATATGTGTGAGATGGGCTGTCATCATTTCTAGGCATAGGAGGAAAGCCGAGGAGCAGGGCAATAATTACAAGTATGGCATAATAATTAAACCTGCTTTCATGGAAAGGAAAGATTCAAATACCAACATCAAAGCTCTGCCTGTCCTGCATAGTGGTTTACCATTGAGAATAGCAAAAGGAATAGAGGAAACATGGGGGGTCCACCTTGTAAAACTGAACCGACCCACAATCCGGTGTGGAAAGAGAATACGGAGCTTTGGAATTACCTACAAATTGGGGGTCTGTCTAATTTAATTGAAAGGATTCAAGGATTTGACCAAGACATTTCTATTAGATTCACCCAAGGATGGAAGAATCAGATTGTCAAATACAGTAACATGGAGATTGAGATCATAGAAGAGCTCATCGCCTAGATCATAGGCCTTAGCTTGGAGGGCACCAAATTCTTCAGTAAGAAGGTGGACAAGGAGGTGGAGACCAAGAAGTTCTTAGAAGATGGGGAGAATCTTGAATTCGTGACTGCTGGCATCAAGGTGGCGTCGATTCCTGAGCCTTTTGCTGAGCTTTCCAGGATGGTGGTTAGGTATGTAACTCTTGAAGGAAGATTTGTTACTATACCTCAAAAAAATTTGATATTTCTAAATCACTTTCGTAGAAATATCATCATCAACTTTCCTCACTATTTGATAAACTCGCTAGAGAAATCAATTAGGGAAGCTCAGAGCCACTCTATGGCTATCCCTTTGTACCAGGGACTTATCCTCCTGATCCATCACCACTGTTCTAGCTGCCCCCCCCCATGAATCCTACCCCACCTGCTTCCTCCATACCTCCACTTGCTCACACCACTTCCACTCCCCCTGCTGAAAAGGAAGATTGAAGTTGTTGCTTCCAGCAAGAAAAGAAAGAGCATAAAAGCTAAAATCCTTGCTTCCCAACGGGTCCTAAGGAGCCACAAAGACTTGGAAATTGCTGATAACCTCTTGCATATTAGTAAACTGATGGAGGAACCCAAGGAGGAGGATTTGATGGACAGCGTGGACAGATTAGAAAAGGAGATACAAGAGCTCAAAGGGACTATAAAAAATATGGAAAGAGCTAAGGGAAAAGGAATTCTTCAGAGTGATGATGAAGAGGGGGTTATTGCTGAAGTCTGTAAGAAGTTACAGTCCTTGGATGACAGAATGGGGAATGCAAAAAGTCACAATGACTGTGTTGGTCGTCAAATAGGACTTTTAAGAAGAGCAACAATCAGGGGACAAGAAGTCCCTCCTCTTTAATGGGAGAGGTTCCCTTATTCAGAAACGAACTTATTTACAAATATACAAAACATGATTTTATGGTTGAACTTGGATATTACGAAAGTGTTTTCCACAAGGATCATCAGTTACAAAAGGACTGAGGAAAGGGAATACGAGGGTGAGCTGAAGACCAACATGCAGAATTATAGATAGCAGAATAATCCTTTATGTATGCGAAGTTGCAGTGAATTTAAAACAAGATCGTTTGCATTGGATGAACAAGATGAGATTACCAGACACAAAGTTCTATAAATAACCTTCTTCAGATTCATTAATCAAGGACACAAAGTTCCTTCTTGGTTGTACAAGATCACTATACTCGCAATATTTGAAAATATGCAATTAGTGAGACTAACGAACTAGAAACAAATGATCTTCACGAAATTAAATGAAAACACAGAGATAACAAAGATTAGATACACAATAAATGGAAAGCCCTTTTGTATTGATTTCTCTCTGATCTATTTACACTTCCAGAAAATATGCCCAGTTCTTCCCTCTTCGAATGGCGTGGAAAATACCATTATATAGCTTACAAGTCAGTTACTTTTTGTAACCATTTCTTTTAATTAAAGAATAGTTAAGGACTGCCAACTCGCAGTACCTCAACCTATTACAAAGAAAACGGAAAAAGAAAGGGAAGAAGAGAAAAGAATGGGGAAGAAGACAGGTGTCCGATCACTGAGAGGGACCCACTGACTTCAGAATCCGCTGTCTGAATCTCTTCAATGCCTCAGCTATGTCTCTGCCACGGGGAACTGACGTGTTGGCTTTCGACTGAGTCCAAAATCCCAAACACTTCTCCATCTCTTTATCAAACTCGACATGAGTATGATAATCTTTATTTGCTTCTTCGATGGCAGATTGAAGAGAGCAGAAATCCTTCATTTTTTCTTTGGAGATGGAGCTTTCCTTGAATAAATTGTCTTTTACAAAAGCTCTGAACTGAGCTTTGATCTCTTGTAAGGAAAGGGGGGCACCAGAAGTTTCATCTTGAAGATGACAATGTATATCTTTGAAATCTGAAACAACCAATGTCTTGAAGGCTTCGCCCTTCTGCCAGCTGTTTTTCGTTTCTCCCAAAGCCTCCTCCAAGACTCTGATCTTCCAATCCACGCTGTAGACCCATGATTTTGATAGATTGTCCTTTGCATCATCAAAAACTTTATTCGCTAGCAAAATGTTCTCGTCTGTCTGTCCCATAAGGCGAAGGTCTACTATGCAACTGCTCCAGATTTTGAGCTCTTTATCCATGGTATTGATAGTGGAAGAGAGCTTCAGTTGCATATTGCCCACCTTTTCGTGGAGTTTGAAAGCTTCGCCGATGAAGTTTAACCCAGCAACAAGCATGTCATCCACCATGGCTTCAATAGCTCTACCATAGACAGAATACTTGTGCATATCTTTAATACTCTACACTTCATCTTGGCTTAGAATTACAGGAGGTGGGAGAGTAGTCAAGGGGGTAGGGTCCAAAACTTTGTCCTTAGACAAAAGGGACTTGATGAAACCTGTGAGAACTTGGGCCTGTTCTTCCAACTATTCAATAGTGTGTTGGCCCTTTTCTACCCTCCCAATGACTCTTGTGACTGTTTCCTAGAGGTTGTGAATTTCACCTTCAGGGGTAGACTCTCCCATTAGGATTCTTGAGAGCTCCAAGTCAGATGCCTACAAGTCCTGCTCTGATTTATCTGTTGTAGGCTTGGCAATCTCTAGGAATTGCTGACCTTGAGCATCAGACACTATTCCGGAGGTGACTTTGGCTCTCTTGGCATGAGAAGGCGTGGTGCCCAACAAGGCTGCGACAGCATCAAAATTCGATCCCGAGCTTTGAGAGGAGAATTTCCTCTTCCTTTTGTTGACGAAAGGTTACACCCACGTGAAAGAGGAAGAAGAATCAACAAGAGGGGCAAGGGGACCAAGAGATAGGGAGCTCATGATGCTCAAGGTCTGTGCAGCTGTTGACTCGAGTTGAGATGTGAGCGGGGCACTGGAAGCAATTGTGGTAGAAGGATCTACAAAATCTAGAAGCTCAGTGCTCTGGACTTCTTTATCTCTATCAGCTGGGTCTTCAGGAGCATTTGCAGGGGTTGGCATTTCGCTTTCTTCACTTTCACTAAGAACAATGATGTTCTCTGGCCCTATAGGCAAATTTTCCTGCTTTTCCTGGAGATCTTCTTCCACAGGTTCTTTCTTTACTTCTTTGAGTTTCTTCTTATATACCTGAGTGGATGAGGAAGGAGTAGATTCTGCAGGTCCCTGAGTTGATGAGGCAGGAGGGGTCTTCACTGGTGTCTCAGACCTTGGAATAGATGCTTCTCTTTTCGGCATTGAAGCGTCCTTAGAAGAGGATTCTCCTGAATGCCTCTTGAACTCTCAAACTCTCCTATCAAACCAGACCCTAGTCCTGACCAAAACTGGAGAAAGAATCTTAGCCAGGTCGTCCCTCTCTTTCCTGTTCCAATCCACATCCTTTAAAGGAGTGTGCATAACCACATTTTCATACTCATACGAGTATAGATCAGAGTTTTCATCCTTTAGCCCTTCAGGAACTTGATATAGGCCGAGTTCTTCAATTAATTGCAAGGAGAATCTGCCATAGTGCCTCCTTCTAGCCTCAAAATCATCAGCACAATCAGCCCAATAGTCTTCTATATCAACTCTATGATGATAGACTATTTCGATGTTCTGCCCAATGAACCTCTTCAAGTTGAAGCAAGTCCTTGGCTTGAAGAAGTGAACCATGATGGGAACCAGGGCTCTTTCTACATTCTGTGCATCTAGGGCTGTTTTGCAGGTATAATTTCCCAAAGAGATGGGAAAGTGTAAACCAGTGATCCTCTTATCCCTACAGGTTCTATGCAACTTGTCTAGTTGCCTGCATATCTCTATCAAGGCCATTTTATCATTACAGAACATGGGCAGTCTCAGAGGGGAGCCCTCATAGCCGGCTAACCTGATATAAGAGAACTTTCTAAACTGGATGAAGTAGGCACCGTAGTGCGATATCAGAGTCATAGCTTCATCAGAAAACCTCCTGGCAGTATCGCCTTCGAGCAGCCTGACCACGTACATGGTGAAAGCATTGTTGACCCTTCTGAAGTTATGATTGCTGGTCTCCAGGGTGAACTGCGGGTAGTATACATATATTGGATCATCTTTGTGTTCATCTATGTAAGAGAAACCAAACCACTGCCTTGATGCTGCCAGAGTGTACATCAGGTACGAAGTCATATAGAACTTCTTCATTTGCTACACGTTGGACAGTTGCTCCCCCAAATTCATGCTGATGATCTCTGCCCAGTTGATGTTCTGTGTTCCTTCGCACACCATACTGATGAGCGGACACATCCAAAAATGGAATTCGTTGGTAGTGGGAAAACCCATAACCCGAGCCAGCAGAATTATGAAATTAGACAACTCTTCATTGAAATCTACCCGCAAGAGGGTTTTGGTCAGACGAGAAGCTCCTTTCTTAGGGTTCTTCAGCCAGGACTTTGCCACCCGTGCTTTGTATTTGTCACTGTCCTGATTGAACAAGGCCTATACTTGATCCCGGGAAATGACTATGGCATTATCCATCTCTGGGATTCTCAGAGCAGTGCTAATGGTGGCAGCATCTAGTTTGGCAATGAGTTCCCCGTGTATATTGGTTAATTCACTCAAGGAGGGGTCGAAATGAGCTCCGCATGAAAGCACGGTATCAACACATTGTACCGAGATCGTGAAACTGCCAGCAAAGGCCAAACCACTGTCGTGAATCATTTATGCCATTGGAGTAGAGTTTACATCTGCCATCCTCACCCAAAAATCACCGAAATCGAGATGTCAAGCTTCACTGTCTCCGATGTTGAGAACGACAGACTCTAGTGGTGAAACTTGCTCTTGTCCCTGGAATTTGATCTTCATACTGATAGTAGCTGAGAGAGAAATGCAATCTAGACTCGGGAAGGAATTGCAATAGGGAACGAGTTTGTGCGCAGGAAATTAGATTGCAAGGGTTCGAGCAAAGAAGCAGTGTGAAAAATGTAAAAGGGGGTATGCCCGTTATATAGCCATTTTGGAGAGAGAAAGGGAAATCAATGCGCATTAAATTCGTATCTACCAATTTTAAAGGCAACATATTCGCGGAAAAAACCAAGTATGGATAGCCCTTGATTCATCTGGGACATGTGAAACGTGAATGCGCGAAACACGCTGCTCGGGCGAAGCAAGAAGAAGGCGCATAAATGAATTTTGGGACTTTTGGGACGAAAACGAGCGAAGTACGCAGTTGGGGCATTTTGGGTGAAATTGGAATAGAGCATACTTTTGAAATTGGGACATTTGGGACAAGAAAGTGTGAAGTACACGGTTCGGGTGTTTCAGGCGAAATTGGAACAGAGCGCACTTTTTTTTGACTTGGGACATTTGGGTCAAAAAGTTCTGAAGTACGCGACTTGATCAATCTAGGTGAAAACGTGACAATAGGTCCGGAAGCGTTTGGTACATTTGGAACAGAAATGCGTGAAGTACGTGGCTCAGGCATTTCAGGCAAAAATGCAACAAAGGGGCCCGTTTGAAACTGGGACATGCGGGACAAAAATACGCGAAGTACGCGAGAAACACACAGAATGACCCAGGAATGCAGATCTGTTACAACTTCGTGGCTTCTAACATTTCAAAGACAACAGAGAAGACATTCAATACTCAAAATTTTGAAAATTCACTTTTAAGTGCGGGGAAATTTTGAGTGGACAACAGCTGGCTCCTTCTGGGGATGACTTGGCATAAATTCAAGGAATGAGGCAAGGCAAGAACTTAGACAAAATCGAGGGAGCAGACCAATACCTTATCCATTGGGCAACAGAGTCAAAAAGGACACCAATATAGAGGGCAACACACCAAAACAACAAAAGGAAAACACACCAAAAGCAGAGAAGCAAAAACACTGTACAGAATATACAAAGGACTTCCTAGTCACCTAGGACTTGAACAACTTGAGGTACTGCCCACTATAAGGAAGTGGGAGGGGAGAACCATCCATGTAATCAAGATAGAAAGAATTCTTACCAGCAAAGTGCCTGATCTTGAAAGGCCCGAGCCAAAGGGAGTCAAACTTTCCATGGCTGCCACGAGGTTCATGTCTTTTATCCCATAGCAACACAGTGTCTCCAACTTGGAAATCTCTGAACCTAGCTTTCTTGTCAAACAGGGCCTTTACCTTTTGCTGGTGAATAGATATCCTATTAGCAACCATCAATTTGTCTTCATTCAGTTTGTGCAGGTACATAATTCTCTTATCCAGAGCATCGCTGAAACTAGTATCCTTAATGGCCTTCATTAGGTGTAAGGCTGGCAGTTCCACTATCACTGGCAATTGAGCCTCAACTCCATACACCACCTGAAAAGGGGACATTCCAATGGCTCTTTTAGGTGTGATCATGTCTGCCCAAAAAGCATCATAGAGCTTCTTGTGCCAGTTTTGTTGAGACTCATTGACAAACTTCCTTATAATTGTCACCAGATTTTTGTTGGTGGATTCTGCTTGCCCATTACCCTGGGGGTAATAATCTAAAGAATGAGCCAGTGAGATGCCATACCCGTAGCAGAAATCCATTATCTCAGTTGAGGAGAAGTTTGAAGCATTATCTGTTACAATCTTGTTAGGTACACCATACCTTACCAAGATGTTCTCTTTGATGAAGTTGCATACCACTTCAGAAGTGGTGCTCTTGACTGGAATAGCTTCCACCCATTTGGTGAAGTAGTGAGTGGCAGTTAGCACATGAGTGTGACCAGCACTAGAAGCAAGATTAAGTGCACCAATGAAATCCAAACCCCACTGTTGAAATGGTTCCTCAATCACAACTGGCTTGAGAGGCAACGACGCCAGTTTAGGTCTTCCCACAAAAGTCTGACAAGCCTCACATTTATCCACCCACTTGGATGCATCTCTGAACAAGGAAGGCCAGTAGTATCCTCCATGGAGTATCTTGTGAGCAGTGACCGTTGATGAATAGTGCCCTCCACATGCCTGATCATGAAAATATGAGAGCAATTTTCTCTGCTGTTCCTTGTCCACACACTTCAAAAATCTCCCATCTAAGCCACGCTTGAATAAAGCATTTTCCCATAATACATATTGCGCTGACCTCAATTTAACAGTCCTCTTTTCCTTGGCAGTTAAATGAGAGGGGCATTCCCCATAGGTGAGAAAATGGGTGATGTCAGCATACCATTCATCGACTGAGCTAAGGAAAAGAACAGTAGGAATGTTAGCTTTCTCCTCCAACAACTCATGTTTAGCTCCTTCAGCAATGAGCTCACAAAGACCTTTTCCACAAACCAACTTGGTCGGTTTGATATCAATGTCATACTCTTGGACCTTAGCAACCCAGTTCCCTCTCTTGGATCCAAATTCTTGTTGTGTGAGAATCGACTTAATAGTTGTATCTGGAACCAACACCATGGAGTGAGAGTTGAGGATATAAAAACGAAACTGCTTCACAGCTTTGACCACTGCAAAAGCATGCTTCTCCATCATGGTGTATTTCAACTCGTGATCCTTTAGAATATAGCTCATGAACGCAATTGGGAGTTCATGCTCATTAGAGTCTTCTTGAGTTAAGACAGCAGCCAGGGTATTATCTGTAGCATAGCAATAGATGATGAAATCTTTGCTGAAATCAGGACAGGCCAAAACTGGAGTTTTAGCGATAGCTCTCTTGATACCCTCAAAGGATTCCTTTCCTCCAGAAGACCAACCAAATTTCTACTTCCCTTTCATCATTTGAAAAATATTCAAAGTTAACTCTGCAAAATCAGGGATTAACCTTCTTAAAAAATTGATCTTACCGAAGAAGGAGTGCACACCCTTTTTACTGGTTGGGAGAGGAATTTGCTGGATAGCTTGTACTCGTTCAGGGTCAATCTTAATACCATCCTTGGAGACAATGTGCCCTAATAGTTTTCCCTCTGTGACACAGAAAACAGATTTTTTAGGATTCAAAGAAATTCCATGCTCTCTGCATCTTAGCAGAACTGTCTCCAGGTGATCAAAATGATCCGCTCTTGTCTTGGAAAACACTGTCAGGTCATCAAGATATATGACAATACACTTCCCTTTCAAGCTTCCAAAATCCAGATCCATGGCTCTCTGAAAAGTGGCACCAGCGTTAATGAGCCCAAAAGGCATCCTCTTGTAAGCAAAGGTGCCCCAAGGAGTAGTGAAGGCTATCTTGTGTTGATCTGCAGTATCAACCTCTACCTGATTATATACAGAAAATCCATCAAGCATAGATAACATTTCTGATCCTGTTACTGCTTGCAATACTTGATCCATCATAGGCAAAGGATAATTATCTTTCAGAGAAGCCTGATTCAGGTTCTTGAAATCAACACAGATGCGGATCTCACCATTCTTCTTCCTAACAGGCACAATATTTGCAATCCATGTTGAATGGTGAATGGGAAAGATGATTTTATCCTTCAACAACTTCTGAATCTCCTGAAAGATGGTGTCAGCTATTTTGGGATTATACTACCTCTGTTTCTGCTTGAAAGGCTTAATTCTAGGCTTAAGAGGGATAGAGTGCTGCATATCTTTTGGCTTGAAGGCTTTTAGATCCTCATAAGAGTAAGCAAGAACATCCTTATACCTCCTTAGAAGATCAATTGCTTTTCTCCTCTCATCTGCTGTGCAACATTTTCCAATATTCACGAGCTTGGGGTCAGTAGAACTTCCAATATTGATTTTGTCATGTTCAGCTGATTGTTGAGGCCCAGAGGAAGCTCTAGATTTCACATACCTGTCATGTTTATCAAATAATTCCTCCAAACTCACCAAGCCTTTAGGAATCTTGTTTCCTTTGAGTTTAATGCACCCTTCCTTATCTGTTTCTTCTCCTTGGGTGACAGCTTGGCCAAAGGACACACTTTCACGAGGCAGGTTGTCACTTCCCTCAAAATACAGTTGTTCGAAATTACCCTTGAGTTCCAGGAAGGAAAGAAAATGCTGATCATCATTGAAAACTTGCCAGTTACTGGTATTGTCAGGAACACTAGGCCGATGGACCATTTCAATGGTGAATTTTTCCTGAGAGAAATCAGGATGAGGAATCAGCAGTGACCCTGAGACAGCTAGTGAATCAGCCATATTGTTCTTTTCCCTAGGTATTGCTTCAATAGAGAAAGCGTCAAGGAATTCAATGGAATCCCAAACCTGATTCTGGTAATGCTTCAGCCTCCCATTTTTTACCTGAAAGAGGTTTCTGACTTGCTTTACAATCAGCTTTGCATCACCACGAGCCAGGAGGTTCTTTACACCTTGTTCTTTGGCCACCTACAATCCGAGAACGAGAGCTTCATACTCTACTGTGTTATTAGTATTCTCAAACTATAACTTGAATGAAAAGGGGTGTAGGCTTCCTTCAGGTGACACTAGCAGGACACCAACTCCAGAACCAGCTAAGGAACAACTTCCATCAAATTCTAAAATCCAAACCCCGTTAGGATCTCTAGGAGACACTTTGGGGGGTGGGATTTCATCAAGGGACATAATCATGTAATTACCATGACCCATATCCTCGTAGATTATTTTTGCTTTAGGATCATCCATCTTCTGCACAATATACTCAGATTGTTTCTCAGGCAGCAGCTTCTTCATTTGTCCATTAACCGGTACAAGGGCATGTGACCAATCCATTTGAATTTCCCCACCCACATCTTTACAAAAGTTCCTACTTAGCAACATCCCGTATGAAGGAGGGATATCTGCTACTAAGATGGTAGCCAACACTTTCTTTCCAGGCAAGGCAGCAAAAGCCACTTGTGCATCTTTAATCCTTCCAACCAGAGGCACTTCCTTACTCTCCATAGAGTAGCAAGATCCATAAGTACGAGTGAGGGTTAAGCCTAAAGCATGAGCTACTTTAGCTGGCATGACATTGTCCGAGGCTCCTGAATCTATGACACAATTGCTGAGTCTATGGCCAGCTATGAGAAGTGTTACATAAAATGGTTTAATTTTGTCACCGGGCGAGGTGACAGTAGCTACCAGACTGGGTTGTGGTGCAGAAGGAGGAGTAGGTAAAAGGCCTTTAGAGGTGGTCTTGGAATGGGAATTAACAAATTGAATCATCTTGGCAAAAGCTTTGGGATGGGTCTGATAGTACTCAGCTTCTGAGATTTGGACCTTGGTCTTTTTCAGGTGATCAACAATATCAAAAGACCCAGAAGTGGACGGGCCATCATCATTTGAAATTCTAGGCTTATCAACTTTAGGGGAAAAAGAAGAAACAACTTTGGTAGCAGGATTGATAGGACTCACCTTTGGTGTAGACGAAGTAGGGATAGGAGATCCTCTTTTTGCAATCACGGGAATAGTTGTCGACTGCTCCTTAGATTTCTTGATAGGCTGTGTCACTTTCTCCTTCTATCATGTCTGCTCTCAAGTCATGACAGCAAATGATTCGTTATTCATGTCTGCTACCACTTCATCATAATCATCTCCATCATCAATACCCTCGGTGGTAAAGAAATTAACTCAAGATCCCTCAAGTTCTTTTGCCTCATCATCAAATTCCTCCACAAACTCCTCACAAGCTTCGTTATCCCCATCATCATCTAGCTCTTCAACCTCACAGGTTGCATTCACAGGAACCTTAACAGGAGGTCCTTCAAGTGCTAGTCTTGTTTGAGAAGCAAGCAAACGATTCCTGGACTAGAAATTTCTTCTTGGAACATCTGCATAAGGGGCATGCTGAGCCAATTGTTTCTTTATAGCAATAAGATCATTCGCAAGTTTTTGAACTAATGGATCAGTGTTAGGTCTAGGGGTGGAAGAGGAAGAAGCAGCAGACTTAGATTTGGGAGGGTCTCTTCTCAACTTCCCTGACATGATCAAGTCATCTTCGACACTAACAGCCAGTTCTTGATCTAGAGCTAACGTTGCGAGATTAGCCCTTCTTAGTGCATAACTAACTGTAGGTGATTGGGCATTTAGAAAGAAACATTTTTGAATCTGATCAACAGGTCGAGTGTTTGTTGGAATTTTATTTATCAACCTGTTGAACCGGGCCACAAATTCTCTCATGGGCTCTTGTGATTCTTTCTTTATCTGAGAGATTTGGGCTAGCAAGGCATGGAAATCTTCTTCCGGCTTGAAACGATTCTCGAACTGGGTTCTCATTGTATCCCAGTCGGTTATAGCACCAGCCGGAAGGTGAAAGAACCAATCAGCAGCATTATCTTGTAAAGTCTCCATGATCAGTCTTACGGAGACGTCCTCATGTTCAACTCCCAAAACTCCACATGCAAATATGAAGGCTGCAATATGTTCATCAGGATGTACTTTTCCATCACCTTTGAATTTTGGGAAGTTCTTCCGGTTACCTCTGGGTAACTCATGTAAAGGCTGAGTAAGGGCCAGGGGCCCGACACATTGACCCCATGGTAATGGTGCTGCCATTCTTGGAAATATGGCTTGGAGAGGAACTGTAACACCGGTGACGATCAAAGCTCGTAGATTGGGACTAGCAGGCTCTGAAGGAATACCACCCATAGGACATCTATCTTAAACAGGTGGAGTGCTTGTCGAACGAGTCCTTCTATCTCTTGTTGAAGTTGAAAGGAAAGGAAAACCTTGTCTCTCTAAAAGCTGAAACTGACAATCT
The DNA here is from genome assembly GCA_019776745.2 of Taxus chinensis. NCBI lineage: Eukaryota > Viridiplantae > Streptophyta > Pinopsida > Cupressales > Taxaceae > Taxus > Taxus chinensis. The sequence continues at coordinate 397,284,355 of CM034157.1, read as the reverse complement.
TCAATACCAAGGGCCCTTCTCCCGCGACTGAAACGCCGAGTCACCAGATCAAAGGATGATCAAAAAATTACAGAACTGGAATACGATTTTCCCCAGCGGAGTCACCAAAAACTGTTGGTCGTCAAATAGGACTTTTAAGAAGAGCAATAGTCAGGAGACAAGAAGTCCCTCCTCTTTAATGGGAGAGGTTCCCTTATTCAGAAACGAACTTATTTACAAATATACAAAACATGATTTTATGGTTGAACTTGGATATTACGAAAGTGTTTTCCACAAGGATCATCAGTTACAAAAGGACTGAGGAAAGGGAATATGAGGGTGAGCAGAAGAGCAACATGCAGAATTATAGATAGCAGAATAATCCTTTATGTATGCGAAGTTGCAGTGAATTTAAGATGAACAAGATGAGATTACCAGACACAAATTTCTGTAAATAACCTTCTTCAGATTCATTAATCAAGGACACAAAGTTCCTTCTTGGTTGTACAAGATCACTATACTCGCAATATTTGAAAATATGCAATCAGTGAGACTAACGAACTAGAAACAAATGATCTTCACGAAATTAAATGAAAACACAAAGATAACAAAGATTAGATAGACAATGAATGGAAAGCCCTTTTGTATTGATTTCTCTCTGATCTATTTACACTTCCAGAAAATATGCCCAGTTCTTCCCTCTTCAAATGGCGTGGAAAATACCATTATATAGCTTACAAGTCAGTTACTTTTTGTAACCATTTCTTTTAACTAAAGAATAGTTAAGGACTGCCAACTCACAGTACCTCAACCTATTACAAAGAAAATGGAAAAAGAAAGGGAAGAAGAGAAAAGAATGGGGAAGAAGACAGGTGTCCGATCACTGAGAGGGACCCACTGACTTCAGAATCCGCTGTCTGAATCTCTTCAACGCCTCAATTATGTCTGTGCCACGGGGAACTGACATGTTGGCTGTCGACTGAGTCCAAAATCCCAGACACTTCTCCATCTCTTTATCAAACTTGACATGAGTATGATAATCTTTATTTGCTTCTTCGATGGCAGATTGAAGAGAGCAGATCTCCTTCATTTTTTCTTTGGAGATGGAGCTTTCCTTGAATAAATTTTCTTTTACAAAAGCTCTTAATTGAGCTTTGATCTCTTGTAAGGAAAGGGGGGCACCAGAAGTTTCATCTTGAAGATGACAATGTATATCTTTGAAAGCTGAGACAACCAATGTCTTGAAGGATTCGCCCTTCTACCAGTTGTTTTTCATTTCTCCCAAAGCCTCCTCCAAGACTCTGATCTTCCAATCCACGCTGTAGACCCATGATTTTGATAGATTGTCCTTTGCATCATCAAAAACTTTATTCGCCAGCAAAATGTTCTCGTCTGTCTGTCCCATAAGGCGAAGGTCTACTATGCAACTGCTCCAGATTTTGAGCTCTTTATCCATGGTATTGATAGTGGAAGAGAGCTTCAGTTGCATATTGCCCACCTTTTCGTGGAGTTTGAAAGCTTCACCGATGAAGTTTAACCCAGGAACAAGCATGTCATCCACCATGGCTTTAATAGCTCTACCATAGACAGAATACTTGTGCATATCTTTAATACTCTGCACTTCATCTTGGCTTAGAATTACAGGAGGTGGGAGAGCAGTCAAGGGGGTAAGGTCCAAAACTTTGTCCTTAAACAAAAGGGACTTGATGAAACCTGTGAGAACTTGGGCCTGTTCTTCCAACTGTTCAATAGTGTGCTGGCCCTTTTCTACCCTCCCAATGACTCTTGTGACTGTTTCCTGGAGGTTGTGAATTTCACCTTTAGGGGTAGACTCTCCCATTGGGATTCTTGAGAGCTCTAAGTCAGATGCCTGCAAGTCCTACTCTGATTTATCTGTTGTAGGCTATGCAATCTCCAGGAATTGCTGACCTTGAGCATCAGACACTATTCTGGAGGTGACTTTGGCTCTCTTGGCACGAGAAGGCGTGGTGCCCAACAAGGCTGCGACAGCATCAAAATTCTATCCCGAGCTTTGAGAGGAGAATTTCCTCTTCCTTTTGTCGACCAAAGGTTACACCCATGCGAAAGAGGAAGAAGAATCAGTAGGAGGGGCAAGGGGACCAAGAGATAGGGAGCTCATGATGCTCAAGGTCTGTGCAGTTGTTGATTCGAGTTGAGATGTGAGTGGGGCACTGGAAGCAATTGTGGTAGAAGGATCTACAACATCTGGAAGCTCAGTGCTCTGGACTTCTTTATCTCTATCAGCTGGGTCTTCAGGAGCATTTGCAGGGGTTGGCATTTCACTTTCTTCACTTTCACCAAGAACAATGATGTTCTCTAGCCCTATAGGAAAATTTGCCTACTTTTCCTGGAGATCTTCTTCCATAGGTTCTTTCTTTACTTCTTTGATTTTCTTCTTATATACCTGAGTGGATGAGGAAGGAGTAGATTCTGCAGGTCCCTGAGTTGATGAGGCAGGACGGGTCTTCACTGGTGTCTCAGACCTTGGAATATATGCTTCTCTTCTCGGTGTTGAAGCGTCCTTAGAAGAGGATTCTCCTGAATGCCTCCTGAACTCACGAACTCTCCTGTCAAACCAGACCCTAGTCCTGACCAAAACTGGAGCAAGGATCTCAGCCAGGTCGTACCTCTCTTTCCTGTTCCAATCCACATCCTCTAAAGGACTGTGCATAACCACATTTTCATACTCATACGAGTATAGATCAGAGTTGTCATCCTTTAGCCCTTCAGGAACTTGATATAGGCCAAGTTATTCAATTAATTGCAAGGAGAATCTGCCATAGTGCCTCCTTCTAGCCTCAAAATCATCAGCACAATCAGCCCAATAGTCTTCTGTATCAACTCTATGATGATAGACTATTTTGATGTTCTTCCCAATGAACCTCTTCAAGTCGAAGCAAGTCCTTGGCTTGAAGAAGTGAACCGTGATGGGAACCAGGGCTCTTGCTACATTCTGTGCATCTAGGGCTATTTTGCAGGTATAATTTCCCAAAGAGATGGGAAAGTGTAAACCAGTCATCCTATTATCCCTGCAGGTTCTATGTAACTTGTCTAGTTTCCTGCATATCTCTATCAAGGCCATTTTATCATTACAGAACATGGGCAGTCTCAGAGGGGAGCCCTCATAGCCAGCTAACCTGATATAAGAGAACTTTCTGAACTGGATGAAGTAGGCACCGTAGTGTGATATCAGAGTCATAGCTTCATCAGAAAACCTCCTGGCAGTATCACCTTCGAGCAGCCTGATCACGTACATGGTGAAAGTGTCGTTGACCCTTCTGAAGTTATGATTGTTGGTCTCCAGGGTGAACTACGGGCAGTATGCATATATTGGATCATCTTTGTGTTCATCTATGTAAGAGAAACCAAACCACTACCTTGATGCTGCTAGAGTGTACATCAAGTATGAAGTCATATAGAACTTCTTCGTTTGTTGCACGTTAGACAGTTGCTCTGCCAAATTCATGCTGATGATCTCTGCCCAGTTGATATTCTGCGTTCCTTCGCACACCATATTGATGAGCGGACACATCCAGAAATGGAATTCGTTGGTAGTGGGAAAACCCATAACCCGAGCCAGCAGAATTATGAAATTGGACAACTCTTCATTGAAATCTGCCCGCAAGAGGGTTTTGGTCAGACGAGAAGCTCCTTTCTTAGGGTTCTTCAGCCAGGACTTTGCCACCCGTGCTTTGTATTTGTTGCTGTCCTGATTGAACAGGGCCTGTGCTTGATCCCGGGAAACGACTATGGCATTATCCATCTCTGGGATTCTCAGAGCAGTGCTAATGGCGGCAGCATCTAGTTTGGTAATGAGTTCCCCGTGTATATTGGTCAATTCGCTTGAGGCGGGGGTCGAAATGAGCTCCGCACGAAAGCACGGTATCAGCACACTGTACCGAGATCGGAAAAACCGCCAGCAAAGGCCAAACCGCTGTCGTGAATCATTTGTGCCATTGGAGTAGGGTTTGCATCTGCCATCCTCGCCCAAAAATCACCGAAATCGAGATTGTCGAGCTTCACTGTCTCCGATGTTGGGGAACGACAGACTCTAGTGGTGAAACTTGCTCTTGTCCCTGGAATTTGATCTTCATATTGATAGTAGCTGAGAGAGAAATGCAATCTAGACTCGGGAAGGAATTGCAGTAGGGAACGGGTTTGTGCGCAGGAAATTAGGTTGCAGGGGTTCGAGCAAAGAAGCAGTGTGAAAAATGTAAAAGGGGGTCAGCCCGTTATATAGCCGTTTTGGAGAGAGAAAGGGAAATCAATGCGCATTAAATTCATATCTACCAATTTTAAAGGCAACATATTCGTGGAAAAAAACCAAGTATGGATAGCCCTGGGTTCATCTGGGACATGTGAAACGCGAATGCGCGAAACACGCGGCTCGGGTGAAGCAGGAAGAAGGCGCATAAATGCATTTCGGGACTTTTGGGGATGAAAACGCGCGAAGTACGCGGTTGGGGGCATTTCGGGTGAAAATGGACAGAGCGCACCTTTTGAAATTGGACATTTGGGACAAGAAAGCGCGAAGTACGCGGTTCGGGTAGTTTCGGGCGAAGTTGGAACAGAGCGCACTTTTTCGACTTTGGGACATTAGGGTCAAAAAGATTCCGAAGTACACCGGTTCAGGTGTTTCGGGCGAAGTTGGAAAGAGCGCACTTTTTTGACTTTGGGACATTTGGGTCAAAAAAGTTCCGAAGTACGCGACTTGATCAATCCAGGCGAAAACGTGACAATAGGTCCCGGAAGTGTTTGGGACATTTGGAACAGAAATGCGCGAAGAACGCGGTTGGGGCATTTCAGGCAAAAATGCAACAAAGGGGCCCGTTTGAAACTGGGACATGCGGGACAAAAATATGCGAAGTACGCGAGAAACACACAGAATGACCCAGGAATGCAGATCTATTACAACTTCTTGGATTTTAACATTTCAAAGACAACAGAGAAGACATTCAATACTCAAAATTTTGAAAATTCACTTTTAAGTGCGGGGAAATTTTGAGTGGACAACAGACTACATATTATCTGCCCTTAAAAGCATTTATAATTTCATTGAACAACATGTTCATAGTGGCTACAGTTTAAGTGGGGTTAATGAGGACATTTGGGGCCCTAAAGAGAAAATGGATATTGCAATTGCTCAGGCGGATATGAGATACTCCTCTCAGACCACTGCCATTTCCTTCTTCATGTCACTGCAGGCTATCAAGACCAAGATTGACAGGGCTATCAAGTAACGGGTTGCTGTGATTCTATTTTTTGGTTACGAAGTTGCTGTTATCTGGCGGTTATGGTGATGCTTTTTGGTGGAGTTCTATATGTTGTTTCTCTTTTGGTTACTTTTTGATCTTTTTTGCTTCTTTTAGGATCATTGTTCGTATGGATCCTTTCTTCACTTGTATTGTCATATTTGGTTACTAAGCCCTCTTTGGTTGGCCATTTTGCCCTTCTCTGGGCTGTTTCTCTCACCTTTGCTATCTAGCTTTCGAGCCCTTTTGTATACAGGGTATAGTCCCTTCAAAACTATTTTCCCTTAATAAAAAAAAAACTTATTTTGAATCACTTGACTCTCTAATTAATGAAGATGGATCCACTTGCTACGTATTATGTTGCCTTGCATTACTTCTGAGCACACATGAATTAAGGATGATGCTTCCAAGACTAACATGAACTTATCGATGATTTTTTTGAGCCTTGGAATTATATTTCAATCCCACAAGGATGAAAAAAATAAGTGATATAATTTACTATGGGGATGGTGGAAACTTTTTGCAACTCGAGTTGAAAACTATTATTTTTAGAAATTTGGTTCTAGGAGCTCCTATTTCGGGCATGTTACCTTTTATTATCTATTTCCTTCATTAGAATGTTTCCTTAATGTTTTGAATCTTCCATAGATGTTTCAAGGTCATCTTGAATCACTTTCCATTTTAGGAAATTTTATCTTTTGCTTTGTTCTTTTTTGCTCTTTTTTACCTGAGTGCTCTAGTTTTTTGTTCTGCATAATTTTAATGCTTCTTCTTATGGAGGAGTTTTCCATTTCTAGAAACTTACTAAAAATGGAAAGTTTGTACCAGAGACACTTGATATTTTTATAATATAAACTTTAAAGTGTCATATCGATGAAAAAATATCTTATTCCTTGTTTTTGTTCTTCAGTCTCTATTCAAATTTTCAAGTGAAACTACTTCCCAGATTGACGACAACTGAGGAAAAAATGTTCTAGGGCTGAACTATTTGAATTATTTCTTTAAAAATAATGACCAAATTTTCTATTTTTATTTTATTTCATATTCAAGGTGTTTATATGAGGAACATTTTCTCAAAAGTTCATGGGGATTAGGCACATGGTTTGAGAGATATGAGTATTTTCTTGTTTACGTGCCCTAGTGTTTCTGGTATCTCCTGTCCATGAATTTTCCAAGAAAAACCTATATTTCTTGTTTTAGAAATGTGGGATGATGATAAAATTATGGATAATATGTTGGATAATGTGTTTCAGTAGTAGAAATGGTGGATTCAAGAGTTAATTTGGCAGATGAAGGAAAAGAATGTGTGTGTGAAGTAAGAAGGAGGTGACAACACGACAATTAGAAAATTGGCCATATTTTCATTTTTTCAAATGTGTCACACTTTATTTCACCTATTTAAAAAATCATTTGGTGCATTTAGTTCAAAAAATTTCACCCTAATCTGATCAATCCATGTGGAGGAGTGTAACTGGTTGGAGCGAGGGCTAGGAAATGGAGTCTAGGGACTTATTTGGCAAGCAGGAGCTAAAACTTGGTCGTGTGGAGGATCCAGGGGTCCAAACAAGGTAGGGGTGAATTTTACTACACATATTTCACCAAAAATTTGGTGTAATTGGTGCAAAAAATTGTGCCACTCTCCCATTGGTTGGATTTCCAACCTAAAAATTGGCTAACTATTGGAGCTTGTGCATTGGAAAGTGACTTGTGGAGAGCATATCATGAGTTGCAAGAGGAATTTTTTGATGAAATGTTACACGATATTGAATTAAAATTTAATTTTTAACCCAATGTTTGAGTTATTAGATCTTTATTCGACCATTTAGCCCCTAAAAAATATAATTTGTGTTCTGGCTCCAAGGCTGTGCATGTAAAAAGCTGCCTGTAGACCTATTGTGCTAAGGTGTTGTGAAAAATATGATTTCACCATCTTGTAGGGATTATAATTATATTTAATAAGGTATATTTTTTTTTCCTAAATCCATCTTGGGCGCTCGGAATCACCTCCCAAATATTAGTGGTTCTTTTGGCCTGTGCACTACCTAGGCCTGTAAGACACACTTTTACTGAACTTACTCCAAAACCTACCTAAAATGATTACACAATGTATTTAACTCTATGATATTTCTCCCTTATGATTATATGCCTTTTGATCCACTCCAGGGAGAGTGCACTAGCTCCAGAATGGCCAAAATGGCCCTTTTAGGCCACTGGAGGAAGTTATCTCTCATTGAAACTTGTTGAGTTCATTAACCATCTCGAGTAAGCATCCCTACACACTAAAAAAATAATGACTTTGTTAGGAATTTCCTCTTATCCTAGGTGAGGGTTGAAATGATGGCAGGCTGGCCAAAGGAAGTGATTCATAGTGACTAGGTAAGCTTAATTTTCAATTAGGGTGACTGGTTGCCATGCTTAAATTTTTCATGATATAAATTTGTACATGACAACATTTGGATGATAGCTCAGGATCTAGCTTGGGGACCTTGGACTCGTAAAGGGGAAATGTACTAACCTCATAAATCTCTTGGTACACATAGACCCAGTGCTTTATCATGATAGTTCAGGATAAAAACTGAGTCAATTCCTCACTGAGATAACATTACAAGCGAGCGAGTCATTGTAGCAACTCAAATGGCAACATACTAAAATGAGGATTAAGTTCAAGAACACAACATAAACGTTATAAATTTTATGAATGGGGGAGGGAGAACATTATTGAGGTGAGGTATTAATATAAACACACCCCGATTTTCGGAAGTGAGAAAAGTAGATGTTCCATCCATGGAATAATGACCGTTATAATTCATACCACTTCTAGAGCTCCAAGTATAAATGTGCCAAAAGGCATTGGCCTCGGCAATAATGCTCACCAAGGAATATACCTTGTATCACGCTGATCAAACCAAGGGGAAATGTGGCACTTGTCTTGTCAGTGAGAAATACACCACTGACAAGATCCATCATGTAAATTGCCATACAATGAGAATCTTGGATCTAGTTATGCAACGGTTTAGATGAACCATCATCCCTCGATGAGGTATATCAATACGACAAAAAACCTCAATCTGGTTATCCACAATATCCTCCTCTCTACTGGATATACTCAATGAGATACCCCTATATAGGCACATGAAGAATACGCCAAACATCCTCAAGATTCACAGTCATCTCCCCTGATCAGGAGTCGAAAGAACTGGCTCTCAAAGTGCCACCACTCCACCAAAGCTATCAAGAGGCCATGATCCAAAGGCCATGATATAAGGAAATAGAAGGCATCCTAGCTCACATGTGTTAACCCAATCACCTCCAAGAGAATGTCCATCATCCACTTGTGTCATGTCAAGAAGGTTACCTCTATAGCTGCAAGCTGAGCATGATGTTCTTTTGTTTGTAAAATGAGTAGTCAACTCTGCAAAAATAACACAGCATGTGTCAGAACTAACATTTCTTCTATATTCTTCTATTTTCTTCTAAGTAAGTCCTTAATCAACTAATTTCATCATTTATTCATATTCCTCTCAAAAAATCCTATGTTTTTCTTCTAGGCATTGCGATGTCTTCTTCTTTGGTGCATACGCATCCTTTTGGGCATGTACACACCTATTTTCTTGTGTACTGCCCTAGGTGGCATAATACATATTCTCATTTTTCTATGTTCTAATCCTCTAATTGACATGTAAATGCAACCTTTTTTCTGCATATGCATGTGTTTGAGTGTATATTCTAAGGTGCATGCATGTTTTGACCTAGTTCTATGTATGCTATGGTTTTAATGCCTACACATGTGTCGTACATATCTATGATGAGTATACGCATGATGAGTACACATTATTTGAGACATGTACGTGTGTGCATACACATTATTTGAATGTGTATGTGACCCATCTGACTGCATACACACCCCTAGGTGCGTGCATACACATTTTTGATGCCTAATTAAACCCTAATAATGCTAATTAATGTTATTAAATGTGAATTTTAACAAGCAGGGTTTAGGACACTCACAAATGATGGGTTGGCCTCATCCCAGAAGTACTCCCAAATGATTAGAGGAACTCTTCTCCATTATCTCTAGACCTTGCACATGTCATTACTCACTCACTTGCACTTGAATCACTTGGTAAAAACTCAGCAGCACTCCTTAACAAATGAACTCGTCATGATGATTTACCCCACCCCGAGAGGGGTATATCTATCCATTTTAACCCATCATAATTCCCTAAGGGTCATATTTTGACCGTCACAATCATTCTAACACTTCCTCTATCTTTCGTGATGATTAATTTTTATTAAATAATCATTTTTAACTACTTTCCACTACGTCGGGGTATATGTTTGCCATCTAGCGCCTGTTTCTTCTCCCTGGGGAACTTTTATTTCTTTCATGTGATCCTCCTATTTTCTTATTTCTTCCATAAAAATTTGAAAACCCCTAAAAATTTATTAAAAAAAAAAATCAACACAAATCAAAAAATATTCATAAAATCGTAAAAAATCCTATAAAATTTTTTTAAAAAATCTACAAAAATTGGGTAAACAATCTAGAAGCTGAAACTTGTGTCTTGCGTATGGTATTTATTCCATATCTTGTTGGTATTTTCACATGTTCATGTAAATCAAATGACTCATGAATCATCATATCTACAACCATTTACAAAGCTAGATTGCTTGCTTCATCTCTAGTCTAGGGCACAATAGAGTTTCCTGATACTATTTTATTATGCACAAAGCTTTATCATTAGACCTTGCATCCTTCATTCTTTTCCCTCACATGTATCCTTTCTAGGGGCATCATTTTTAACCCTTATTCATCAATCATGAACATTTGGGGATCTTCATCTTGATAAAAAAACATTTTTGTAACCGTCTTGACCATTGTTGGTTTGAGTATGTGTGTTTGTACTTGTTTCCCTGTTAAATGAGTTTGTTTCCTTCTCATATTGCAATGCTTTCTACATGTTGTTTTGAGTTGTTGTTTTTCAGCAATGGACAATTGTTTGTAGTATGTATTTTCGTGTCATTCTAATTTTTTGGTATGCTTATATTTTTAATAAGGACCAATGATGTAAATCACTGGAAATATGATGACACAAAAGTTGTTTTTAATAAAATAGATGAAATCTATTCATTCCTTTCTCTCCATCTTCATTTTCCCTCTATATCATTCTCTTATCAATGCTATTCTTCTGATTCACCTAGGGTATCCTGCCCCTACCCATTCTTCTATCCATTTTTCTCACTTTTTTCGATCGTCAATCATCTTCTTTCATCACCCATCGACACTCGAGGGGGCATCTCTCACTTCTACTAATTTTTCTTCTATCTCTTTAAAATTTACTTGTCTACTATCTTTGAAATTGATGACATATCATCAATATCACACATTTTCTCTTTTATCACCATTAATTAGTTACATTACGTTAATTAATTAACTCTTCTATCCAACAACGACACAATTAATGACCTTCCTTTAATCAACTCCCCTTTCTATCTAGATTAATTAATTATTCTTAATTAATTAAATTTCCCCTTCCATTAGATCAATAAATTGTCATTTATTTGATTAAACCCTTCTCATTCCCCTAGATCATAAATCTAATTAAACCCCTTCCTCTATCCCATAGCCACAAATCAAAAATCTTCTATAAGCTTACACACCTATTAATTAATCCCTTTGATTAATCAATAAACCCCCTCAACTCCCATGAGTCACTAGAGGACAAATTAAACTCTCCTAAAGTAAACTCAACCACTCATAAACCATGCTTATCCATAACTAACCTAGCTTTTCTATTATCCCACATACAATAGGATGCAAATCTTCTTCAATCCAGAGGGTTATATAAAGAACCCTCCTCCTACCTTTCTACTTACACCTTACATGCATATAGCTAAACTATAGGCATTTCATCTTAGAGCATCTTCCATTTGAACCTAATATCTTCATCTTGCATTTCATCCATCCAAGCTTTTGGGTCATATGGAGATAATCAAAATGGTCTTGTAGCCATACTTTGATAAGCCCCCATTTCCAAACCCTTGAAGATCAAACAATCACATTTGATTGCCATGGATCTATCTAGGTTGATTCATTTTTTTTGGTAATCTAAAGAGTAGAGATTCAAGTGATTATCATGTTAGTTTTATTTCCATTTCAAAGTTCTAATGCATAATGTTGGTAGTTAGTCTCTTTAAGCTCTTAGCATGATGATCTTTGTTGTAGTTATTTCATGTTTTGAAACTATTAAGGTGTTAGTTTCAATTCTCTTTACATAGCTTAACTAATACATTGATACATATGGCATGCCCAGTGGGACCAATTCATAGTTCCTTTGATTTTAATAAAGTTTTGCTAGTTTTCTCAAGTTTTTACTAACCCAAATCATGCACATGTGAAACAGGATAATATTCTTAGTTTATTTCATCATCTTTATATGCATTGAGTCTCTTATATGTGATTTATTATGATGGGTTATCCTTTGATTTGAGCTAAATTGAGAAAAAAATTGAAGCTTTTTGAAGTTGCATACGTCAAGATCCCATGTTTTGACATCATCTCCAGGTACAAGCAAGGTAAAAATTTATAAGGGGAGCGTACACACTAAAATCTAAGTGCGTAGGTGCTCAAAAGCTAGGTGCATACACACTCAGTGTATACATTGTATATTATCATGTACTCTGTTAGTACCTTTGTTAGTTTAGGTAATCCCATGTATGCATTAAAGTCCCACGTATGCATCATTCTACCCACGTACATGATATGTTATCCTCTATACTTTTTATTTTCTAGTGTATGCACCTAAACCCACGTGTAGGTGCTGGTCATACCCGTGTACACATCTGATAGTGCTTTGCTTTTTGACCATGTTGACTCTGTGAGTGTATGCATCAAAATTTATGGCATACAACTCTTTGGCCATGTACCTATTAGCCCACTGTTAGTTTTAACAGAAGGCATGTACACATCCTGAAACACGCATACACCCAAAGTTGACATAGGCATCACAGTTCACAGATTTGAGATTTAATTTAAAATTTGTAAAAGCATGTTTTATGAATGTACTAACTCCTTGCAGGTTTAAATTGAAGATTAACTTCTATTTTGCAAGGTGTATATTTGCATAATTTTTGCTAACTTGATTTGTTTAAAGGTTAATGAATGTTGCATGCTTTGTTATGGAAATTAGAGTCATGTATGCTCTTCCCTCACACCTTTTAGGTGATCTTGGGAATCAGAAAATATTTCTATATATTTTCTTGCTTTAAAAAAACATTGTTGCTAAAATAAATAATGTTAAATTTGGTTTAAATGAATGAATTTTATGTTTAAATTGATTATTTTTCCATTGTTAATCACATAGTTGGATTCTACATCGTGTATGCTCTTCTCTTGCATCTTAGGATGATCTTGAGAATCAGAAACAATTTTATCCTCTTTTTGTTTGGAAAACTACTAAATCTGTCATGTAGGACCTAAACGCTTGTCAAAGAAAGGAGGATCGATAGAAAAACTACTAATACAGTTTTCGTGCAGGTTGCCAAAAGGTGTACAAGCAAACCACATTAAGAATAAAAGATAAAAAATACACCACAATCAAAACATTGTATTTGCAGGTTTGGATAAGGGTATGCCCCGTCCACTTAACTAGGACATAACCCCTTTGGCATAAGCCTTAAGCTACAACAATGGGGGTGGTTCTAGGAACCCCAAAGTAGTCCACGTAAGAGGGAACCTTGTGGACAAAACGAGAAGTGCTCCACACACCTACTTGACTAGTATACACTTTGAGATTTAGTGTCAAAGTTATCTGTATCGCGACCCCAGTGAGAACACATGATGAACACATTTATTTATCACTGTGTTTGAAGGGGGTAAAGTAAAGCCGAGATAATCCTAGTCAGGGAAACCTTGGTAAATTGAGCTCGCATTAGATAACTTGTGACACCTAGTTGAGCGAACCACCTAGGAAGCTATCTTGACTTGGAGCCAACTTTGATTTATACCAATTTGAGTTGAGAGCCATCGCAAAGGGAGAACTTTATCAGAGTCGAAACCTTGTTTTTCGAACAAGGGGAGAGTCCATTAAAGTTCAAACTGGCACGTCATTCATCACAAAGATTGTGAAGCATTACTTTTGCTTAGTTTTTCACTCGCCCTAAGGCGAGGCAAAACTCTACCAAAGTGAGGCCAAGACTTTTTCAACCCCAATTGATCTACTTCCTTCACTTTCTTTTGACACTTTTTTGATCAAAATAAGAGTGACTACCCATGTGTTATCAATTGATTGTATTCACCACTTTTATGTCTATTTTACGCTCATCCATGTTTGTGGATGAGTTGTTAAATGTCTAAAGTGTGTGGGCACATTTTTATATCATTGATAGCCATTTGATCTTGATATCCAAGTCAAGATCGTCATCGTAGTTAGGATTGATTGTTCACTTGATTCTCCTTTAAAGTGTTACATTGCTTGTATGTTATCGCCATAATTTCTATACTTACGTCTTGTTTCTTGCAAACTTGGCCTAAGTGTCTAGATTGTAACATTACACTACGCACATCTTAACAATTCCTTGGTATACTTAAGCCTTAGTTTGATTTCAAACATTACCTCGATTTTGAAAGGTGTTGTTGTTACCTTTGTGTGCATCATATCAATATTATTTTGATATTAATACCTTACTTTTCCATAAAGTTTGGTTAACATATCTTAGTGGTATTGTTGTGTTGTTCATACTTCATAACTTCCACTTTTTGAGATATAGGTCTTGATTGGATTCTAACTCACTCTACATATACTTTGTTTGGGGATCATATCAACCTCTTGTTATTACTTATGCCTTGTTCATTTCTTTGAACTTGACATAAGTGGTGACATTTTGTTGATCATCTTAAACGTCAACTACCATTTGAAAACAAACATAGGAAGTACCTCATTTGATTGATTGGTTTACAAACAACTTTGTGTGATTCTGTCTTGTTTGTCATTTTTGACTTATTCATTTAGGACAATCACTTTGAACTATTAACACTCTTTGACATTCATATTTTTCACTTAGGTTTGACCAATACCTTTTGAAAAAATTCAAAACAACTTAGTGAAGATCTCATACATAACGGCCCCCAAAATAAGACTAGGAGTTAAAAGACAAGTAATTGAAACAAAACAAGCATGGGAAAAATCAAACAAATAAGGGTCAAATCCCTATATTGGTCATGATCTAGGGCCTCTATTCTCCACAGAAAAAGAAGTGGAAGAAATGGTAGATCATAGTGGTGATGAGTTAGGATCACCACACGCGGAGTTTGATTTTAACCCCACCCTATTAGATGAGTTCCTTTTCATAAACAAAGATAGGGTGCTTGTGAGAGTAGTGGAATTAGGTGCTAGAATGCCAACAGAACATGAAATTATTCCACCCACAAATGAGGCTAATGAGGAGGAACCACCTCTCATCAACATGGACGATATCTTAGCACATGGACATGCTTCCACATCAAACATGGGAAATGACAACATGGGGGGTTATAAAATGCCACTCATCAAGATACCACGTAGAGTAAGAATAGAACATGAAAACATGGAACAACCCCCATTCAATGAATATGAAGAGGAACATCATGAGGAAGAAGTCACTATACCACAACAAATTCAGAACCTTAGTTGACAACTAGCTTTACTAACATCTCATGTACAAAAGGAAACAAACAAAAATGTACATTGGGAGAAACCTAAGGTCAAAAATAGTGAACTTCACATAGAAAACCAAGAAGGCGAAACATCAAAAAATAGTCATGTGTATATGCCACCTTCCCCCACGAAATACCAACTTCTTTCACAAGAACTATAATATATGAAAGCAACACTCATAAGCCTTCAAGAATACAATGGGGGACATAGTAAAATATATCAATATGAAGAGCTATTCTCTCATCCAGTTGATAAGGCTATGATGCTTCAACCCTTTCCTAAGAAATTTGACATGCCAAAAAAAAGTATAGAGGGAAAGGTGATCCACGAGATCATGTGAAATATTTCTACATGGCATGCCAAGAAGTGGCATACAACAAAAATTACCTCATACAACTCTTTCCAAAAAGTCTAGGAGGACAAGCGTTAGAATGGTTTACTCGCTTACCTCGTGGGTCTATCTTCACATGGCCTAAACTAGCAGAGAGATTATGTGACATTTCTCATACAATATGGAAAGTGACATAACCATGGAAGATTTATGTAATACTAGACAACGTCCAAATGAAACCTTCACAAGTTTCCTACAAAGATGGTGGGGGCTAGCTAGTTTCTTCCCTTGCTCATTTCCTAAAAAACAACTTGTTAGCATCTTTGTACCAAATCTAAATCTGGACATCGCCTTTCATTTACAAATGCATTGTGTTCGGAGCTTTGAAGAGGTCATCAAGAAGGGCATACAAATAGAAAAGGCCCTCATTGCAAAAGGGACAATCAAATCATCTTCCAAAGATAATCAACCTACCAAACCTACAGACAAGCCAAAGATCATTAACAAAAACAAGAATGTGGTAGGAGATGGAATCACGGATTCCAAACGTATACAAGCAGTCCAAGTTGGTCAACCTTTTAAATTGACCAAATGACCGATCCAACCACCGGTCAAACGTAGAACGTTCACTCCTCTTACGGACTCTTTGTCCGCAATCTTGAAACAAATAGATGCAATCCACGTGGTGACATATCCTATAACGCAACCCTTTGACGACAATGCTCCTAAACCTTCATGGTAAAAAGAGCACGAATACTGTGAATTCCATTGTGCCAAGGGACATAAGACAGATAAATGCCTAATAATTCACCACTATATCAAAGATCTTATCGATAGTGGGGACATAGAAGTAGATTCACCAGAATCAAATCAAACACCCAATCAAAATATGGGAATATTCAAGGAACCATTCCTGAAGCATGGTAAACCAAGTGAGAAAAAGTTGGATCAGGGAGAGTCATCCCAAAGCTACAAAGCCACAAACTATTTGTATACCAAAAGTGATAACAATCATTATGACTCACTCATTGGATGTGTTTGCTCTTCTGATGAGCATGTGAATACCATTAGGATCAAGGGAAAATATTGTGCTGTGGTAACAAGGCGCGCTCATCTCACGATCTCAAAACCTCCTCTGTCTACCCCTCAAGATGGTCAGTACAATATCCTAGAGCAACTCGAGAAGACATATACTAAGATTTCAATCTTAGATCTTCTCAAGATATCAAACGTACATAAAGACATCCTATACAAAACCCTCAGGGGTCAGGAGTGTCAACAAAAGTAGATCCTTCACACCTACAAGCTGTGGTGGCAAATATTGCACCTAGCGAACACATTTCTTTTAAAAACAAGGAAATCCCTAATGAAGATCATACACATAACCTTCCTCTTTATATAGAAGTATTTGTTACTCGCCGAAAGATAAAGAGTGTGCTTGTGGACAACGGGTCGGGATTGAACATATGCACATTGAAACTAATCAAATAGTTGGGACACACGGAGAAAGATCTAGAGTCCCACATTATCACTATAAGCGCATACGATAACACAGAGCGGGAGTTAGCTGGAACAATAACACTGCCGATGGAAGTAGGGCCTACTTGCCACAACACGAAGTTTCATGTCTTAGATTTGGAACTTCCATACAATATGCTTCTTGGCCACCCATGGATCCATGCCATGTAGGCCATACCATCAATGTTTCATCAGTGTATTAAATTGAAACATGAGGGACACATTGTTACCATTCAAGGTGATCCAGAACCCTTCGCTCACTGTAGAGCTCTCAAAGCTTTGCGTGTAGGGGTACATATACATGTCCCTCTACTAATATTGTTGTTCCCCTTCAGTCAGAAGCTCTTAAATCATGGGTAGATTTAGACTCCCTAAGTTCTTGTGCTCATGAGGCTTCTACGTCTACCTCTCCCTTTGATTCATGGGAGATGAAAATTCTTGAGTATGGTTGTGGAGAATACAATGTTCAATAGGCTCTTTTGGTTTCAGATCTATCTTTGTCACCAAAAATAAGAGGCAGACCCAATTATCGCTTCAAACGACCTAGAGATGAACGAACTATTGGGACATTCTTACTTGGTGGACTACTTGTAGAAGATAAATTGTTGGACTCACCTACAACTTAGGTCCTCGAAGATATTAAGCCTACCTGGTATGAAATTCTAGAATACACAAGATCTAATGGAATGATGTATTCTATGGGCTATAAAGGACTCAGATGTGGAAAGTTTGAACAAGGAACAAGAGAACCAATCCCACTTCCACATTTCAAAACTGAAAGATATGGTATAGGTATTCAGCCATATGGGTCGCACCCCATGGATCAAGATGCTACCTCCTCTAAATGCGAGGATAGATCTGTTTATTCATATAGCGACACAGATTCCCATTCTAGCCAATACGAGGATCTTTCTTCCACAAACCTTTTCATGGATACCGATTTCCTTACCATAACCCCCACCGATCCTAAAATTGACCTTGTATACCCTACCCTTGTCGATTGGGACCAACAACGTCATGTGCCATTGGACCTCTTTGAGAATGATGAGGCTATTGCAAAATTTATGGGCATACGTGATACCATTCCTATTGGAGATCATAAGAAAGGTTTCTTCATTGACCTAGATACCTATGCATACTTCAGTGAGGAAGCAGAGCTTCATGGTCAGCAAAATTTAAGAAAAAGTAAGGGAAAATTTTCAAAGAAAAGCCTCGGTAAAAACTTAATTCCAAGTCACATAGTGAAAACCTATTTGAGGTGCTGGCTGACCAACAAATAAAAAAATCAATGGACAAAATAAGTGACCACATTAAGGGTGAAAATCTTGTAGAGACACCCTTAGAAAAAGATCTCAACCTTCCTCCTGATCCTATGCGTATGGAGGATATGTCAAAAATGCTAGTAGAAGAAACTATTGATGTAAATATGAGAAGAGAAGAACAACCAAAGATAGTCAAGTTGGGAGCTTCACTTTCAGCACAAGAGAAAAATATGTTCACCTTGCTTCTTAGAGAATTTTTGGATATATTCACATGGTCTTATAAATATATGTTAGGATTAGATCCAACTTTGGTGGTGCACAACTTAGTTGTGCATGCAAACAAAGCCTATTAAACAGAAGCTAAGGAAAATGCATCCACGGGTGGCCCTTCTAGTTAAAGAGGAGTTAGAGAGACTATTAGTAGCATGGTTCATCAGACCCATTGACTACTCTGAGTGGATATCAAACATAGTTCTGGTACAAAAGAATCCTGTTGGAATCATAATTTGCACAGACTTTCGAGACATCAATAAGGCATGTCCAAAAGATGATTTTCCCTTTCCTAACATCGACATGATTATCGATTCGACTGCAAGCTATGAAATGTTATCTCTTATGGATGGATTTTCATGCTACAACCAAATCAAGATAACAGAGGAAGATCAGCATAAGATAACCTTTACAACCCCTTGGGGAACATTTTGTTATCAGGTAATGCCCTTTGGCCTCAAAACTGCCCATGCAACTTATCAAAGGGAAATGACCGTAATATTCCATGATATGCTTCATGACATCATGGAGGACTATGTGGATGATATGTTAGGGAAATCAAAGACAAGAGAAGACCATCCTAAAGTATTGAGGTGTATCTTTGAACGTCTCCGAGAATATAAGGTCAAAACTAAATCCTAAGAAGTGTGTCTTTGGGTGTTATCAGGAAAGCTATTGGGGTTTATTGTATCAAGAAGAGGGATTGAGGTAGACCTAGCCAAAGTAAATGTTATTACTAAAATTCCTCCTCCAAAGAACATCAAACAATTATGTAGTCTATAAGGGAAAATACAAGCCATCTGCCGCTTTATCTTGCAGCTTGCCAACAAATGTCATTACTTCACCCATCTGCTTAAGAAACATGTTGACTTCATTTGGGGACCAGAGCAATAGCATGCCTTTGTCCTTGCTCAAACAATACTTGGAAAATCCACCAGTCCTCATGCCTCCAACCCTAGGTGAACTGACTTTTGCTATACATATCTGCAACCCAATTTTTTATTGGCAGTTTGCTTACTCAGTATGACCTAAGCCAAAAGGAAAAATTAACGTACTATTTTATCCATACCCTAATTTTCTATGAGCTCAACTATCCCCAAATAGAAAAGGCTTGTTTGGATATGTTTTTTACCTTCCAAAAACTTTACCATTACCTATTGAATAAAAAATACAAGTTTATATCTAAGGTTGACCTACTCAAATGCCAATTTTCCTAACCCTCCCTTACTAGTAGGATGGTTAATTGGATCATCCTACTCAGTGAATTTGAAATTGAGTACGTACACTAAAATTGAGTCAAAGGATAGCTTCTCGCTGATGAATTAGTAGAAGTACCCTTACATGGAACTGATCCTATGAGTTTGGATCTACAAGATGCATCATTAATGTATATTAAAGAATCTATTATATGTAAAGTACATTTTTTTGGATCATTTACTTTCAATGGTTCAGGGGTGGGTGTAGTGCAAATCAATCCTTTAGGAAACCCCATATAATAACCTTTCCATCTTAGCTTTCCTTGCACAAATAAAATTGTAGAATATGATGCACTCATCATTGGGATGAAGATAGCTATAAAATGGAATATCCACCACCTTAATGTCATTGGAGACTGACAATGGAAATGATCCTATCAAGAAACTCAATGATGAGTAAAACTTCTTTTTCAATGCTTTCAGATATCATCCCATATAAAGTGGTCCATGTCATATTACCCTCAAGGTACATTTTGTGTGCAAGCAGAATCCATTAATAAGAATTTCACTTGTTCTAATCCAATTTGAAAAGATGCAATGAATAAAATAGGTCGCAATTGGCTATAGGTTCCAAATTCACCCAACCCTTTGAGCTTATAGGAATTCCATTCGTACCCCCACTGGTGCGACACCCTACTCCATACGTATTTGGAACTGAATCGATCATCCCATTGGAAATTGAAGCTTTTCCTCCCTACTCCCCATGGTATGAACCTATCTTTTAGGGATTATCTAGATAAAGATGAGGAATACATGGTGGCTAGATTGGCAGAATTGGACCCATCCTAGATGAAAGGCGCATCCGCGTCTACTAAATATCCCATCTACAAGTTCCTATCAAAAAAGCAGTGCTCTATCTTTGTGGCTATAACAAAAGGAATCATACCTACGTTAGTTTGAGGTTGGAGATTTGGTAAGTGACAAGAGATCATAGATTTACAAAAAGAAGCATGTGGAGCCCATATAAATGGAAGCTAGAATGGAAAATCTCGAACCTCACTGGTTTGGACCTTAGGTGTCATCCATGGCACTAAATAATGGTCAAGGAGCATCACAACAAGGTGTCATGAAATTACAACAAAAGGATAATACCTCATGAGTTTGAACCCATGAACACCGTGCAAATCAAGTGAGTTCTATGTTCAACACAATGGTGCAGAAAGATAGAAGAAAGGTAAGTTCAAGCCAAAAAAGTAAAAAAATTATGAAAATATGGTCAAAAAAAGGAGAAAAAAGGAGAATATAAGCTTGCCCATCCTTATGAGAAAAAAGGTCTATCCAACCCATGTGAAAACCACGCAATTGTGGCACTTTGGATAGGTCCCTTGGTGAAAACTGGTGTTCTGATGCCTTGGAAGGATTCATTTTTCACAAGCATCTTGTGTCTAGGGGGTACTTTTACCTAGCCTAGGGCATTAGTTCTGCACCCATACATCCGTAGATTCTTTGTTAACCTATCCCATGTCAAAGCCTTGATTTAGACTATTTCTCCTCTTTTAAACTCAGTGCAAGGGATTGCCTTTGTATATTCCCCATCTAACACTGGGGGTACCTTCACACATTCACCTTCTTGTATCATAACATGTGGCATCTTCCCTTGTATATTCCCATCTAACACTGAGGGCATCCACGTTTCTTGGTTTCCTGTGCATAGCTTTGGAAAACCTTTGAAAATCACAAAACATTCAAATATGTTGAAAATCGCAAAAAACATTCAAATATGTTGAAAATCACAAAAACATTCAAATATGTTGAAAATCGCAAAAACATTCAAATATGTTGAAAATCACAAAAACATTCAAATATGTTGAAAATCGCAAAAACATGCAAATATGTGGAAAACCACCAAAAACATTCGCATAAAGCTTGAAAAAACCCAAAACAATAGAAAAACAGAGAATATAAAAACAATAGAAAATTGTATCACAATACTCCAAAAAACAACGCAAAACGCATTGAAAACAATATCACAAAAACATAGTTTTAGTTTACTTGCTTTGTTTCTTGCTTTTTTTATTTGGTTGTGTGTACTTTGCTTGTATATTTTTTACTTACTTGTACACTTCATATAGTGTGTTGCTTAAACATACCATTTTAGGTTGATCTTTTCTCACTTAGATTAGATTTCACTCTTGTTTGTACATATGGAGTGTGTTTTTGCATACTTGTGAATAACTGTACATAGTTGTGATTTGTTGTGTTCCTTTGGTGTATGTACTTGGTCTATTTGTAAACATTTTCTTGTGCTTGTTTGTTATTTGTACATTTTTTTGCTATCACATCATATCTCCATCTATATAATCACATCTAACATCATATATACATCATATGTAAATAAAATTCTAAGTCTACATCATATCATCCAGTATGTTAAATCTCAAACATCACATATAAAAATACAAATGATAACCTGTATGGATCTATCATAAAATAAAAAAACATGTGATACATCATCAACATCCATCATGACACATACATAAGAAGTAAATAAAATAACATCAAATGTCCATAATACATGTATATAATGTCTATATCACAAATATATACATAATCGATATAAAATCTACCATAAAGGGAATGAATCAAAATAAGCCTTCATCAGAGGTGTACAATAAAAATGGTAAATCAACATCGATCAAAATGAGCCTTCATAAGAGGCATGCATCCAAATGTACACATCATTATATAAATCGAGTCAAGTTTGACTCGACCCCTCGTGAGGAATATGAGGCATGTTATCTCATGGTGGGAGCATTGCCTGTGTGATGGGACCACATGTTTGTCTTCCTAACTGGTGATCTTGTGGTTGCTCAACTGATCTACCTGAATCTTATGGTCTCTAAGATCTCCACAAATTTCCCATACACTTCTCACTGAAATTGGGAAGTCTCTATCCCTCGGCAACAACCTCTTAGTACATGGCCTTGTAATATAAGGCCATGTCATTGGTTGTAGCTAAGTCCATAAAACCCCTTGTTACCACATTGGCTACATCAGTCCATCTAAAAGAGGCTACCTCTTCTTGCAATTTGGCCAAATTGGCCAAGCTCGCTATTCTCTCAACTGCTAGTCTATCCCTCTCGGTTGTTATGGCTTGTAAATATATTTGGGAATGTTGTAGGAGGCTCATAATATGTGGAGGTTATTTTTTGAGCTTTATGATCACATCCAGATGATTTACCAACCTATCAATGGAGATCAGATGCAATAGAAGATGGAGGAAAATCAACGTCCTCTCATCAGTCACCAATGATGGGGCTGCTTCTGCTATGGTGATCTATGTGAGTGTGTGTTTATTTAATTTGATTTCAGTGTGGTTTTTTCAAAATAATGTGTTATGAAAAACTTCACATTGTGGGGGGGGAATGACACAATGCTTCAGTCTGTATCTGTGGAATGATATGTTTGCAGTATGATGGTTTCTGATATGTAATATCTGGAAGAGAAACTATGATGAGAGTTGAAGAATGCACTAGCACATTGTGATATGGTTGTAGGTAACCCATTTCAAAACTTGCACCGCTTTGTGGCTTGTGGTCAACCAATGGAAAACCACCTTACTCTTAGTTTGTTTAGCTAATGGAAAACCAAATTTTGGTTTGTGATAATCCAAAGGAAAATCACATCATCACAAAATTAGGTGCATTGTGGTATGGAGGGTTTCCCCGTGCTTTCACTAAAGGGGGTAATGTTAGGAATACATTAGTTCTCTTGTTAATATATTTTTAGTGAGTAGTTATAGTACAACAATCATATAAATGTTTTTTTATTACCCGTGTCTATTCCAGGTTCCTTTTTATTTCCACTTCCTATTTATTCAAATGATTTGTTTATCATCCATGGCTATTTAATAGCCCATGTATCATTTGATTTTGGATATTGAAATATGTTATTATCTATGTTTATCTCTATGTAAATATGATTCTCTGATTTCAGTAAACAAATCTTGAGAACTAGTGTTAGTCATTTCACTCACCACTGAAACCATGGGATCACAGTGATCCATTTCTTTCTCCAAATATTCTCTAAGTTCCTATGTCCTATTTGTAATTGTACACATATAGGAAAATAGTTTGAATTCTTCCCAAAGTAATAAATTTCCTTTTTCATAATTTTTTTGGATATATTCCTTATTAGCTTACCCGTGCACTGTGATCTCTTGTTCCTTCCTAATGGATTCTGGGTTTAAGCTACTGATGGGTGTGACTTCCTTGATAGGAATTTCTGAGGTACTTGGATCCACTAGGTTTTCTACATAGGATGAAATATTTTCCACCTATTGTTCCATCTCGTCAATAATTTTCTTGTACTCTTTTTTCTTTACCACCAAGAGAGCGGAAGACTGCTAGTACATATGCAAGTCCCCTTCTTAAGTAGATAACCCTCGTTAGATTGTGATCATTTCATAATCATTTGGTGTCATTTTATCCATTGGCTTCATCAGCTTTGGTTAGGCTACTTCAATTTACTAATTACCTATTTCTCCACTGTAAAATTGTGAGGCCATATGTGTAATATTTGTCTTTCTTCCCTTGGCCAATGGTGCAATCTCCAATAAATCAGGGACTGCCACTTTTTGAATGGTGTGAGTATTAGGTGCTACTGTATCTTCCATCCATGGGAAAATTTCATCAAACTCAATCTCCACAAGTGACATATCAATCATTCCCTACTTAGGTGGAGGAGGCACATCTCTAACAGGAGAGGCATTAGTGTCAACAAGAGGTGAGACCTCTTGTATTGGTTTGAATACTGGGTCTTGAACTACGTACTCTTCCTCTACTTGTGTTTCTACCACTAGGTCTTATTCTTGCATTTCTTCAACCGAGCCTTCTTCTGGCCTGGCTCTCTTTGATGAATTTTCATGATAAGAGGTCTCCATATTTATGGAATTTCATTTTAAACTTTCTCCAGATTGTCTTGAACTTGGATTAAATTCCACAACTTTCAAATATGGCTACTATGAATCTTGTTTATGACTTATGGGGGTACCAAGTGATTGAATGGCCATGACTGTCTTTCTGTAGAACTAATATCTCATTCTCTTGACCACATTCACAATTCTTTCCTTTATGTCTCCTGACTTATGAATGTGCCAATTGAATTGGATCAATGGGGAAACCTTGATCACTACATATTCAAGATCATACATTTCTATTCCATCATCTTGCAAAATATATTTGTACCAAGAGAACTTATATTTCCTCATTTCATCAACTATCATCCTCATGTAATCTTTCTCTTGTACCTCAAACTCTTCAACACAGTTAGCCTAATATTCTTCATTTTTTGGATCATGGCACAATTTTGGAACATGAAAAGAGTCAGGATAATCTCAAATGTTGAAATTGGGCCTAGCAGCGTAGGCATGAAAATTCAAATGTGCGAAGGTAGCCTCCAAATGAGATGCATCATTTACATTCTTACATGTGAACACCCTGAGAGAGATGAGAAATGATATCAGCTTATTTTCCCTTCTTTTGAGTCTATTATTTACCTATATGAACTACATGCAAATCTCAAATAGTAAAATTTTGTAATTAAGGTACTTGGAAAACCTTAAGGGAGCTTGATTAAATTTTGAAACTTTCTAGTAAGAGAAAGTCAACAATTTTATGAAATACGAGCCATATTTTTTATTAAGGATGTTGCTTATGGCGTCATCCTTACCTTAAAATCAACCTCCAAATTTTATACTATGTAGATTGTGAATGCATTATTCATGTGGGTGAAGTGCCTACGAATTTCTTCCATTACCAACTACGGAAGTTTCTTGAATGCAGGTACTTTGGATGAAATATTTGTGTGAGAGCCAATCCCTTGAATGACCTCAAGCTAGTGAGAAAATAGACCAAGTAATAAGTCATATGGAACTTCTTTGTTATGGGTGTTAGGTAAACTTAGTTTATTTAATTAATTATGCATTGTCTATTTACCTTAGGTAATTAATATTTCACTAAGGTAATTATTTAATGTATTGTTATTTGGTTTTATAACCATATTTGTGATATTATATCATAGGTTATATTGTTACATAGTTTTAATAATTATTTGTTTTATTTGTTCTACTTCCCATATGGATTTTGGAAGCTTATGTAACTAGGATTATTGTTGCACTTGTGTGACTTAATTATTTATCGTATCTAGACTATCCAATATCTATAAATATTGCAGTACATGCCTATTTTAAATGATTTTCCTAAATATTAATAAATTAATCAGGATTTTGTCCCTATCCATTATTTACATTTTGTACCAGAGCAGGTTAATCTAGACCTGTGACCAAGAGGTGTGCAGAGAGAGAGAGAGAGAGAGAAGAAGAGATAGAAGGAGCTTGGAGAAGAAATATTGTTCAACGATTGAGAGCCTGTGTATCCTCTTACAACATCTCAACCCCATCCCTTCCTCCCCACAACCTGGTGTTTTTTCTAGGTGTTTGGAACACATTTTTTTTTCACTGGTGCCCCTTGCACCAGGAAAAAACTATTGTAGAAAAAGAAATTTAAAAAATTAGAATTTTTCCCATTAATCAGGGCTCCAAAAGCAATTTTTACCTCTAAATTTAGAGGTCACCAATTTCGTCTCTGAATAAGCAAATTCCATAGTAGAGTCTGGCTCAGGTAATTGGAGGATCCCTCTAGTTACAACTAATATTTGTTCTGCTAAGAGAGCCATGCAGACCAATATCCTAGGTGGAGGCTCGAGGAGTCAAAGCTCCCCACCAAGTTGGCCTAAGTTGCAATCGGTGCGATTAGAAGCTACACCTGAGTCTAGCATTGCATCAACTGAGATGACATTTGGTGAAACCAGTACCAATCTTTATTTTCCATTCC
Source organism: Taxus chinensis (assembly GCA_019776745.2). Taxonomy (NCBI): domain Eukaryota; kingdom Viridiplantae; phylum Streptophyta; class Pinopsida; order Cupressales; family Taxaceae; genus Taxus; species Taxus chinensis. The sequence continues at coordinate 397,257,938 of CM034157.1, read as the reverse complement.
ACACTCCCCTCGTGTCAATGAACTGAAGCCATCGAATCAGTGTCACTTCTGTTGGTGAGTTCTGAACATGGATTCTATACATTGGCTGTGTTATCCTTTACAAGCCGTTTGAGCAAACATCAAGTTTTTCAGTCAACTGTGTCGTGTTTGCAAAGCTAAGATGATTCATTTTACCATCGATTCCAAGATTAGAACCCCAGGTGAATCTGATTTCTTTTAGTTGAAATGGATGAGCTATGGTCCAGCGAGCTGGTTTTCCATGCTGGATAACTCTTGGCAAAGGATACCGATCCTATTCATTCCAAGCAGATTTACATTGGTGAGTTTGTTTGGGTCTACCGTGCCAACAAAGACATATTGATGAGCTCTTTTTGGTTACAGCTGATATCTACGGTTTCAACTGAACATCAATCACCCAAAGAAATATTGAGATCTTCATTGGTGAGCCATCGTGATATCAATAAGTCACTGTATAAGTTTTGAAAATCCCCTAATCAAAGTTGGTTACGATGTGATCCATCTCCTTGGAACCTGCAATAGTGGTCAACAAACGGACAATTGAACAAAAAAGTTGGTCATTCGAACCTCTGCACAAAAAAATACAAATTGGTGTCAATACAAAAGTAACACAACGGCCAATAGTAAATTGGTAAATAATCTAGGAAAAATCATTCAAAGAATGCAAAGGAGATATACAATGAAGGAAAGCTTAGATTCTCAAAATGGATAACCCTAAACCATGCCTATCTCCAAAGTGATTGCCATGTGGATCATCCATTCATCAGCCACGTCACCTTGAATTTCAAAAGGTTAGTCCTTTGTTTGGAGAATTTAAATGATATTTGCTTCATTTCATGTGCATAAGCACTATTGAGTCAGCTTCGTTGGATAGTGTCCATCGAAATCTTTAGGGAAGATGAGGTGGTCTGTGGTTCGACTCCCACCCTAAACTGACAGTTTTAAAATATTTTACTTTAGCGGCATTTTTAGCAGTGAACCTTCCATAGGTAGTAGTGCAAAAATCATTGTTAAATTCACTTAGTCCACAACTAAACCCTACACCTAAACTTAGAGGAGAAAACCATACTAAGAGGGTAAAAAAACATTTTTCTCACATCACTTATTGGTTTTAATTCTAAGCAACATTTTTTACTAGGGGGAGTTCTTAAAACTACATTTTAAAAGCTATTTTTTTTGAATTTTTTCACACTAGAGAGTCTGTATTGAGTGCTCCAAAGGCCACCAGGGACCTCACAAAAAAAAATCAATTTTACCTATCATTCAATTTTTATACATATTTTGATGAAATTGTAATATTTTAGTGTATTTTTCAATGCATTGTACTAATTTGTAGGTTTTCATATTCAACCGAAAATATTTCTAACTGCTAAAAACTGGCAGAGTATTGTAAACAAAATTAATAAAATTTTGGTTCTAAAACACTCACGAGATCTTCAGATCTCTTTCGCAACGTTCGGTATATACAGTGCCTTTGAGAAGTGCTTACGGGTAAAGGTCATCACGACTACTACTGCAATTAATGCCTAATATAGTTACAACAACGTCAAAAAGGCATCAACCCTTTAAAATGATAGGGAGTAATAAGGACATAGTGCACACACTTTGAGCCCTCACATCTGTCTATGAACAATTACACAACTTAACTATGGAAAGAGAAATTATCCAAGTATATAGCAAATTTAAGCGTGCGTATGAGGATATGTCTTTGAGCCGATGTCAATAATCACATAGAACCCTTTCAATATTGTTTTGGTACCACATATCAAATTCTTTCATGTACGTTAATGCCTCTTTCACATACTACTGATCATATTAAAAGGGAAAGCTACTTCCCTGTACTAACGGGTATATCGTAAGGGTACGTATATCAAAAGCTTCGGTATATCAGAATGATGGTATATAGATTGGGAGACCATATACATGGAGTGATAAGAGCCTTGACCTTTTATAGTTGATTCTGCATAATGGGAACCAATGGACCTAAGTTCTTTCTTCCAAATTCTCAATTTATAAGAGGAGATAACTATGTTGAATGAATTACAAAGATAGAAACATACCTTGAGTTTAAAGAGATTTGGAATGTTGTGGATGATTATTTTACAAGATCAAGAACTGATACAACCCAACAATGATAGTTTGATAGATCCACTTATAAGGCCAAGCTTATAATCTTGTTTACAGTGTCTGATGATGTGCAATCCCACATGCATGATGCCAAATCGGCAAAATAAGCATCTGATAAGTTGAGCACAATGTACAAGCCTCGGAACAAGAATACAATATTGAATTTGTAAAGTCAGCTAAACACACTAAAGTTCAAACAAAATGATAAAATAGAAGCTTTTTTAGAATAGTTGCAAACTAGAGGGCTTCACTTCTAGCCTTAGGAGAGGAGGTCATTGATATAACTCTTGTTCCCATTGTTCTGAGAGCACTCCCTTCTTCATATCCCATTTTTGTGATAACACTAAACTTGTTGGATTAGATAATTAGCTTTGAAAAGTTAGTGAATCTACTATAACAAGAAGAATCAATGTACAACAAAGATGATGAGGCATTTTATTCTCATCATAAATGGAAAGGAAAAGGAAAAGGAAAATCTCATTCTTCTCAAAATTCCCAAACACAACATCAACAAGGGTATAAACAAAATAAGAATAAGAATAAATGTCTTATCTATAAGAGAGGACATGATATAAAATATTGTTGGTTCAATACCTATAAGAAAGGTTCATCAAGTAATTCTGGACCTCAAAATCAGCAATCTCATAAGGGACAATCACACTACAATCAAGGGAAGAAGAAGGGAAATTGGTGAAGAAAACCCCATCAGCAAGGAAATATAGTTGAGAAAGTAGAACATTTAGATAATGAAGACTTCTTGTACACTGCTCATTCCAATGAATCTTCCATGTCATCTAGTGATGTTTGGTATGTTGATTCGGGAGCCACTCGACACATGACCGGGCCACAAAGACTGATTTACCACAATGAGGGACACACCTTAGAAAAACCATGTTTTGTTAGGTGATGATTCTTCGTACATAGTACAGGGGATTGGGAACATTTCTCTACCTCTTGGTTCATGAAATTGTAGATTATCAGATGTATTATTTGTCCCTGTTGCTTAAAAAAAATCTACTATCAATTAGTCAACTTCTAGATCACAATATGAAGATTGACTTTGATAGTCATTCTGGTAAGAAAATGTGTTTAATTCGAGACAAATCATGAGGCTCGAAAATTATTGCAAAATCCTCCAATTTGGGACGTATGTTCCAGCTTGATTTTTTCCACAAAGATGATCAGAAACTTGTGGCTACTAACTCTACCTCTACATAATTATGGCATCAGAGACTTGGTGACATCAGTTTCAAGTATCTCAAAACACTTCACCAGGTATAACATGGTGAAGGATTTCCATCTCTCCAGAAGGATACATATAAGTATCATCACTACCTAACATGAAAACAACACAGAGCTTCATTCTAGAAGAGTACTTATCGATCTCATGGTAAGATTGATTTGGTTCATACCTGATCTTTGCATCTTGATGCAACCAAGTCATTCTGGATTTCAATACTTCATGCTTTGTGTTGATGATTATTTCGAGAAAAATGTGGATATATTGTCTTCATAAGAAAAGTGAATGCTTTTGAGACTTTCAAGAAGTTCAAAGTGGTTGTTGAGAACGAGACTAGTCCGTCACATCAGAACTCTCCACTCAAATTTAGGGGGGGGGGGGAATTCACCAGTAATGAGTTCAAATCCTACCTACAAGCTCACGAGATTCATCAACAGATGCCTCCTCCACACACAAAACATTAGAATGGTGTTGTTGAGAGAAGAAACTCAATATCATGGAAATGTGGTGTGTTGCATGATTGATGATTCTAGATTAACAAGGACATTTTGGGAAGAAGCAAACAAATATAATTGTTTATTTGTTGAATAGAGTTCCCATCAGTTTCTCTTGATGGAGTAACACCACATGAAGCATGTTCAAAGTGAAAAGCCATCCGTTACACACCTCACCAGTATTTGGGTGCAAAGCTATCATGCACATACCCAAGAAACAAAAGAATTTGGATATGAAGTCACAAAAACTCATCTTCATTGGCTATAGTGAAGAAACTCTTGGGTACAGATTGATGGATCCAAAGACCAAGAAAATTTTACACCAGTAGAGATGTTGAGTTCTTTTAGAAGAAGGAAGAAGAGTTTCCTCCTCCAGACTCATCTAATGTAGATTTTTCATCTGTTGTAAAAATAGAATATTATGTTACCATAGATGATGAAAGTGATGATGGTGATTATCAGATAGAAGCATGACCCATGGGAACAGTTCAGTGTATGCCCAAGTGGTAGACTAGAATGATATGAGATGAAAATTTGGATGGTCCACTAGATAAATTCACCACTAGACCACGAACTCACAGTAAAGCATGAGAAGAAGTAAACTTTTCATTTATGAGTAGATTTATTGAATCTGATGATCCCTCTACTAGTCCAGGAAGCCCTACAATTGGAAATCTTGGAAATATGCCATGGATGTTGAGTATCAATTCAGTGATGAAAAAAAACACTTGGACAGCTTGTTCGATCTTCCACTAGGGAAGAAACCCATTGGTTACAAATGGATATTCAAAACAAAGTGCAAAGAAGATGGGACCATAGAAAATTACAAATCGATACTCTTAGAAAATTGTTATGCACAAAAAGAAGGCATCGACTATGAGGAGACATTTTCTCCCACAACTAAGATCAAAATGATCAGGATGATATTTTCATCTGGCTGCTGAGTTTGGTTGGAAAGTTCCATCAGATGGACATGTAAAAAGTTCCTTTTTGAAGGGATATCTATAGGAATAAGTATACATGACTCAACCTGAAGTTTATGTTGTACCTTGGAGAAGAAATAAAGGTATGCAGACTCGGGAAATATCTGTATGGCCTTAAATAGGTACCCCGGGCTTGGTACATCAAAAATTGATGAGAATCTCATTCAACACGAATTCGTCAGAAATCCCTATGATCCCAATCTCTACCTCAAGAAAGAAAGGGGGGAGATCATGATTTTCATTGTCTATGTCGATGATCTATTCATCACTGGATATTTTAGTGAAGAGGATTAATGCAATAAAGAAATATAATAATTGATCATTTGACATGATAGAACTTAGGCTCATGCACTACTGTCCTTGGATTAGAAGTATGACAAAAACGAGAATCACATATTTATTTCTCTAGCTGAAGTATACCAATACAACACTTGAGGAAATTTAGGATGATGGATTGCACACATATTGCTACACATATGGAGATACAGACTACAATATATCTTGTTCAGATCCATCTCCTATGGTAAATGCAACCTCTCTATCAGGAAGTTGATTGGGAGTCTCATTTACCTAATCATATACTAGACTAGATATTAGCTTTGCAGTGAGATATATTTCCAAGGTTCATGCAGGAACCCAGATATTTGTCAATTTGAAAGCAATACAAGGTGGATGTTGAGATATCTTAAGGGTACAGACGTTGATCTTGGTCTAGAGTATAAGAAGATTGATAACTTCTTATTGATTGGATATTCGGATTCATACCATGTAGGTAACATTGATGATCAAGAAATCCACTTCTAAATTTGTATTCTTTTTGCAGATCTGGACCAATTATCATGGGGAAGTAAGAAACACGAGGTAAATTGTTTTGATGCTCTTCTACAAAAGTTCGAATATTGTACTTGAACGGGTGGAGTTTTCTGCGAAGCTATATGGATATGTCACATACTTTAGAAGGAATTGGAATACCACAGGCTGATCTGGAGGACTTCCATATTCATGAAAAATCTAAGGAGGTTACCTATAAATCTCCCTAAACCATTTTAGAGAAGAGTGCTAGATGATTTAATGAACTATTTTATTCGTATTCCTAGAACATGGAAAATAGGACTGGAGCGACTGCTCAATGGATACTAGGGTTCTTTGTCCTTTAAGTTTGGTCTAACAATAAGACCTAATAGGAAATAATTGATTCACAGACAAATTGGTAGTGACACGTGGTAGAAGGTGGAGTGCAAGTTCCAGAGGAGAAAAAGAAAAATGTTGTTATACGACGATGGTCAATTTGACACTCGTATTTAGACAGGAATTGAAGTTTTATCCACCGTGTTCTAGATATTTTGAAGACGTGGTTGCAGTCCTCACGGTCCACCACGTGGCCATTCCACCATGATGATTGTGTCATTAAATCGAGCCAACTTGGTTTAACCAGATTGACAAAGGACTTAATGTGGAGCTAATCTTATCAACTCAAAGGTAGAAGCTATCATCATGCACAACTCAGAGCTATCCAATATCTGTAGGGTGATTATGAGTTCCCTATAGAGGCAAAATTTCTTACATCAAGGACATAGAGTGCATCGTGGATAAAGTGAATTTTGGAGGCCTAAGATTCCCTTGTACCCTAGTGCCATAAGTTTTCCAAAAACCCGTAATACCCACATATTAAAGTGAAGGGTGTAAAAGGAAAATATTGTAGAATATGAGAGCCCGTGTGGAACACCCCGACCCTAAACTTCAAATGAGCATAACTTTTGACCCAGAGCTCTGATTTTGACAAAATTAGACTTTTAGGAAAGCTCTCCAAATATCCTATTTTAAGTAAGGCTAGGTGGCTGAAAATAAAATAAATATCTCCATCTCTAAAAATTTAAATTTTCATTCCCGTAAAATTCAAGAAGTCCCTTGAAAACTCAAAATAGCTACTCACACTCAAAGGGTAATAACTTGAGAAATTTTCAATAGATTTTCACAAAATTTATCTCCATGGAATTTGGGTTCCAAGCCTAATGCAAAGAATTCAAGTGAATAAATTGAAGAAGTTTTTATTATGAGTCTTAAGAAAAAAGAGACCAGTACTATTTGGTTCTTGAAAAGTGGTTAGAGAAGCACTTAATGAGGCATGGGTAGACATTTTTCTTTGCTACAAGTCATGGGAAAGTATGGGGTACCTTCTGCATGTCATATATCACCATTTGGGGATAATTATGACATATTTCAAGTGGTTAGAAAGTATATTTTTGGAATCACATCTCTTATATCTCTCTCTCTTCCAAAATTCTATAAATTTAAGTGTTGGGATGATTGTAAAAAGAGGATAGTTTGAGTATAAAAAATCTATCATTTTGGTTTTGTGAAGCCAATTTACTTTAGGCCTTTATAGTGGACTCCTTTCATGATGATCAAGGCCTTCCCTTTGTAATAGTTTGGAATGTGCATATTAATGAAGCAATATATACAATTTTGTGGATATATCTTCCCTTACTATGTTTGTTTGCATTCTCCTTACCTCTATAATCTTATTGTAGAAGTTTATATCTACTATGTGATCTTGGAAGGATCTATTATTGTTGTGTATGCATGAAAATTTGTGGTGAATGTTATTTTTAGACTATGGAGAACTATCATCACCCTCTATGATCTACATTTTTCTTCCACTATCACCTTTGGTACATCACCTTTGTAATTTAGTCTTACTTCATTTGTATGTTATTTATCTCTCCCTGGTCCCTTGAAAATTGTAGGATAAAGATAGTTAGTAGCTTCATCTAATTAGAGTTTGTTTACAATAGGATTAGGAAGAAGAACCAAATTTCTTTGGAGGTCTATCTCAAGTAGCAAGTCTCAAAACTTGGATATAATACCCATGTTACCCAGTCACATCGTGAGCTCAAGCACACACACTTGTGGAAATCAGAGGGTGATGTGATTCGGTGATAACATTGATATTATGGGGAAGTAAGAAACAAAACTTTGTTTCTCACTCTTCTACAAAAGTTGAATATTGTGTTGCATGTGAAGTTTTCTGCGAAGCGATATGGCTACATCACATACTTAAAGGACTTGGAATACCACAAGAAAAAATTACCACATTGTATGTTGACAATGAAGGTGTTCACAAAATTTTCTGCACTCCAGTGTTTCATGAAAGAATAAAGCACATTGAGGTACGAGTTCATTTGATATGCAAACATGTCTTAAAACACAACATATAACTTCAATTTCATCGAATAGCTGAAAAATGAGTATATATCTTCACAAATTCACTTGTGCATGATAAGTTTTAGTTGTTGAGAGTGATCCTCTCCTCATCTCTTGAAACAATGCAAAATTAAGGGGGGGAATGTTAGGTAAACTTATTTTATTTAATTAACTATGCATTGTATATTTACCTTAGGTAATTAGTTAATGTATTGTTGTATAGTTTTATAACCATATTTGTCATATTATATTGTAGGTTATATTGTTACGTAGTTATAACAATTATTGGTTTTATTTTTTCTCCTTCTCATATGTATTTTGGAAGCTTATCTAACTAGGATTATTGTTTCACGTATGGAACTTAATTATTTGTCTATACATGACTATGAAATATCTATAAATATTACAGTCATTCCTTTCATAATTTTTTTTCCTAAATATTAATAAATTAATCAGGATTTTGTCCCTGTTGGTTATTTACAAAGGGTACCTAAAACAGTTTCAGATGAAATTTTTCTGATTATCTACCCCCAGTCAATTCATTTCTTTCCTTCAGTCACTATCAAGATGAAAAGGGCCATAAAATCTTGGAAGTCCCTCATGCTCGCTTCTCCCATCAGTCTATTGAGGAGATTGATTACGTCTAGATAACCTTCATGAAAATCACATCTCAAAACTAGTTTTCGGTATCCTTGAGGGATTTTTCCCTTTCTTCATTCATGATCCTAGGGCAATCCCTTGCAGGTATGAATCCATATTTTCCCATTTATGTAAAACATTCTCCCTCGTGATGATGACCATGCTAGGTGATTTTTTAATTCCTAGAGAAAGTGAGATGGTTCTGGGGATAATGAATGCCATTGTTATGTCATTGTTAGCTTGAATTGTCTATGTTTCAGGTTCATAATGGTGTGAGTAGGAAAAGACCAAATCAGTTCTCTGTACAGACACGAGGAGACCCGCAGCTGCAAACAACCCACTTATGAATACTTGATATTAAATCTTCCCTCTTTCCTTATCTTTCATGAGATCCTTTAGATCATTGAAATCTATATATGAGAGATTATTGTCTTATATCTCATATTTGGAGGTGAAAGGTTGTGTCAGCTTCTGTCCTGAAAACTTTTACTTTATGATTCCTCAACACCTACTATTTATTAAGAGGTCAACATACTATTTGTATTAAGTGTGAAAATTCTTCTCTGAACTCCAACTAGAGCTTCCTATATGAATGTTCAACTCTCAGAATGCTCCTTTTGTGAAATGTTCCCTCTTGAATGACTTACTACTTTTAGTAAGTGCCTATTAGAGAACTTACGATTTTTAGTAAGTATGAAAATCCAACTCTTTTGAACCTTGACTGGATGCGAAAAATTTATTTCCTCTTTCTCCCTATGTTCCTCTCACCATCCGGACCAGTCTGTTATTTTTAGCAACTGATCATGGGTCCACTTACTATTTTTTGTAAGTTTAAATTCAGGACCAAGATGACCATTTTGTACTTCCTTTGTGTTCATTACCTCCTTCGCAACTTCTTAAGATGATGGCTTACATGAAATAGTAGTCTCCCATGTGTAAAGCCTACTATTTTTAGTAAGTATGATTCTATTGCTCATATCACAATAGCCCTAATTTTTCTGATATGTGTTTTTTCCCAATATCACCCCTCCAAAATTTCAGTCTTACCCGATCACTGGTTTATGAGATTTTTAAAATTTTAAATTTTCACCTAGCGGAAGCTAAGGATACGACATCCATTAACTAAGCTAGAAAATTACATGTTTGCTTTTCTCCTCCGATCATGATGAAAATTATAGTTTTGATATGGGTTTTTCTTTCTTGTTCCACTGATGAATTTTTTCTTCAAACTAATTTTCGATTGGCTGGGACATTGGGTTTTTGTTTTCATTATGTAAAAAAGGGAGTTTCTTCGCTATGAACAATCTGTAGACACCAAAATTGGGTAACAATATTCTAAACCTCATTCGATTAATTAATTCAATACTACCCCATCACCATGCATATTTGCACAAATTTTAATTAATTTATTTACTCATAATTAACTTAATCCCCACCTCACCTCACAATTAATTTAACTACCTTAATTAAGTTAATTTCCACCTCACCTAGGCACATCATCCCTCTACCTCATCACAAGACCTATTCCTAGCGTATTTATGAACTTAGACCATTTCCTTACTTATCTTAACAAACTGGGACTCTTTCTAACCCTAACTATTCATGACCTATTAATCCTCTAACAATTTCCATGCTCTAATATGCACCATTCAAAACTCCAGACCCAAACTAAGACAAAGACCATGCAAAATTTGAGAGAAAACCATATTTTTGGAAAATTATACCAATTCTCCTTAATCGACACTTGTTATTATTCTGCTGGTGCTAGTCACCTAACCACCATCAGTTAGGTTAAATAAAAAATCTTAATTTATTGATTGGGTTCTGAATATTTTCATGTGGCTTTTGTGACCTAACATTCATGTTCACAAGTTCTCCATTAACTGCGTAACAAAACCAAAGATCCTCACTACATTTGGAGACCATACAAACCATCAATAGGTAGATATAAAGCTCCAATGCACACTATGGGAAGTGACGTGCCTCCCAAAATCCGTTTGGCACCCACCTACTACTACAACCCTCACCATAACCAACATCTCATCCCTATTACATAAGTAATTAGTGTTCCATCTTTTTCATTAGTGTTTGTAGATTAACCATTTAAATTTCACCTACTTTATTCTACACCTGACCATACCTAGATATCTCCCACACATCTTCACCCAACTGTCTATTATTTAGATCTCATACATTTCCCCAACCACTCATATTATCACCCCTGAGTCCTCATAAACACCTCGTGACCATAAATAAACCACCCTTACTTTCTGTACAATCACAGAGACAAAAAAAAAACCAATTCTAACATTTGTACCAATATTGCCCTTATAGACACTAGTCACCCAACCGGCATCGATCATTTACTAGTACCGACATCGGTTACCTAACCAATAATGGTCTCTCTGAATGGTAATATTTCCAAATCAAAAATCTCATATCTCCTTCCAAACAGCCCAGAACCTAACCAAATCTTCTACATACCTCCTTTATAGCCTTTTTCATACCTGTAGATGTTTAACCACCTACCACCCTTCCCAGATTTAGTCATGCATCCATTTACTAGACTAGATATGAATTATTGTGCTTTTGTAGGATGCCTAAACTATACAACTACAACAGGCCTATTTATTTCATATTATTATCTACATTTAAATTGTTTTAAAAGTGGATTGGCAGCCTTCTATGAAAGCACATTATTTCTAATATCTAACTTTTGTTAGGCAATTCACCAATTATTGTTTTAATTCTATTTTTTGGTCTTGTGTTGTATTTTAGATAGTCCTTCTGAGTGAAAAAAAAGTTCTCTACAATCAATATGGTCTTGGACAACATGTGCACACCATTCTTTGACTCTTATAGGTACACCTCCTATGCCCTTTACCTATTATCTAATTTATCTCATTCTTTGTGGTGAAACATTTTGGCACGCCTTGTGGGACCCCTTCTTGTGGGTTCTTTGCATTGTTCATCTAGGGTCATTTATGTGTTTCTTTATTTTCTATAAAAACTCACATTAAATATATCTCTAGGAAATCTTCTCTTCTTCTATTTATCTAAAGGAAATTCTTCATTTGGTGCTTTAAAGGAAAATTTCTTCTTTTCTCTTGTACTGCATTTTAGTGAAAGATAATTCTCTCTTTCTATGATTCATTTTCTACATCAAATATCAATTTTTATTTGGTTTTAAAATTTGTGTATTTCATCCTTCAAGTATTGTATGTAGATCACTTAGATTTAATTAGAAATCACACACTAGAGTTCATGACCACTTGGTGATTAGATTGAATTAAGCATAGTTCACTTTTGTAGACACACTCCCCTGGCCAAATCAGCTAACAAATTTACACACTTCTTGAACAAGTCATTTCCTATAAGAAGTCATCAAGGATTTAAAAACCTATTGATGGTGGGACTCAATCAGTGTTCTAGTCGGGTTGTCATATCAGAGTATGTACGACATGTACTGAAAGGTATATTGGGCCACATTATCCAAAACTAACCTAAAACTAGCTATATATTTCTTATAGGGAACCTTCGTTATCCAAAAACTCCAGTTTATTCACAGTTAGTTTAAAAAGGCATAAGCCACTCAACACTAAAATATGATACCTAGGATTCATGTGTTTTACTAGTTTTCTCTTATTTGAATTACATTTTGAGCTATGAGAACATTTCTTTTTCTTTTTCTTTTTCTTTTCCTTCACACTCTGTAATCACAATTGGTGTATTTTGGTTGTCTTCTAAGTGTGTTGGGACTTCTCATTTCCATACTTAGCTTTTGGGTTGGTGTTTCTTTTGATTTAATGAACTTCAAATAAAAAAATTCATCATTCTCTTAGATTTCACAATAACTAACATTGGTCAATTGACCGAAATTTGTTACCTCCTTATAACGGCATCAGTTAACTGACAAGCGTTGGTTTCAGTCTATTTTTAATTATTTTGTCCAAAATAGTATTCTATTAATTTTCCCTCATTTTTTATGTTCATATCCTAGCACTATACTCATTTATGAGTATCTGTCACCATTAACATAGTCCAATTTTATATGATTTACACCCATCATCTTCAAATTTCTAAATATTTTAGTTATTCTCTATAACCGTCATCAGTCCCACGACTAACAAAATTTACCCGACTGACATCAGTTTCTTTATTTTGATTTTCCTACCAAAACAACATCCTAATTTAAATTTCAATATTTTTTCAACCTTCTATTTCTATGTTTTTCTATCATTTTTAGAGCTCAAATTACCTACCTTGGCACTATTCACATGGTTTTGACTCATCAGCAAGCCAACTCCCTAGTCTTTCACACTAGCCATTAACCATTACCTCCTAGGTCTTCCTCACCTTCTTTTTCTTCATCCACCGACCCCGCTTCTTTTATTGCTATAACCACAGGTGATGAGGAGTTTACAAAACTCATTGATAAAAATCCTGCAGCCTTGTAGTATTACCTCACCCAATTTTCCACCCACAACTCATAAGGATAACCCCTATATGGGATGCATGTCTCCCTTCCTCCTACACTCGCCCCCAATTCCATATAAGCCACCACTAGTATAGCATTTCCTATTTCCAAATTATCACTAGTCATTTCTCAAATCACCCCTACATCTTTAATATCTATCACACCTATGACATATGTTATTCCTTTGGTGTCTATCTCCCCTTCAACATCCACCTCACTATCATCTATACCTCTTTGTATAGGGATACCCATATCATAAGCACCTCATATACCCATTGCTTCTCAGCCACAAGTCACTTTGGCATCTTATATCCCCTTCAAGCACCTAGTCCTCTCCATACCCTAGACTCTTCCACCTATTACTATGAGGTTTTCCATGCAAGCTCCTCCTACTTATACCCTATCTCAATAACTGACCAGTGCCTCCTCTTCTTATTTAGGTTATATGCTTGCTTCATATATTTCCTCATATATACCCCTATCGCATTTTTATTATTTGACACTAGCATACACTGGTGTTCCATCTACTAATTTTCTACCTCATCCACCCCCTTATATAGTGGGGAGTGTTCCTCAATTGAATCCTACAACAGATCTTATAAATATGATGATGGATAAGATGCAAATCTTGGAAACATCTTTCTCTTGATCTCACAATGCCTTGACTTATGAAAAAATCTGTAATAAACCCATTCATTCATCCATACCCATTAATCATTATCATGCACATTTGCAAATTCCTAAGTTTAATTAATTTAACAGCAAGGAATATCTGTAAAACATTATTGATCATTTAAACACGTTTGTTATCTCATCACCCATGATGATTCCTTGACCTCATCCAAACCTCCAAGTCTCATTGCTAGGCCCTCATTGAGGTCCTACAATCTTTTAAGTTTCAACCTAATGATCCCACACATGTTAGAGCCATTATCACTCCTCATCATGTGATTTTTCTTACCACTTCACCTCCATCTTATTCCCCTGCTACCTTTTATCAATTTTATGTTGTTAGTTTCTCTAATGAAGAGATTTTACCTCTCAAATAAGATGATACTCACCCCGCCCTCTTCATCTCTACCTACATTAATGATACACACATTTAAGGCGTTATGATATATGGAGGTTGTAATATCAACATCATTTATTCCCATGCATACAAAAAATGTGCATTTATGCCAATTGCATGCATAATAACCTACTTATGTTACATTCCTTTAACAATGCCATAACTTCCACCCTTGGCACTATCATCCTACACATTTGTGTAGGCCCTTGTACCATTCCGAAATTATTCTATGTCTTATAGGGGGATTCAAATACAACATGTTGTTTTTTTGACCCTGGATTTATCCCATTGGTTATGTATCTTCAACCTTACACCATTGTTTAAAATTTGAACATGAAAGAAATAACTACACCATTTTGGAAGATCCATCACCATTCAAAACATGCAACATGCTCTATCGACCTAATGATGTACTTATACTAGTTAAGGCATCTACCATAGCTATCGCTTCCTCTTCAGTTGTTGCATCATTCACCACTTATTCTGCTACAACTTCCACAACTAACTCCTCAATTCACATTGTTTCCACAGTTGGCCCATCAACTGACCCACCTACTTCATAAATACCTAGTGCTTCCTCTTCTCATGCTTCTAGTGATTTGTTAATTCCTGGTAATCAAATACTAGCTTCTGATCTCTTGGTAGGTGTTTTTCATTTCCTTACCTAGGGGGAGTATCACTTCTACAACATCAAAACCTTCTTTACTCATCAAGAGTATTGAATACTCCATCAAAATCCACACTACAACCATCATGTAGGAGAGTTATTTCCATATGGTCTTCCTTACCTTCACACTAACTTGATGTATGGGGGACTTGAATCTTCTTCATATAATCATGAACCACCTACCCAAACCCAACCATTCTCATCTAATTTCTAATACCTCACCAATCACCTCTTCTCCCACACTTTTATTCATCAATGTGCATAGAAAGGATTTGACTTTGGTCTTTATGAGCAGGTTCGTCACATAGTCATACCTTACACCACCCAAAAACACAAAGACGGTAAGTGTCTTGGATTTTCTAAGGAACCTTCTTTTAAGAAGGCCCGTATCAACTTCGTAGAGGAAGATACACCTTCCCTACCTCAATCACCTATCACACCACCTTCACCCACGAAGTCCATGGATCCAAAATCCATCCCTCCTAACTTTTTTTTTGTGAACACCGTTTCCTTGGGACCTCTGACCTATAAATGGAATAGCAAGGATCCCTCTTTACTTACTTTTCTATATACTGATATGATTAATGATGACATGCCTTCTATAAATGTCATTCAATTTCATGATGATGATTCTATTCTCACCTACCTAGGTGTAGATGATTGTTATATTCACCAGTCATTACCTTCTGAGACACAAAACATGTTGAATGAATCGACCATAGAGATCAATATTCACACTCAAGATGACCTAAAATTTTAAATATAGGCCAATATTTATATTTCACTAAATACGAAGCCTTTACTTATTTCTTTCGAAATCATAACAACACTTTTACTTAGTCTTACACCGATATGTCTGGTTTTGACCCTAATATCATTCTCGACAATATCATAACTATTCCTAATGATAAACATGTGAAACAAGTTCTGCAAAAAATGTATCCCCACATTTCCTTTCTTATGAAATAATAACTCTAGCACCTCATTTATGTTTCTTTTATTTTACCCATTGAATATCTCCAATGGATTTCTAACATCGTTCCTATCACCAAATTGATAGGGAGACTCCACATTTTTCCATATTTTTGTGACCTCAACATTATTTTCCATAAGGATAAATTTCCTCTGCCTAGTATCAATCAACTTGTTGATCTTACAGGTAGCCATGAGATGATATCACTCATGGATGCATTCTCTAGTTATAATAAAATATTACTTGTTCCTAAAGATCAACACAAAGCTACCTTCATCAACCCTTGGGGGACCTCTTGTTATCACATAATGCCCTTTAGCCTTAAAAATGTTGGTTCCACATATCAAAGTGCTTTGACCTATATATTCCATGACATTATGCATAACATATTATAATAATATGTCTAAGACCTTCTTTCCAAGTATAAGCATCACAACAAACCCCTCAAAGTTCTTAAAGTCATCTTTCCTCACCTCATCAAATAATGTGTTCACCTTCAAACAAAGAAGTGTGTATTTTCCATTCTCTCTAGAAAATTCTTTAGTTTTATCATCTCTTTTCGAGTAAGGCTATTCTTGACATGCCTCCACCTACTAATCTTTGAAAACTTCTTAGTTTGCAAGGCAAGTTGTAATCTATTTGAAAATTTATCTCCCAAAATTCTTACCGATGTCACACTTTTCATCATCTTATTAAAAAGGATGTTTCCTTTAAACAAGATGATGAGTGCCAAAAATCCTTTGAATAATTAAAATAATACCTCCTTCACCCACTTATCTTCATCCTACCAAATAATGAAAAACATTTTTACCTCTACATTTCTACCATTGATCATTCATTAGGTTTCATGCTCACTCATCATGATGAGAAAAATAGGGATAAAGTGGCTTTTAACATAAGCCATACTCTTTTAGACTACAAGACTAGATATACTCATGTTGAAAAAAAAATCTTAGCCCTAATCTTCGTCGTCACCAAACTTCACCATTACCTACTCAACCACAAAACCTTCGTCGTGACCAACATTATCTCCTTTCATTACATGTATACTAAGCTTTACCATCATAAAGGCATTGCACATTGGCTCATGCTCCTTGTATACCTAGACCTAGAATTCATTCATCAAATTTTTTTCAAGGGACAAACCATTGTAGATCAACTTGTAGATGCACCTCTTTCTAGAAATCAATCTTCTAAATTTGATTTTTTAATGAATCCATTACCATTGTTCCCTTGGATGATTCCCTTTAGCAAATGACATTTTTATTTGACATATCAAAATGTTAGTGCAAAGGAGGTGTGGGGGTCATCCTCATTCCTCTTGATGGTGAGCCTATGTTGTTATCTTTCAAACTAGATTTTGACTGCACTAACAACATTGCTGAGTACAAAAAACTCATGTTAGGTCTTCAAACTGACATATCCTTAGGTGTTAAATCCATTAATATCTTTGGCAAATCTTAACTTTCTTTGAACCAAGTCAATGTTTTATACCAGTTAGGTAATGATGTACTTATAAAATCTAAACATCACGTCGACATGCTTTTGACTACCTTTGATCATTACAAAATTTAAAATACTCCATGGTTCACTAAAAAAATTATGGATAGTAATGCATGCCCTGATTCTCAAATATCTACTTCATCTTCAGAATCAAAAATATCTGTCACAATACAATGGTTGTAGTCACCCTCTTATCTATTCTGAGATGTTAGCTTTGTGGGAAGAATTGAAACTGACCCACGTGATATTTAGTATAATCAGTTCATAGAATATTTTTCCCTTTCAATTATACCTCCATATCTTACTCGCAATAGACAATGATTCTTCCTCAAAAGTGTTTCTCTCTATGTCATCATGGGGGGTCTTCTCTACAAACATGGCTTTGACGGTATCCTCCTGCGATGGCTTAAAATTTCTGAAATCTCATACACCATCAAGGAGATTCATGATGGGATTTTTGGGGGATATTTAAGTGGTCTCTCTGTCACTAAATGTATCCTTTAACTCAGCTACTATTGGATAACCCTAAACAAAGACTTCTGTGAGTATGTCAAAGATTTTGTGAAATTTCAGCAACACTCTAATCTTCACCAAAACCCTGTTCACACCTTACACGTCGCTAGAGTCATTTTTCCTTTCTCCGAATGGGGTTTGGATCTTATCAGAGAGATTAACTCTTATTCTTATCAATGTCATCAATGGATCATTATAGTGTCTGAATACTATACTAAATGGGTGGAGGTGGTCCCTCTCATTTCTAACAAAGATGAGAAAATATTTGAATTCATCAACCATCACATCATTTGTCATTTTTTTGTTCCTCATCTCCTCATTATTTTCAATGGAAATCAATTCAAAAACCAGACCCTATGTAAACTCTGTGACACTTTTGGAATTCAACTTAGTTTTTCCTCTCCTAATTATCCTAAAAAAATGGTCAATCTGAATCAACTAACAAAACCCTCAATAAAATTCTCATGAATGTTGTTCATGATACTAGTAAGGATTGGAAAACATATATTCCTTTTTCCCTATGGGATTATTGCACTAGTATTCACACCTCAACCTCTGCCATACCTTTCTCTTTGGTCTACGGTACAGAGGTCATCCTCCCTCTCAAAGTAAATTTTTTTTGGCTTCATATATCACTAAAAGATATGCTCAATGATGATGACTTTAGGTAAGAGTGTTTTACACAACTTGAGTTATTAGATGAACATCTTATAAATGCTATATACCACCTCAAAATATATGAAAAAATGTATCAAACATGCCAATGAAAAATGTTTTCATGAAAAAACTTTCAAGATCGACGACCTTGTCCTAAAGGAAAATCAACATGTAACTAAATTTGAAAAAACTAAATAAGGAAAATTTTCTCCTAATTGGCTTGGACCCTTTATTTTCACTCATACGTATTGATCAAGAGCTTATCATTTATCTTCTCTTGAAGTTAAAACCAAAATTGAGCCCCTTAATTCCTTACATCTTTGATGGTTCTATAGTTGAATTAAGTACTACATAAATTTATGTCACCTATATGCTCGTCCCTTGAGCTAACCTCTCCTTGCACATACCTATTTTAATCACCAATGACTAAACCAAAATTGGGTGATTATTTGTCAACATTCATCCTTGTCTTCAATATGAGTACCACGTCACTACTCATGGCATGATTCTCATGGATACTTTTCATATTTTTCAGGATGAAAACCCATGGTTTCTCATTACTTGAAACCTCTCTTGCATAGATAACTTATTTTGTGTTATGGTTTCACCCTCATATAAGAGATTTATACTCCTTTATAGTCTATTCCTTGACCTAAAGTAAAAAAAATACAAAAAAAAAGTATATGGAATACTTAAAAATTCAACTCTTTGAGTCAAACTTCTTGTAAATCATATGATTCCCTCATAAGGACATCTCCACCTCTATTTTTTTTCTATAAATAGATTGTACCCTCGAAGGAAAACTATAAAATGCTAGCTATATTTTACAAAATCTATCCACAAAGAATACATTTTCTAAAAAAGTAAAATAAAAAATAATCTTGAAGCTTCCCGCATGGATTAGCTTCATGAAGACCTCAAGGAGATATTTTGTTTTATCCCACATAGACTTCCTACATCAATCAGTCTATAAAAGAAAAAAGAAAATATAAAATCAAGAAAAAAAAACTTTTTTTCATGGACTCGGTTATTCTAGTTTTGGGTATCTTGTAGAAGGAGCATGTTGTCCCACAACAAGGTTACACTAAAACAAACTCCTCCACCTCACCTTCCTTTATTTTTTTATACCTACTCAAAGGATGTGTCGTACAAGAAATAAAAAATTATCCTAAAATTTATTTCACCGTTAGAACTATCAATCATGCAGTGTGTCTAGGGTTTTATGTTCATAAACCTATCTTTGGTATGCTCATTATGGTCCTAGCCACCTAAAGAGTAGTTTATCTCTCTTTTGATTTTCCCCTTTACTTACTTATTGATTCTTCAACATAGGACAAGGCCTTAGATGTTTACTATTTGGGTACTCTTCCCGTCTTATCTATAGCTACATGAATCACCTATATCCTTCATCGAAATTTCAGTATTCAAATCCAATAACATCTTAAACCTACCCTACAGCATCAACTTAAAAAAATTCTACCTTACTAATCCTACCTTACCTTATCATACCTACTTTAACTTTCCCATTCAACCTCACCCAATCTACCATACCTATTTACATCAATCAACTTACCTAACCAATCACATTCTTCCCTGTCCTATGGAAGAGCTACATCGACTTGAGGCAACTTTCACCGAGGATATCTAGGTAGTACTTTGATGGCACAAGGCCCTTGGAGGTTATCTTGGCCACTCTTTTCATTTCTTCATTTTGCACTATTTTCCTTTCCTCATTTTCCACTCTTTTCCCTCACCCATTTCTCCACATAAAAAAAACTTAATTAGTTAGTTTCCATCAAAACAATACCTTCGAAATTAACTCATCAAAATAACCTTACATAAATCATATAAATCATCATTTACTTTCCATAATGTCACAAACTATTATATTAAATTGAGACAAACAAAACTCCATCATGCCTATATCTAATTTCCATGACATCAATAATTGGAAATTGACAACAAACTCAACCATGCCTAAATACCTAAATTTCCATAAGAGAAAAAACTTGGAAATAAAAATAACATCATATCATTATCACTCATATAATATCCATGACATCAATATAATGGGAATGAACTCACATCATGAAAACATCGAATTAACCATGCTTAATCATCTAGTTTCCATAACATCAAAATAGTACAAATTAAAACATTAAATCTCATAACCAAAACATACCTACATCTAGTTTCCATGAAACTAATGTAATGGAAATAAACATACATCATTTAAACCATGCATACACATGTAATTTCCATTATAAAAATGCAATCAAAATAAAAAAATTGGATCATATATAACTATTAGAATCCATCAATACATTGAAAAGTGTGTATATCAATACACAGAATATACAAATATAAACACAAGTCTCTCAAAACTCTTATATACATCTCACATATTTGGCACGTAGTCCGGTATATATATATATATATATATATATATAAAATAAAAAATACATTTCATATCCATATAAAATTTAAGAAGTGATGAAACCTTTGGTGCTCTCCCTAGTACCCTCTCCTAGTCTCTATCGATGTGAACTGGTAACCTCCCACTCACCCTGCCTAACCCAATTATACCTAATTTTCCCAAAATTTTGATGCAAGGTTCCATTTTCTTGCTACCTTAGCCTTACCCCATCCCTATAGGCTCACCTAATACCCAACGTCACTGTACTTTAGGGAATATTATTTCCTACACCTTGACCTTACACATGGCCTTACCTATACACCCAAACTGAACCCAACTATTGGACAAATGAATTTGCTTACTCGCTATACCTTGCAATGATATTACTTATATTGTTTCTCCTACCAGCCTTTCCTTGCCTTATACTGTGATGTTTATCTTTACTAGACCAAACATTTTGGTGGTTTGGAACTCACCTAATGCATTTTCCTTCACCTAGGCTCATTGTGTTTTGAGTACCGTATCCTATACCTTAGATACCTAGACCACATTAATTATTTTTAGATAAAATATTGACCTTTGATGATATAGATTTTTTAAGATCTTCAACCTAGTGCCTTGTCACATTCTATACTTGTGTGTGCATTTGATTGCTCCCACATATTACCCAAATTGATGTTACCATGGCCTATACCCATACCATACCTAATTTTTCACCACCTACCGCCTTATAAAACCCATCACTAATTCTTCATGCTACTTCATCAGTTCCTAGTTTGATGGGGATAACCTCCATCCATGCCTACGGAAACCTCATCTTAACCCATACCTATGGAAACCACTCCTATTTTTGTCAGCATCACTTATCAATATAAGCCATACAATGAAAAGGGTAAAATGTAGACACCAAAATTGGGTCACAATATTCTAAACCCCCTTCGATTAATTAATCCAATACTACCCCATCACCATACCCATTTGCATACATTTTAATTAATTTAATTACCCATAATTAAATTAATCCCCAACTCACCTCACAATTAGTTTAATTACCTTAGTTAAGTTAATTTCCACCTCACCTAGACACGTCATCCCTCCACCTCATCCCAAGACCTATTCCTAGCCTATTAATGAACTTAGACTAAGTCCCTACTTATCCTACCCAATTGGGACTCTTTCCAACCCTAACTATTTATAACCTATTAATCCTCTAACTAATTTCACAATTAAACATATGCCATTCAATACTCCAGACCTAGA
This sequence comes from Taxus chinensis, assembly GCA_019776745.2. Taxonomy (NCBI): domain Eukaryota; kingdom Viridiplantae; phylum Streptophyta; class Pinopsida; order Cupressales; family Taxaceae; genus Taxus; species Taxus chinensis. Next base: position 397,235,698 of record CM034157.1, on the reverse strand, counting down.
ATAAGCCAAATACCACGCCAAATTTGGGAGAAAACCCTTTTTTGGAAAATTAGAGCAATTATCCTTAATCGACGCTGGTTATTCTTTAGACAATAATGATCACCTAACCACCATCAGTTAGGTAAATAAAAAATATTAACTCATCGATCAAGTTGTGAATCTTGTCATCTTGATTTTGTGACCTAACATTCATATTCATGAGTTCTCCAGTGACTTTACGATACACCAAAGAGCCTCACTACATTCAGAGAACATACCAACCATCATCAGGTAGATCTTAAACTCCGGTGCAATCTCTGAGAAGCATCATGCCTTTCAGTTACTATTGTATCCATTTGGAACCCACCTTCTACTATAACCCTCACCATCCCCAACATCTCATCTCTATTACAAAAGTAAACAGTGTTCCTCCTTTTTCATTTGTGTTAGTAGATTAATCATTTACATGTTATCTACTTTCTACTACACCCCACCATACTTGGATCTCTAAAAAAACAAATTCACCCAAATGTCTATTATTTATCTTTAATATAGTGCCCCACCCACTCATATTATTACCTCTGAGTCCTCATAAACACCCCTTGACAAGAAATAAACCACCCTCACTCTATATGCAATCATAGAGATGATCAAAACAACAAGTTTTAACATTTATACCAGTATTTACCCTACCGACACTGGTCACCCAACTGGCGTTGGTCATTTACCAGTACTGATATCAGTCACCTAACTGATACTAGCCTTTGTGACTAGTAATATTTCCAAACCATCAAGCTCATATCTCTTTCCAAACAACCTAGAACATAACAAAATCTTCTCCAGAACTCCTTTATAGCCTCTGTCACACCTACAGACCTTTAACAACCTACCACCCTTCCCAAATTTAGTCTTAAATCCATTTACTAGACTATATTTGAATTATTGTGCTTTTCTATGATTCTAAACTATAGAACTACAATAGGCCTATTTATTTCATTTTATTATCAACATTTAAATTGTTTTAAAATAGGATTGACAACATTTTTGGAAATAACATTGCTTTTCTGATCTAGTTTTTGCTAGGAAATCTACCAATTATTTTTTTAATCATATTTTGTTGTCTCGTGCTCTATTTCAAGTAGTCCTTCCAAGTGAATTTTTTTTTGTCTACAATCAGCTTGGTATTATACAATGCATGCACACCATTATTCAACTCTTATAGGTACACCTCATACGCCCTTTACCTATTATTTGTTTTATCTCATAGTTTGTGGTGAAACATAATCTTTGCTCAAAATAGAGGATTTATAACCAAGGTTTTTACTGCCTCTGAAAATGGTAAAGACAGTAAAAAATGTCATCTCAATCATTGCAATGGTTTGCAAGATATGTTAATTTCTTTGTCTGGTGGAAATGAGAGTTTTTGAATGAAATTTTGTGTTCTTCCTTCCATTCTTCATTTCTTTAATCAAATTTTACTCTGAGATCTATTTAATCTCACAATATGGTTGCCATGGTGAGGCTGGTTAGGTGTAGTAATGGCGACAAGAATTTTAGTACAATTTTTTCTAGAGTTCTAGCAGAATGAGCAATTATCAGGAGATGTAATGGAGGGAAACAAATACCAAGTGTTTAGCTTTAAAGAGTTCAAAACTAAAAAACTAAGGGATGGGTAAATTTATTTCCCCCCGATGTCCCATTATCTAAAGGGATGAAAGGGACATCAGATTTCACATCGTTCCTGGAGCTGACACTTGGTGAGATCTCGGCAACTGAACATTTGGGCTAGGGAGCTTGAGAAAAGTACGAAGGGGATGAAATTTAGGTGTATGGAGGACCAAGAGGCATAACTAAGGATAGGTGAATTTTTTTCCTGCTATGTACCTTATCTTAAATACATGAAAGGGACATAAGTTTTAACATTGTGCCTAGATCTGAAACTTGGCGATCATCCGTGCATTGTGATGATGGGATCCGGTAAGCACCTGGGGGGTAAACTTGTGATGCAAAGGGTTCTATGTGTGATTAGAGGGATAAATAGGTATATGTTCATTTTACTATCCCCTATGTCTGTTATATTAAGGGATGAAATGTACATCAAAATGCACCAAGATCCTGGATCTGACACATGTGTACTTCAAAAATTGACTAACTCTCAGAAGCTTACCTTGAGGACAACTTGTGATGGGAATAACTTGATCTCCTGATGGAGTTTTTTGGAAAACATTTATATGAATTTGAGTAAAAATGGCCTTAAAAAATCCAATGGTGGGGGTCTAAAATATTTATTCCTCGATTTAAGTGCATAAATATTAGAATTGGTTTTTGTCTCCATGACTGAGCATGAGAAAATTATGATATAGAATTAGTACACCTTGGTGTTGTGAAGAATCTGATTCCACCATATTTTAGATCTCTGAATTCCCTTTCTAAAAATGTCTTTTTTATATCCTAACTCCCTCCGGAGATCTCGAAAACACTTCCCTGGGGTTCATTTTAATACCCCCCCTCTGAAAAATTAGTTTATAATGGTTGGAAAATCTCCAAAATCGACTTTTGAATTGATGGTGAAGTTCTAAAAAATGTTATGTGGTAAAGGTGATTTGACAGGGTGCAATTTTCTTTGATGAGGTACAATGATAAGAAATGTTGGTGAAATACATGCATAAGTTAATTTAACATATAAATAGTAGGTGAATTCACTTATATAAATGAATCATCAATGGAAATTTGAGGTGAATTGGGTGGGAGATGACTCCTGAAAATTAGCCATTTCCAATTTAAAAAATCCCTAATATTCTTGAGTTTACAAAAATTCACCACTAAAATTTTCCTGAACTTCCCGAAGCTTAGTAGCTTATTTGGCCCAGTGCACTACTTAGGCCTAAAAACCCTATTTCTGATGAATCAGCCCCAAAACCTCCAAATATTTCCTGAATCTCAAAATATTATTTATTTGATGTTATGATACCTTAGATTCATCTCCATGTCATATTTTTCTACTTTTTTCTGCTCTAGGGGGTTGCACCAGTCTTGGGAAGGCCAGTGGTAACCCTTCCTAACACTGCCCAAAATTGACATTCTTCAAGAACTCCTAAAGTCACCTATGGGATTAACTTGAATTTCCTAAATCACCTAGAGGACTGATTTGAAAAAATTCCCCTCTTTTTGAAATCAAATTTCAAAAAATTTGAGTCAGTACCTTGGAGTATTGGATCACGTTGAGATTGGTATTGTTTGTAGTTTTCCATTCCGTGGAGAACAGTATGAAATTCAGGTGTAATGGTGGAGTTTTTCCCATTCTTTTTATTTCTCCCACAGTCGAGGAATGACAGGCATATCTTCCCCATTAATTTTTTCCCTAGCATCCATGGTAGTACATGGATATCTCTGATTGGATGCGGCATGGCCATGTTTCAAGTGACAGCGGAAGCCTCCATGCATCCAAATGGCACAACTCCAAGGGCAGGGCCCAAGGGACAGTCCTCAAATAAGCACAGGCTTTCCATGTGTCCCAGGTCCAAAATGAAGACAGAACAAGCCTAAATTGGCTAAGTATGGAAGGTTTAGCGGATGTGCCACGTGCCTCATCAGTAAAAATTCAAGAGTCAAAGCCAGGGGAAGTTCTCAAACTTGTGCCATTCCTCCACATGTCCCAGGTCCAAAAAGGGATAGAGACCATTATTTAAATTGACTAAGTATGAGTGGTTTAGCAGAAGCCTCCACGTGCCTCAATGAAAGAAGTGAAACCAAAGGGATCCGTTTCCAAATGAGTGCCAGCTCGCCACGTGGTCAGATTCAATGGAGAGATAGAGTTGGCCATTGAAAATTCCAGGACCGGTGGAAGGAGCCACACATCAGCTCACAATTTCAGGAGGCGTATCCAAAGTGGAAACTCAAATGAGTGCCATCTCTCCACGTGTCTAGAGGTCAACATAAGTCAAGTGGGAAGTAGCCCCGAATCGGCTAAGTATAAAAGAACCAGTGGAGCTCTCCACGTGTCATCTTGGCACAACTTCAAAGGAAAAATCTAGAGGTAAGGTTCCAAATGAGTGCCAACTCTCCACATGTCTAGGGTCAGATATACGGCCCCACCAAACAAAAGGGAGAAAGTCAAATATTAAGCCCGAATAGAAAGTCAAAGCGGGAAAGCAGACTGTTGAGGAGATTTGAGAATTTGAGCCTTTTTTCATTAAAGGAGCTTAAAGTTAAAAAGTGACCCACAGCCCCACCCATGCCAAGGGAAAAATTCAAATATTAAGCCCACATCAAAGGTCAAAGCAGGAGGTGGGCCGGCGGAGCAATTTGTGTTTTTGAGCCCGCATTGAAAAGAGGTAAAATTATAAAAGTAAACCACGACTCTGTCCCCACTCAAGTAAGGCCACGTGTCAAGACCATATCAAAAGTGGGTGGGTGGGCCAAAATGTTCCAAAGTGCCATTTCTCCAAAGGGCACAAAATGCAAAAGGCATCCTAGGCCCACTTCAGTTTAAATCTCTCCCACATGGATGGCTCATATTCAAAGTTTGCAGGGGTAGATTGACATGGCTGCGATTCAATGCGTTTGCTTTTACTACCAGACATGGAAATGGCCAAGGCATTGGAAAGACTCAGACATTGGTTTCTCGAATCATTTTTCATCAGTTTTGTAACCGAATGTAATCATTCTTGGAAACTATTTAATAACTTCTCCATGCTTTTGTTTGGGTTGGATCCTGAGACTCTATAAAGTAATAGATTCGAAGTAATCAATACAAAATTTTTCCCCTTTCTTCCTCTGCTTTTCTTCTTTCCATTTCTGAAACTTGGGAATCATCCATCTTTTATGATAAGAAACTTTGTGTTCTTGTTTATATGATTTCTGGAACTTTGTGTCTTTGGAATTATACTGGTTATGAAAGTGAATGATTCTATTCTGCATCTCCCTGGTTCAATACGTATAAGGTGATACTCTACCATCTATATCTCCTGAAGGTATTGTTATGTTCTTCCTTCCTCATCTCCTTAATTCTTCCATCCTTTTGTATTGATAATCTTTGGGCATAAAATGTTTCAAAGTATCAGGACTCCACACTTTGAAAGTTGTACATTTGTATATAAGTTTTTTTGCTTGCTTTCAATAAGGGAACCTCTCCCATTAAAGAGGAGGGACTTGTTGTCCCCTGACTATGGTTTGTTAAAAGGATCATTTTAAAAACCCAACAGTTTTTGGTGACTCTACTAGGGATTTCATTTCAAATGGATCCCTTTCTAAAAGAACAACTTCAAGATCATTGTTGGTCTGGTGACTCTATGGTATACACGTGGGAGGAAAGCTCTCGGGGTTGAGGATTCCCATTTTCAACTTTTGGAGCAACAAAACTTCTCTCTTCCAGTAAGAAGGAACAGAGGGACTCATTCTACAAGCACACCTCCTACTAAAGACAGAAATTCCAAGGATAGCATTCCTCAGGAACATCTCAGTCCTAATCTTCGTGCTTTGATTCTTGCTGGTGTTTCAGTTCCCCTTCAGTCAATTTTTCCAAAGATGGTAGTTCCTTTGCCTTGGGGACAATAGGTTGGGCCTCTTTCTCTTCCTCAGCCATTGCATGAGTTACCTAGGGGTAACAGGAAAAGTTTTCCCAAGTTCTGGGGTGATGGGAAGGTTCATCCAGATGAACACATTGCAGCCTTCATTGTTGCATGTGGGATTCTTGGGGTTGAACATGAAGATGTCTCTGTCAAGATTTTTGTGGAGACATTGTAGGACAATGTTGCTGATTGGTTCTACCATCTTCCTGTTGGGTCTATCACTAATTGGAATACCATGACAACTCAGTTTGAGCAGTGTTTCAAACCTACTGAAGATGTGCATGCTCTGTTAGCACAAATTTCTCATATCAAGAAGGAGCCATTTGAGCCCATGAGGGATTTTGTGGCTAAATTCAACAAGCTAATTAATAAAATTCCACAGAACACTCATCTAGTGGATCAAATCCAAAAGTGCTTCTTCCTCAATGCCCAGTTGCCTGAAGTGAGTTATGCACTAAGGAGAGCTAACCTTGCAACTTTGGATGTTGATCAGCATTTGGCTATCAGTGTTGAGGATGATTTGATCATGTCTGGTAAACTAAAAGAGAATCCTCCAAATCTAAAGCTTCTTCCTCTTCCTCTTCCCCTGGAGCCAGTTCTGATCAATTAGTACAGAAGCTTGTAAATGATCTCATTTCTCTCAAGAAACAATTGGCTCAACATACCCCTTACTAGGATGTTCTAAGGAAGAATTTTTAGCCCAACAACCACCTACCTTCCTCTCAGACCAGATTGGATATTGAAGGCCCACCCATCAAGGTTCCAGTCAATGCCACTTGTGAAGTTGAAGAACCTGATGATGAGGAGTGTAATGAATTATATGAAGAACCAGAAGAAGAAGTTGAAGAACTGGAAGAGCTTGGTGGGTCTCAAGTTCATTTCCTCACCACTGAAGGTATGGATGATGAAGATGAATATGATGAGAGAGTGGCTGATATGAATAGTGAGTCATATGTTGTTATGACTCAGAGAAAACAAATAGAAAAGAGAAAGTGGTGCAGCCTGCCAAGAAGTCCAAGGAGATTCCTACAACTATTCCAGTGATTACAAGAAGAGGATCTCCTATTCCCACTACCTCTACACAAAAGGTGAGTATGTCCAATCCTTCTTCTTTTACTTCTATTTCCAAAACTCCTTCTCCTTCAGATCCTTAAAATGATAGATCAAGAGTCTCTTAAGTTCCTAGCAATGATGCCCCATCTACCTCTAGGTATTTTGATATCATTGATCACCTAAAAGGACCAAAATCCAAATTTTAGAGGCAGAGTTTTACCAGACTCATCCAAAATCTTTTGCTAAAATGGTAAACTTTGTAAATTCCAAATCCAAAGTCTCATCCAGTACTTCTAAAGGCCTTTTTCCCACCCCCTCTTCCTCACCTCAATCAAGCCTTGTGGCTGCAGTCACTTCCCCTAATGAGAAAATTGAACCATTTTATGTGACTCTTCTCATAGCTGGCCATAAACTCAGTAACTGTGTTATAGACTCAGGAGCATCAGATAATGTAATTCCTACAAAGGTAGCTCATGCTCTGGGTCTAACCCTAACACGTGCCTTTGGTTCCTGTTATTCCATGGAAAGTAGGAAAGTACCTCTGGTTGGTAGAATTAAAGATGCACAAGTAGCTTTTGCTGCTTTTCCAGAGAAAAGGGTCTTAGCCACCATTTTGGTAGCTGATATTCCTCCCTTATATGGGATGTTTATGAGTAGAAATTTTTGTAAGGAGGTAGGAGGTGAGATTCAAATGGACTGGTTGCATGCTTTGATCCCGGTCAATGGAAAAATGAAGAAGCTGTTACTTGAGAAACAGACTGAGTACATTGTGTAAAAGACTGATGACCCAAAAGCATAGATACTCTATGAGGATGTAGGGCATGGCAACTACATGATCATGTCACAAGATAAGGAAATGCTTTCTAAAGGAGTTATTCATGACTGCAATGACATTTGGACTCTGGAGTTTGATGGAAGCTACTCTTCAGCTGGTTCTAGGGCTGGTGTGGTGTTGACATCTCCAGAAGGGAACATTCATCCTTTCTCTTTCAAGCTCTGTTTTGAAAATACAAACAATACAGCTGAATATGAGGCACTCATACTTGGATTGAGCATGGAAAAAGAGATGGGAGTGAAGAATATTTGTGCTCATGGTGATGTAGAGCTTATTGTGAAATAGGTCAGAGATATTTTTCAAGTCAAGAATAGGAGATTGAAACATTACAAGAATCTTGTCTGGGATTCCATCGAGTTTCTTGATGCTTTCTCCATTGAAGTTGTGCCAAGAGAAAGGAACACTAGAGATGATTCTCTAGCTATTTACAGATATTTATTGATTCCTCATCCAGATTTCTCTCAGGAGAAGTTTACCATTGAAATGATTCATAGGCCCAATGTACCAGATAATGCAAATAACTGGCAGGTTTTCAATGATGATCAGCATTTTCTCTCTTTCTTGGAGCTTAGGGATAATTTTGACCAGCTGTATTTTGAAGGAAGTGAGACCTTTCCTAGAGAGTGTGTATCTTCCAATGAAGGGGATATCAAGGAAGAGATGGATCAAGATGGCTACATCAAATTTAAAGGTAACAAGATCCTTAAAGGGCTGGTGAGTTTGGAAGACCTGTTTGATAAGCACGATAGGTACATTAAGTCTAAAACTTCCTAAGGAGCTTGGCAGTCTGGTGAGTGTGAAAAGATTAATATTGGGAGTCTTGATGAACCTAAGTTGGTGAACGTTGGGAAATGATGCACTCAAGAGGAGAAGAAGAAGGTAGTAAATCTCCTAAGAATGTATGTTGATGTTCTTTCCTATTTGTATGATGATCTCAAGGCTTTTCAACCAAAGGAGATGCAACATTTTATCCCTCTGAAACCTGGGATCAAACCGTTTAAGTAGAAACATAGGAAATAATCCTAAGGTTGCTGGCACTATTTTCTAGGAGATTTAGAAGTTGCTAAAGGAAAATATCATCTTTCCTATACACCATTCAACGTGGATTGCCAACATTGTGCCTATCAGGAAGAATAATGGTGATATTCACATCTGTGTGGATTTCAGGAATTTGAATCAGGCCTCTCTGAAGGACAACTATCCTCTTCCCATGATGGATCAGGTTTTGCAAGCTGTCACAGGCTCTGAGATGTTGTCTATGCTGGATGGATTCTCTGGATACAATCAAGTGGAGGTCAGTACCCCAGATCAACACAAAACTACTTTCACTACTCCTTGGGGCACCTTTTCTTACAAGAGAATGCCTTTTGGTCTTATCAATGTTGGTGCCACCTTTCAGAGGGAAATGGACTTGGATTTTGGAAGTTTGAAGGGAAAGTGTGTGGTTGTGTACCTTGATGATTTGACTGTTTTCTCCAAAACAAGGGCAGATCACTTTCAACATCTTGAAGTAGTCCTCCAGAAGTGCAAAGAGCATGGAGTCTCTCTCAATCCAAAGAAGTTTATCTTTTGTGTCACTGAAGGAAACATGTTGGGGAATATTGTCTCCAAAGAGGGAATCAAGATAGATTCAGAAAGAGTTCAAGCAATCCAGTAGATTCCTCTTCCCACAAGTAAAAAGGGTGTTCACTCTTTCTTTGGTAAGATTAATTTCCTGAGGAGATTCATTCCTTGATTTTTTAGAGTTGACTATGAGCATTTATCACATGATGAAAGGAAAGAAAAAATTTGGTTGGTCTTCTGAGGGTAAGGAGGCATTTGAAGGTATTAAGCAAGCCATTGCTAAGACCCCCATCTTAGCATGTCCTGATTTCAATAAGGACTTTATCATCTATTGTTATGCTACAGAGTTTACCCTGGCTGTTGTGCTGACTCAGAAGAATTCTGAGGATCATGAGCTTCCTATTGCCTTCATGAGCTATGTTCTGAAAGCTCATGAGTTGAAATATACTATGATGGAGAAACATGCTTTTGCAGTGGTCAAAGTTGTCAAGCAATTTCATTTTTATATTCTTAATTCTCACTCTGTTGTGCTTGTTCCTGATACAACCATCAAATCCATTCTTACACAACAGGAGTTTGGAACTAAGAGAGGAAATTGGGTAGAAAAGGTCCAGGAATATGACCTGGATATCAAGCCAACTAAGCTAGTCCAGGGTAAAGGCTTGTGTGAACTTATTGCTGAAGGAGCTGATGCAACGTTGTCCAAAGAAGCAGTTGATGTTCTTGTTGTCCTATTCCTCAGCTCAATAGATGAATGGTATGTAGATACTACACATTTTCTTACCTATGGAGAGTGTCCATATCACTTGAGTTACAAAGAGAAGAGTTCTATAAAGCTATGGTATGCATAGTATGTGTTATGGGAGAATGCTTTGTTCAAGCGAGGCATAGATGGAAGATTCTTGAAGTGTGTAGACAAAGAGCAACAGAAGAAGTTGTTCTCAACTTTTCATGATCAGGCTTGTGGAGGCCATTTCTCTTCTATTATCATTGCTCACAAAATCCTTCGTGTTGGGTACTATTGGCCTACATTATTCAGAGATGCATCCAAATGGGTAGGTAAATGTGAAGCCTGTCAGACTTTTGTTGGGAGACCTAAGTTGGCTGCTTTGCCACTAAAACCAGTAGTGATTGATGAGCCCTTTCAACAGTGGGGATTGGATTTCATTGGAACTCTTAACCCAAACTCCAGTGCTAGGAATACTCATTTGCTAACTACTATAGACTACTTCACGAAGTGGGTGGAGACCATTCCAATCAAAAGCACTACTTCTGAGGTAGTGTGTAATTTCATTAAGGAGAACATATTGATAAGGTTTGGGGTACCAAACAAGATTGTGACTGATAATGATTCAATTTTTTCTTCTTCTGAGATGATGGATTTCTGCTATGGTTATGGAATTTCCCTTTCTCACTCTTCAGAATACTACCCCCAAGGGAATGGACAAGCAGAATCAACAAACAAGAATCTGGTAACCATCGTTCAGAAGCTTGTCAATGACTCTCAGAGGAATTGGCACAAGAAACTCTATGATGCTCTCTTGGCTAGATAGAATTACACCCAAAAGAGCAATTGGGATGTCTCCTTTTCAAGTGGTGTGTGGTTTTGAAGCTCAGTTACCAGTGACAGTGGAATTACCAGCCTTGCACTTAATGAAGGCTATTGAAGATTCAAGTTTTACCAGTTCCTTGGACAAGAGGATCATGTATCTCCAGAAGTTGGATGAAGACAGGTTGCAAGTTTTTGATAGGATATCATCTCATCAACTGAAGGTGAAAGATTTGTTTGACAAGAAAGCTAGACCCAAATATTTTCAAGTAGGAGACATTGTTCTGTTGTGGGATAAAAGGCATGAACCTCGAGGAAGCCATGGTAAGTTTGATTCCCTTTGGCTTGGTCCTTTTAAAATTAGGCATTTTGTTGGAGAAAATTCATTCTATTTGGATTATCTGGATGGTTCTCCTCTCTAACTTCCTTATAATGGGAAATATATGAAGTTGTTCAAGTCCTAGGTGACTAGGTGGTCCTTCTGTATATTTTGTAAATTGTTTTGGTTTTGGGTTGTTTCTTTGTGTTAATTTTCTATCTTTCCTTTTTTGGTTTGTTTTATTTTCATGTGTTTTGTCTTCTGTGTTGGTTTTCCTTTGACTCTATTGGCTCAATGGATAAGGCACTAGTCTTCTTTCCATGAGTTTTACTATGGTTCTTGATCTTGCCTCATTCCTCTGTCAAGTCATCCCTAGAAAGAGCCAGCTATTGTCATCCTCAAAATTCCCCTCTTTTTGAAGTCAAGTTTCAAAAATTTTGAGTCAGTACCTTGGAGTATTGGATCGTGTCGAGCCTGGTATTGTTTGAAGTTTTCCATTCCATGGAGAAAAATTTAAATTCAGGCATTATGGTGGAGTTTGTCCCCTTATTTTTATTTCTTCCCGCAGTCGGTAATGATGGGTGTTTCTTCCTCATCAATTTTTGCATCAACATCCATGGGTAGTACGTGGACATCTTTGTTTGGATGTGGCATGGCCATGTTTCAAGTGACAACAGAAGCCTCTACACGTCCAAACATCATAACTTTAAGGGCAGGGCCCAAAAGATAGTCCTAAAATTAGTGTAGGATTTCCACATGTCTCAGATAAAAAATGAAGATAGAACAAGCCCAAATTGGATAAGTATGGAAGGTTCAGAGCGCCACGTGCCTCATCAGGGGTCAAAGCCAGGGGTTTCTCAAACTTGTCCATGGTCCTCCATGTGTCTCAAGTTCAAAAAGGGATAGATCCAATTAATTAAATTGACTAAGTATGAGTGGGTTGGCGAAAGCCCCCATGTGCCTCAATGGTATAGTTTCAGTAGTGAAACCAAAGGGTTTCCAAATGAGTTCCAGCTCACCACGTGGTCAGAGTCAATGGAGAGACAGAGTTGGCCATTGAAAATTCAGGACTGGTGGAAGGAGCCACATGTTAGCTCAAAATAATTTCAGGAGGCGTATCCAAAGTGGAAACTCAAATGAGTGCCAGCTCTCCACATGTCTAGAGGTCAACATAAGTCAAGTGGGAAGTAGGCCCAAATCGGCTAAGTATAAAAGAACTAGCGGAGCTCTCCATGTGTCATTCTGGCACAACTTCAAAGGAAAAATCCAAGAGGCAAGTTCCAAATGAGTGCCAACTCTCCATGTGTTCAAGGTCAGATATACGGCCCCGCCAAACAAAAGGGGAAAAGTTAAATATTACGCTTGCAGAGAAAGTCAAAGCGGGAAAGCAGGATGTCGGGGAGATTTTAGAATTTGAGCCTTGTTTTCATTAAAGGAGCTTAAAGTTAAAAAGTGACCCATAGCCCCACCCACGCCAAGGGAAAAAGTCAAATATTAAGCCCGCATTGAAGGTCAAAACAGGAGGTAGGCTGGTGGAGCAAGTTGTGTTTTTAGCCCGCACTGAAAAGAGGTAAAATTACAAAATTAAACTGTGACTCTGTCCCCACTCAAGTAAGGCCATGTGTCAAGATTGTATCAAAAGTGGGTGGGCAGGCCAAAATGTTCAAAAATGTCATTTCTCCAAAAGGCACAAAATGCAAAAGGATTTGGCATGCCTACTTCAATTTATATATATCCCACATGGATGGCTCGAATTTAAAGTTACAAAGGCATGATGGATGGCTACGATTCAATGCATCTGGTTTTTCTTCCAGACATGGAAACATCCAAGGCATTGGAAAGACTCAGACATCAGTTTCTTGAATCAGTTTTCATCATTTTTGTAATTGATGTAACCATTCTTGGAAACTATTTAATGGATTCTCCATGCTGTTGTTCAGGTTGGATCCTGGTACTCTATAAAGTAATAGATTCAAAGTAATCAATACAAAATTTTTCCCCCTTTCTTCCTCTTCTTTTCTTCTTTCTATGTCTGAAACTTGGGAATCATCCATCTTTTATGATAAGAAACTTTGTGTTCTTGTTTATATGATTTCTGGAACTTTGTGTCTTTGGAATTATACTGGTTATGAAAGTGAATGATTCTATTCTACATCTCCCTGGTTCAATACATATAAGGTGATACTCTACCATCTATATCTCCTGAAGGTATTGTTATGTTCTTCCTTCCTCATCTCCTTAATTCTTCCATCCTTTCATATTGATGATCTTTGGGCATAAAATGTTTCAAAGTATCAGGACTCCACACTTTGAAAGTTGTACATTTGTATATAAGTTTTGCTTTCAATAAGGGAACCTCTCCCATTAAAGTCGAGGGACCTTTTGTCCCCTAATTTTGGTTTGTTAAAAGGATCATTTTAAAAACCCAACATGGAAATGAAAATACACACACAAAAAAAAAGGGAAACACACCTAAAAATCACCTATGGTAAAAATCAGGGGATAAAACACTTTCGTTGATGATACTACTTTAGGTATTTCCTACTGCAAGGAAATTCCAATAGTTTCACATCCAGATATGAGAGTAGAAACACATTTTTTCCAAAAGCCTTGCAAATTTGGAATGGGAAGAGCTAGAATGAATCAAAATTTCCATGGCTACCTTCTAGTTCTCTCCTTTTTCCCATAGTAGAACAAGATCTCCAACTGTGAATTCCATGGCCTTAGTCTTTTTGTTGAATATCTTCTTCACTTTCTATTGATTCTCTCTGATATGGTCAACCAACTAGAGTCTATTCTCTTCCAGCTTCTCAAGAAATAGGATTCTCTTATTGATGGAATCCTTGTATTGTTCATCTTCAATTCCTTGGAGTAATTTGAGACATGTTATTTCAATTATGATGGGAATTTCTTCTTCAACTCCATATAATGGCTAGAATGGTGACATACCTATTGCTTTCTTTGAAGTGATCTTGTCCACCCATAATTCATCATATAACTTCTTGTTCTAATTTCTCTAGTTTTCATCCACGAGCTTGTGGACAATGGTCATAATGTTCTTTTTACTATATTTGGCATGACCATTTCCCTAAGGATAGTATTCTAATGAGTGGTACATGGAGATTTCATATCCATAACATAACTCAATCAACTCCCTTGAATAAAAATAGGTAGTATTATCTGCTATGATATTAAAAGGCACTCTGAAATATAATTTGATATTCTCTTTGATGAAATTACATACCATTTTGGAGTTATATTTGTTTACTGGAATGGCCTCAACCCACTTTATGAAATAATCTGTTGTTATGAGAAATTAGGTGTGTCCCACACTTGAGTGATGATTTAGAGTGCCAATGAAGTCAATCCCCCACTACTAAAATGGTTCTTCAATGACAAATTACCTGAGTGATAGTGCTACGAGATGTGGTCTCCCAATGAATTTTTGATATAATTCACACTTGTAAACAAATTCTTGAGTGTCTGTGAAGAGGTTGCACCAATAATATCTTCCTTGAAGAATATTATGTGTAGTGACCATCACTGAAACATTCCCACCACACGCTTGGTCTTGATATGCTTTAAGCAACTTCTCTTGTTGTTATTTTTCTACACACTTGAGAAAACATCCATCAAGGCCTCATTTTTGGAGTGCATGGTTCTAGGTCACAAAATTTTTTGCTCTTAGTTTGAGTACTCTTATTTTCATGTGGTCAAGATGAGGGGGGGATTATCCATAGGTTAGATAATAGGAAATTTCCGCATACCACTCATCATATGTAGTTATGAAAATGACCTGCGTACTATCTTTAAAATAATTTGAGAAAGTTCATTTATCTTTACCATGTTGAGATTTGAGAGCTTCATCTTCAGTGATCAAAGATCATTTCCCTACACCAAATTAGAGGGAAAAATCTTGAATTCATACTCTTAAGTCTTTATAACCCAATTTCCTCTTTTAGATCAAGGATTTTTTGTGTCAGTATGGATTTGATTGCACTACCAGGAACCATCAACATTTTATGACAGTTGAGTATGTAAAACCTAAAAAATATTACAGCCTTGACCATCACATTGGCATGATTCTCCAATAGGACATAGTTTATCTTATGCTTCTTCAATGGGCAGCTCATGAAAGCAATATGTGCTTCCACACCTTCATCATTCGTCTAGACAAGAACAATAAAGAGGGTATGTTCTGATGCATAACAATACATGATGAATGCTTTGCTGAAATATTAAGATATGAGAGTTGAAGCTTTGGTAAAGGATTTCTTGATTTCTTCAAAATATATGTTTCCCTTGTCATTTAACTTACAAATTTCTTAAGGTTTCATAATGGTGGTGATGTTCTTCATCAATTTTGTGAACTACAGAATAAATCAATGAGGAAATTTTTACTTGCTAAAGAAGGAGTGAACTCCTTTCTTACTTTTGGGAAGTGATAATTCTTGAATGGCCTTCACTCTTTTAGGATCAATGTGTGCACTATGCTTATTCAAAATGTGTCCTAGCAGCTTACCTTTTGTAACTCAAAAGATGCACTTTTCTGGTTAAAGGATATTCCATGTCTTCTACACCACGCAAGTACCTAATCCAAATAATGGATATGGTCTCCCCTCTTCTTGGAGAAGATTGTGAGGTCATCTAGATATATAATAAGAAAATGCTTCAAATCCTTGAATGCCAAATCTATCTCCCTTTGAAATGTACCTCTTGCATTGATTAGACCAAAAGACATTCTATTGTATGTAAATTTTCGCTAGGGTGTTGTGAAATTTGTCTTAGTGTGATCCTCCTCTACCACCTTAATTTGGTTGTATCCGAGAATCTGTCAAGC